>CM077177.1:5102269-5449769 GCA_039654105.1 Coreius guichenoti
CCACTGCTGAAATACACACGCGTTTTGGCGGGTGTTAATGTCAAGACCTGCTACTGTACAAATGTTTTTTTTTTTTTTTTTTAAATGAATACTTTTATCCAGAAAGGACACTTAAATTGTGACAGTAAAGACATTTATAATGTTACAAAAGATTTCTTTTTAAAATTAATGTTCTTTTGAACTTTCTATTCCACAAAAATATTAAGCATCAAATCCTCATATTAGAATGATTTCTGAAGGATCATGTGACACTGAAGACTGGAGTAATGATGCTGAAAATCAGCTTTGATCACAGGAATAAATTACATTTTAAAATATATTCACATAGAAAACAGTTATTTTAAACTGTAATAATATCTCTATATTTTTGTGTATTAAGAAGTTCCAGTTTTTTTTTTTCAAGCATGTTTAGATTCATTCCCTTTAAACAGGCAGATACAGACGCCATAAGGTAAACCCTGACCAGCTAACTAGGTACTTGTAAAAACTGGGAAGCTGTAACACACACATAGGCTCCTTTCTAAAGTACTGAGAGTGTGAGAGTGAAGCTGACCTGGAGCAGAGGGCGACTGCGGTGAGGAGGTGGGTTTGGGCATCGGTGCTGAGGAGAACGGGTCCTCTGGAGGCCCACTGAAGGTGGATGTGATCTGAGTGCACAGAGAGCTGATGCTGTCGCCCTCACCCTCCACCTCCGGCACTGACAAACACACAGCACAACATTCACTATCCACAGGTCCTGAAAGGATCTCACTGCCTTGAAGGCAACAAAACAATACTGTTAAGGCTTTAGGAAGAAGGAGAGAAGGAGAGAAGGAGAAAGAGAGAAGGACGTCCAGTATCGTAGGGCTTGGTTGAAAATATTGATGTGTCAATTTTAATCGATTCTCATTTTGATGAACGGATAGCGATTCTTAAATCCCAAGAATCTTTTAGTCTATGCTGTTTTCAGTTGATGAATGGACAAAACTTCACTAAACATAATTTGCAGCACACCTCCCATTCAATAATCACAATAAGCTTTTTTTTTTTTTTTTTTTTTTTACTTAAACTGGTCTACAAATTAAATATTGAAGACCAGGTTAAGTAAAAAATATCACTTTTTATACTTTTTAATGACATAGTTATGTTTCTACTCCAATATGTTTTTTGACATATAAACATATTGGAGTAGAAACATAACTATGTCATTAAAAAGTTCTTATAATAAAAACTTCCTTATGTGCATTTTGAATGTTTGTATCCAAATCAGTTGTTAATATCATAGTAACGTACCAAGTGTTCCCTTTATAGTTTACAGCATTAGTTGAGAGAGAATTTTGATGTACTGTACCTGATATATATCCAAATGAATCAATATCAAATTGCAAGCAGGTGAATCGCATCAAATTGTGAAATCTGAGTCAATGCCCAGCTCTACGAAACAGATATATGAAAAGCAAGAAAGAGAAAACCTTTGGAGAACTTGAAAAGCCTCACCAGTGTTTTTGCTGGGGAAGTCAGACTTGCGCTGCATGGTGGACGGCAGCTCGTTCATGCGCAGTGACATCTGCCGTTTGAAGGGAGATGTTTTCTGACTGAGCGCCGGGAAGCCCCGGAACGAGCCCTGGCGAGCGAGTGCCTCCACGGGAGCGTGGCGTCGGGGGATGGCGTGAGGATTGGCTTCCTGAGGGGCCAGTGTGGCCATGGGCAGAGGAGGGGAGGACGACGAGCCGTTGGTTCCGGCGAGGGTGACCACAGGGTGGGATACGCTGACAGAGGAGCTGCCCAACACACCCTCAGAGTCTGGTGAGAGAGGAAGGGTTGGTTGCCAAAATTTTGGGGTCAGTACGATTTTTTTCAATCTTTCTCAAAGACGTCTTCTGCTCACCAAGACTGCATTTTTTTTCCCAATACAACAAAAACAGTAATATAGTGAAATATTATTACAGTTTAAAATAGCTATTTTCTTTGTGAATATATAGTAAAATGTAATTTATTCCTGTGATCAAAGCTGAATTTTCAGCATCATTACTCCAGTCTTCAGTGTCACATGATCCTTCAGAAATCATTATAATATGATGATTTGATGATCAAGACACATTTTTGATTATTATCAATGTTTAGTTGTGCTGCTTAATGATTTTGTGGAAACCATGATGCATTATTTTTAGGATTCTTTGATGAATAGAACATTTATTTGAAACAGAAACCATGTGTAACATTATTAATGTCTTTACTGTCACTTTTGATCAATTTAACGCATCCTTGCTCAATAAAAACATGATCATGAAAACTTGATCATGAAAATAGATGTTATTACTGATACACTAAAAATCAGAATGTGACACCAGCTAGTTAAGTCATTCCAAAAATAGTCCAGAAAAGAAAAGCACTTGCTTTGATATTTTGTTATCTAATGCAGTGGATTTCAAACTCTCAAAGGACTCTCAAATATGATTAATCCCCCTTCCAGGCAGTTATATATGTTCATTATAAAGACCCATTAAAAATATTATGTGTGACATTATAAAGACATTTCTTAAATTAAATAATACATTAAACTGTCTTTGTTTAATGTCATTGTCCATAAGCACATTTTTAAGATATTACATGGAAAATATTTACATTTTATTTCATCGACAGCATGTATTGTTCTACCCACTATTAATGCTAGATGTATAAACCTAATTATTTAATTTATCAAAAGTGACAGTAAAAGACATTTATAATCAAGATTTCTATTTCAAATAAATCTGTTCTTTTAATGTTTCTAATCATCAAAGAATATATTTTTTACACCACTGTTTTCAACATTGATAATAATCATAAATGTGTCTTGATCATCAAATCATCATATCAGAATGATTTCTGAAGGATCATGTGACACTGAAGACTGGAGTAATGATGCTGAAAATTCAGCTTTGATCACAGGAATAAATTACATTTGAAAATATATTCACATAGAAAACAGCTGTTTTAAAACATAATATTTCACAGTATTACTGTTTTTACTGTAATTTTGGTGAGCAGAAGAGACTTCTTTCACTGCAAAAAATACATTTCTTATTTAGTTTTGTCTTGTTTCCAGTCTAAATATCTAAAAATTCTTAAATCAAGATGCTTTAACTAGATAAGTAAAATGACATAAGATATTTTTTCTTGTTCTCTGGAAAATAATATCAAAATGAAGTGAGTTTTTGCTTGAAACAAGCTAAATTATCTGCCAATGGGGTAAGAAAAATAATCTTGTTTCTGTTTGGGACAGAAACAAGAATTCAAAGATTTCTAGTTAAAGCATCTTGATTTAAGAATTGTTAGATATTTGGACTGGAAACAAGACAAAAATACTAAGTAAGAAAAGCATTTTTTGCAGTGTTCAAAAATAAAATCTTTTAAATGGTGTACATCCCTGAACCCCAGATCTAGTGCGTCACTCTCTCATACCCTCACCTTTCTTGGCATCCTGCAGCTGTCGCATGACCTCCTCTCGCTCCGCCTGCTCTGTTGCTGTGGTGACGCGGAAGGAGCCCTCCCGTGTGAAAGTGGTACGGTTGGCATCGAAAGTGGCCGTGACCCCGCACTCTTTCTCCCTCTTCTGTTTGCGCTCCAGACACGCGGCAAACGCACAGCCCACCGCATGGCTCAGACGCTCCCCCTGACAACAACACCAGTCATCAGACGCAAAGTCATAGTCATATGAAATGAAGGTTTGTATTACATTACATTATATATATTTTTATATTATATTATATTATATTATTAATCATAATTAACTAATTATATAATTATTAATTATTATATAAGAATGATTCATTTTCACATCATAAATAAACCATATAGGCCTATTTTATTATACGATTCCAAGTGTGTGTGTGTATATATATATTATATACACATACATACAGTATATATAATACCATTCAAAAGTTTGGGTCAGTAAGAATTTTTTTTTTTGAAAGAGATTATTATTTTTATTCAGCAAGGATGCATTAAATTGACCAAACGTGGCGGTAAAGACATTTATAATGTTAGAAAAGATTTCTATTTTTTTCTATCTCTTCATTAGATCTTTCTATTCATCAAAAAATCTTGAGAAATAATGTATCACAGTTTCCTTAAAAATATTAAGCAGCACAACTAATAATAATAATAATAATAAGAAATGATAATAAGAACAGCCATTAAAAACTGCTGAGAATTCAGCGTTGCATCACAGGGATAAATTAACATTTTTAAATATGTTCAAATAGAAAACATGTATTTTAAATTGTAATAATATTGCTATTTTTACTGTATTTATGATCAAATAATTGCAGCCTTGGTGAACAGAAGAGACTTTATGGTAGTGTGTGATATAAATGAAGTAACGAGAGCACCTCCTCAGCACTATCTCATCAGTTTATTACAGTTTAATGCTGTATTCTAGTCTATATTGTTGTCACTGCAATGGATTACACACATGGTGTTTATTCTTGTAATTATGACTTATTTATTTACATTTCATTTCATGTAATTTGTACTTTGCAATTATTATATTCATACAATTTTGATATTATATGTTGCTGTTTTGACACAAAATTTAAAAAAATGACAACACAAAGACCATAATAGTATATGGTTCTCATGAAGTAAGATTATGTGCAGATTATGAACAACAACAATTAGATTTTTATTAGCTACTAGACTAAAGTAGACTAGACAAGCTACTAAAGTTGCATTAGAAAGATATAAACTTGGAAGCTATCGTTCTTAGTTTTCCAGACACAATTTTATATGAAGAGGCAAATAAGAAAAAATAAGGTCCGAGACCATAATCTGCCCATGAGAGTATTTGACAGGTATGAGCGTGCTCACCGAGTCTTTGACGGCCATGAAACAGTGGCAGATCCAGCGGCGCGTGGTCCCGTCTCTGCAGATGTAGGAGAAGGCATGCTCAAAGTTACGATCCGGCGCACAGAAGGAAACCTTCTCTATTGTCTGGTCTAGAATGAGATCCTGAGAACAAAACAGGCAAAATGCATGTCATTACAAATGACATTTATATTTTCACAAAAGAACAGGGCGTTTCCACACCTGGCTCGTTTGGAGCGGTTGTTTCAGAACCTGGTGCGTTTTCTCCCTTATATCCCTTATAACGCTTATATCCGAACCAAAACAATCGCTCCGAGATCGCCTGAACAAGGTGGTCTCAGCCCAATTGAAAACAAACTCGAGTGGTTCGGTTGAGGTGAGAAAGAAAGGTGCCTCTTTCTCTGTGTAATTGCTCTTCTCCGTGCATTGCAAGAATGCTGTCCCGACGCATTATAAGTAATATATAGGGGTGTAACAATATATCGTTAATCGATATATCGCGATATAAAAATGCGACAATATGTATCGTTGATGTAAACGATATGATTCACGTTATAGAGTTGTTTTATCCAAGGCTCAACTTGCTGTATTTATAAGGTATAATTCACCCAAAAATGTAAACTCTGTCATCATGTACTCACCCTCATGTCGTTTCGTTTAACTTCTAAACACAAATGAAGATATTCTTTATAAAACCTGAGAGATTTCTGTCCCTCCATTTAAAGTCCATTCCTCTCAAACTTAAAAGATCCAATAAATGTCATAAAGGCATCGTAAAAATAACTAATCGAGTGTCTAATCCAAAACCAAGTCTTCTGAAGAGACACCGTGGCTTTATATGATGAACAGATTTACGACGACGCGCATACTGTAGTAAACACGGACGTTCAATTGATTGCGTGACGTGCGAAAACAACATGAGAGTGAGTAAAAGTAGAATTAAAATTTTTGGATGAGCTAAACATTTACAGTTTGGGAATAGTCATTTTGACACGTTTTCTTGCGATTAGAACTGTGACTGATTGCATTGATCATCTGAAGCGCACGGGCTGCCTAAATGACACTCCTCAAAGTCGAAGCGCAAACACATCACATTTGGTTTTAGTAGTATGATTATTCAAAGCATTTTAGATAAATCATATAGGCCTATTTATTCTTATATGTATAGTGCATTAATAGCGGGAGAGGCAGGACATAGCGAGCACCGGGAGAGAATGCTGCCTGCATTGAAAGCGCAAGTAATGCGTGAGGGGAAAAAATGAACGTTTACTGAGTTTCAGTGACATTACTACATTAAACGACTATATATAATGTTGAATATAATGTATAATGATGCAATGGGGGAATATTTGTGGGTCCTGGTAATAATAATATTATTTTAATAATAAAAAATAAATAAATAAATAAAATATAAAAAAACCCTCTTTATTTTGGCTTAAAATATCGCGATACGTATCGTATCGTGAGTTCAGTATCGCGATTTATATCGAATCGTGACACGAGTGTATCGTTACACCTCTAGTTATATATATATATATATATATATATATATATATATATATATATATATATATATATATATATATATATATATACACTCACCTAAAGGATTATTAGGAACACCATACTAATAGTGTGTTTGACCCCCTTTCGCCTTCAGAACTGCCTTAATTCTACGTGGTATTGATTCAACAAGGTGCTGAAAGCATTCTTTAGAAATGTTGGCCCATATTGATAGGATAGCATCTTGCAGTTGATGGAGATTTGTGGGATGCACATCCAGGGCACGAAGCTCCCGTTCCACCACATCCCAAAGATGCTCTATTGGGTTAAGATCTGGTGACTGTGGGGGCCATTTTAGTACAGTGAACTCATTGTCATGTTCAAGAAACCAATTTGAAATGATTCAAGCTTTGTGACATGGTGCATTATCCTGCTGGAAGTAGCCATCAGAGGATGGGTACATGGTGGTCATAAAGGGATGGACATGGTCAGAAACAATGCTCAGGTAGGCCGTGGCATTTAAATGATGCCCAATTGGCACTAAGGGGCCTAAAGTGTGCCAAGAAAACATCCCCCACACCATTACACCACCACCACCAGCCTGCACAGTGGTAACAAGGCATGATGGATCCATGTTCTCATTCTGTTTACGCCAAATTCTGACTCTACCATCTGAATGTCTCAACAGAAATCGAGACTCATCAGACCAGGCAACATTTTTCCAGTCTTCAACTGTCCAATTTTGGTGAGCTCGTGCAAATTGTAGCCTCTTTTTCCTATTTGTAGTGGAGATGAGTGGTACCCGGTGGGGTCTTCTGCTGTTGTAGCCCATCCGCCTCGAGGTTGTGCATGTTGTGGCTTCACAAATGCTTTGCTGCATACCTCGGTTGTAACGAGTGGTTATTTCAGTCAAAGTTGCTCTTCTATCAGCTTGAATCAGTCGGCCCATTCTCCTCTGACCTCTAGCATCAATTGTTCCTAATAATCCTTTAGGTGAGTGTATATATATACACACACATATACATACACACAATTTTAAATAATAATGTGTAATTAAATACACATATAATTTATCAGTCAGAGCGGGAATCAAGTAAGTGTTTGCATGTGTCACAACAGCTACAGATGAAGCCACAATAGGCCCGCGGAGCGAAAATGTCAATCATCTTGATGGGTGACGCAGAGGAAACTCTGACCAATAAGAGGACGTTTTATTCACATGTGACTTGCATAAACACATTTTGGTACACTCTGAAATGTTGCCTTGTGAAAACAAACTGAACCAAGAAGAAAATGCAACATTGTTAAGCCCGTTTCAGAACAAAGCAAACGATCCCTCAGTGTACAGGCATACATCAATTTATCTGCAGTTGTACTGTAATCAGGGATGCAAACTCATCAGGGGTGAACAGAAGAGAAAAATACATGACAAACGCTTTAAAATGGGGATTTAAGTATTGTTTTTATTTTATAACATTATAAAACTCCTTACTACTGTACTGTAAAATAGTATGGAGAGCTTCTTTTTTGTTGACAACAGATTTATAAAGAATTGTTACAAAATGCTGACTTTTTTTGAATTTCTGCTTTTGTAGGCATCTGCATCAGTAAAAGATTGTACATTTAAAAAGTCAGCTAGTGTCTTTATTTTATTTATTTTATTTTCTGCTTGCTTTGGATCAGTATATTTTCTTTGGTCAGTACAACTGTTTGTGGAGACTGCTGTATTAGTATTATTATTATGATTGCATAAACATCATAAAAACAATCTGAACTGTGGTTATCCACTTTACATGTTTGTCAGATGGCCTCATACACAGCAATATGGACCAGACTTGATGCCTTTATGCTTTGGCCTTCATGCACTGATGAGCAATGACTGGCTCACACCAGCAGGTGGTAGAAAAAGATGAATATGAAAAGTGTGCATGAATATAGGAGTACTGCTTAATTTCACCTAGTCCTCTTGTTGATGCAAACCTCTATCATGGAAGACACACACACATTAAAAGACATTTTGAAGAGATGCTCTTTTCTGTGCATTTTCAATGCATGGGATCACAGCAAGAGCTTTATAAAAAGCATCATTACTGCTCAGTATATGTAAAGGTCACACTATATTTAAAGTCTTCTAAAGCCATACAGTTCAATAGCTTTGTGCCGTCATTTACCAAAGATCTTGACATCTGCCCCCATTTTTTTTGTATTATTGAGATACTATCATTTAAAAATATATATATTTTTAATACATTTTTCATTTTTGTATTTTCCATTTTCATTTTAGTTAACAGTTGTAGTAATTTTGTTGTGTGTTTATCATTCTTATTAGTTTATTTTATTTTTATTTTAGTACATCAAGTTAAACTAAATGAAAATGAGACATTTACTAGCCGAAACAATTTTTAAAAATATTTTATTTTAAGAACAAAAAAAGTATGGTTTTATGGCACTAGCTCTCCTTGTTAAGTTCACCCAAGTTCATGAACAAATCGTTCTTTTGAACTGGACCACTGGTTTGATTCACAAAGCCAGTTTGAATGATTTGTTTAAGGGTTAGTTCACCCAAAAATGACAATTCTGTCATTAATCACTCACCCTCGTGTCGTTCCAAACTAGGGATGGGCAAGAGTACTCGAGTACTCGAACGTGAAGGCGGCGATCGATCATGAAAACGATGATCGCCCTGACTTTAAAAAAATATATTTGTTTAATTTTTGATTGGTTATTACGGCATTTTGGGCGGTACCTGAGATCTGATTGGTTAGCGTTAGACAGCATGCCTTCCAGACGGGCGAAATAAAATTTGAAAGCGCACACTACAGTGATGCCTGGAATCAGTAGTAGGTGTGATGGAGCACTGTAATCGGTTTAAAAGTCCAATCCGAGTGAAATTGTAATCAGTTTGAGATGGGTGGGATAAACCTTTTCATGAACCGATCAAACTAAAAATTCCACCATGTAAACGACCTGACCCGATTACTTTTGAGTGTGCGTCCTTCCGTGACATGATATACAGCGCGCGCCTCCACAACTAAAGAGTGCACGCTGCGCTCACACCATGCTATAATATTGACAAGAGAGGAAAGTTAATTTTTCTGAGGTGTTAAACTTTTTATTTCGTAACAAGTTATGAAGATAATGTTGGAATAATGACATAGACAGCCTGGCTACACCATCTCATCTTGACAGCGTTTGTCCCAGGCACTTTTTACTTCAACTGCGCCTTTTTCTGAGATGATTCTTACACTTTACAACAAATAAATAGCTTTTATAAAACCGTATAAGTCCTGATGGCCGTTGAGAGTTGCTATGGCAACCGGGAACACATTCCAGCTGCTGGAGAGGACAGCGTCGACATTTCTGATGCGGCAGACAAACTGTGTGCGCATGTCACAAAATGATTCCGATTGAAAGCGTCAGCACATGTAAACACCAGATCGGTTTAGATAACGTCTCATGTAAACAGTCCACTGAATCTTTCAATCGGAATGACAAAAAAGTGTGCATGTAAACGTGGCTACTGTGATCATGAAATACAGTTAAGTGCACCAATCTGTCACACAAAGCATTATAATGAGAACAAGATTGTAACAGAATGTTGTTTCTCTGTGCTTTCGTTGCCCTTGTATCAGCGTTGTTGTTAAGGGAAGAGCGCATTCAAAATGGGAGTTTCCCTTTCAAACCATAGACTGTAAAAACTATAGCATGGTCAAGTTCACATGCGCATTCGCGTCCTTTTGGGCAGATGTAAATTGCAATAGGCATATATCAGATTAATCTAATATAGGGTGCGTTTGGTTGAGTTTATTAATCCGCTAGCAAAGCTCTGCAGGGTGGTGTTTATTCACAGTTTCAGCTCAAATGCAATGCCCGATATTATTGACTGGGTTATTTGAGACGGTCATTTTGTTTTTAGATGTTTCTTTTTCAAAAACATGGATGCATCCTAATCTAGCAGTTATTTTTTCTAGTCATATGTTCATGTTTTCATAGACGTGTTTTCATGTCATGTTTGTATTCCTTTTTGTAACAGTCTTAAAATATTTTTATTATCTCCATGATGGACATGCCCTGCCCCCCGCACACGGCCCAGCCCCTGAGTACTCGTTTTTTGAGACCTATCAATGATCAAAATGAGAAATTGGTAAAAATGCCCATCCCTATTTCAAACCCGTAAGACCTTCGTTCGTCTTCAGAACACAAATGAAGATATTTCTGATGAAATCCGAGAGCTCTCTGACCCTCCATAGACAGCTATTTAATTAACACTTTCAAGGTCCAGAAAGGTAGTAAAGACATCGTTAAAATAGTCCATGTGACTCCAGTGGTTCAACCTTAATGTTATGAAGCGACGAGAATACTTTTTGTGCGCAAAAAACAAACAAAAATAACGAATTTATTCAACAATCTCTTCTCTTTCATGACACTCTCATACGTGATTCATGCAAGCACCACAACGCATGCATGTAATCGTGCTCGGCCAATAGTTAGCTGCCATTCTGCCGTAGAACCCGGAAGTGCTGCACTGTGTGAATTGCCCAACAATGTGAACAGTGTAAGAGAGTGACAGGGAAGAGAAGAGATTGTTGAATAAAGTCGTTATTTTTGTTTGTTTTTTGCGCACAAAAAGTATTCTCGTCGCTTCATAACATTAAGGTTGAACCACTGGAGTCACATGGACTATTTTAACGAAGTCTTTACTACCTTTCTGGGCCTTGAAAGTGTTAATTAAATTGCTGTCTATGGAGGGTCAGAGAGCTCTCGGATTTCATCAAAAAGATCTTCATTTGTGTTCTGAAGATGAACGAAGGTCTTACTGGTTTGGAACGACATGAGGGTGAGGAATTAATGACAGCATTTTCATTTTTGGGTGAACTAAACCTTTAAGAATCACTATTCCTTAAAATGGTAAACCTATAACTGCAGTAAGCAACTCCGCTGACCAAACTCAGCCAGCATTTTTCATTATGATCATCTGTACTGTATTTATCTGTACTGTGGGATCTGGTGGATCATCTCAGGTCAGTTTGGAGTCCTTCAGTACCTTTGTCTTGTCATCTACGACCCTCAGGCCATCTGCAGACACCCAGAGCACCGCACGCACAGCCTTCTTACCCGCCTGTGTGGACACACATAACACACAAACAGTGAGAGATGGAGGGGAAAGAGAGACATTAAAAGAGAAGAGAGTTGATTTTCCCACAAGTTGAGGCCCTTCACCCTCCTCGACTTTCATACAAATGTACTTTCATCTACCAACAACACCTGAAAATAGAGAAAAGTTAAAAACATTGAGTTTTGAGAAGGTTACAGCAGTGTTAGGAGCAGGCATGTTGTCGTAAACCAGAAAGAAAGAACAGAAGGTAAGCATCCAAACAAACACACATCCTGATTCGGGGAGTTTGTGTGTTCACACTTACCTAAGTGCAGAAATTAGATATTTCTCTCAAACACACACACGTTTTCGTTACACAAAAGGAAGCAAAATGAGTTTTGTAACTCAGTTTGTCCCTTTGCACACACTCTTCTATTGCTCCAGGCATGTTTTAGGAGCAAACTACTCTATCAGTGGGAAAGAAAGTGTACACACATTCACACATGTTTGAGCCACAAACATACTCTATGCAAGTACACAAACACAGACCTGAATGCTTGGGCAACTGCAATAACTGCAATCGTGCAATAATTGCACATGCTTAACATGACCTCAGTACTCATGAGTATAAGTCAACCAATACAGTTTTAACGATTAATCGACACTCATAGTTGTTTTGTGGACCTATCGGTTATTGGTTCAAATCAACCGTGATAGTTTGCGATAGTTTTATTTGCAAGTCTTTGGTTGTACAATATAACTGTGCCCACTAGAGGTGAAATAAAACCAGTTGACTATGCTTTGTACATAAAGAAGAAGTGGATTTAAACCGCAGCAGAGAAAAACCAAGGAATGTATACAGTATGTGTTATCATGACATATAATCATGGTACAAAAAAAAAAATCAAACATTTAAGACAATTCATTTAAGAACAGAGTGCTTAAACGTTTCCAAACATTTCTATGTTCTTGCAAAATTAACTTTATGAAGTAGTAATGCACAAAAGACAAGGAAGGTAAAATATCTAAAACGCGAGCATGGTATAACGTTCATGTGAGGGCACATGCTATTTGAAAATTACATTTAAAGGTGCAGTGTGTAAATTTTAGCAGCAAGGTTGCGAATTGCAACTGCCCACCGCTCACCCCTCCCTTTCGGAGCACATAGAGAAGCTACGGTGGCCGACACAGGACAAAGATGTCGTCGTCTGAGACAGCAGAGAGTAGCTAGCGCTCTGTAGAGCAGTTTGTCCCTTTAGGGCTACTGTAGAAACATGGCGGCCCTTCACTGTAAGGGGACCCGCGGTGTATGTAGATAGAAATGGCTTATGGTAATAAAAACATAATTCATTATGTAAGGTCTTTATACATCACTGAAAACATAGTTATGTATATTAAATTGCATTTCTGTCAATAGATCCTCATAAATACTACACAATGCACCTTAAAAAGACGAGTTGATTTTATTTCTGTCCTTTTTTCTCTTTCCCCCTTCTTGTACATGATATATATGTTTCATATGACAATAAAATAATAAAAATACAAATACAATTTCTGTATTTTATAGCTTAGCTATTTTAATGTATTTTAATAATTACAAAACATTCTCATTGTTAAGGGATTATTGTTATAGTTTACATTGTTGTTTTTTCTCAGCACTATTTTACTTTACGTTAATAGTTTTCATTCATATTATTGATTTTGCCAAACTATCTGCCAAATAATCTGTCATATTATCTGACATATTTCATCTTTTTTTCCTTTATATGACCGATTTTAGTTCTCTGTATCAGCAAAATCCACTATCGATCAACCTCTACTGAAAGGATGATAATGTTTCTTTCAAATGTCTGTGCCATTATTTAGATAGCGCAATTCACTAAGAGCCAGGGGGTGAAAACGTTTTGAACAGGATGAAGATGTCCAAATTTGTCTTATTTTTTTATTTTTTTTTTTTCCATTTAGTACTGCCCTTCGGAAGCAACAGAAGATACTTACATGTTTCCTGCAAGACAAATTAAGTACAATTTACCTTGATCTTCAAATTCAAAACGTTTTCACCCCCCGGCTCTTAAAGCATCGTGTTTCCTTCTGGAGCATCATTGAATGTTTCAACCTTTTTTAATAGTTGTGTTTGAGTCCCTCAATTGTCCTCAGTGTGAAAAGATGGATCTCAAAATCCTACAGTCACTGCTGGAGAGGGTTCAAATATGCAAAAGATACTGGAAAACTGAAGAATGTGCAGGACCTGAAGGATTTTTCTGAAGAACATTGGACAGTTTAACTGCTCAGGACAAACAAGAGACTCAAGAACAACCATCACAAAACAAAAAAAAACAGTCATGGATCATCCAGCGAACAACACAGTATTAAGAATCAATGGGGTCATTTTTTGTCTTGTGGACTATATGTAAACATCTTTTATGTAAAATATCTTATTCAGGACAGCACTAAATAACATGCATTTTGTATGATCCCTTTTATTTTGTTAAAATCTAAAATTTTTGCAGAATCTGCAAGGGGTGTTTAAAATTGAGCACAACTGTAAATGCATTTCCAACTGAAATCTCACACATTTCTGAAGCAACAACATATGAAATCAAGCTTGCGTCCACGTACTTGCATAGAGTATATTTGGGACGGTACGTAAATGCACACTGCAGAACTTACTTTTGCAAAGAAGCCCTTGAAGAACTTTCTGTCCTGGAATGGAGGGTTGGTAAGGGGATGTTGGTGGGAGGAAAAGGCAGGAGAGGGTTACAAATGAACTGAGACACAATGTTCTGTGAGTGTGTGTCAGGGCGGAATCTGGTTTAAGGGCTTTTGATGGTTAAGAATGACAAAGTATGGAGAGGAGAGGAGGGGGAGATCACACCTCTAGCTCACCAATCAGGCGTCAGACTCACCACATGTGATGTTATTGGTGTTGTTACAGTTCTAGTATTATTACTCCACTATGTGAGTTTGATTATTTCAGTATTCTTGAAGGAATAGTTGACACGCAATGAAAAATCTGTCATTTACTTACCATCAGATGTTAGGCAATATGTTTATGCTGCTCTTTTTCATACAACGAAAGGGAATGTGGACGGATGTTGTTGAGCTACAAATCATAAAGGTAGACCATAAAGGTAATTTTTCAGATTAATCTAACAATTGACAAATAATCTAGCCTCTATTAGTTATTGTGAATAGTGTTACTTCAATGGCTAGTGCCGACTAATCGGAAACTTGTATTTATTTTCAAAATGTTGATTACATCAACGTAAAATATAATGTTAATATAAATCTACATTGTTTAGTTTCATAGATCTACATGTCTTAAAACTTGCAAATGCTCTGTTCACTTGAACTGTGCTGACGTGCAATAATTCTGATGAAAAGTAAAAAGAAATTTCTCAAATGAGAACAATCATGATTAATAAAATCGCAATTATAATTTTTTGAGCAAATTAATCATTAGTTTAACCATTATCGTGCAGCCCTACGAGTCACACTGATTACTTCTATGTATATATGGTGCTTTTTCTGGAGTTCAACAGCTTTTGAGCCCGTTCAATTTCATTGTATGGAAAAGAGCAGCATGAACACGCTAGTAAATATCTCCTTTTGTTTGAGTAAGAGTAAATCATGACAGAATTTTCATTTTTTCGGGTGAACTAATCCTCTAAACTAAATCATGTTATGATGTTAGTGATGGCAGCAGCTTTGAGCAGTAGTTCATTAGGATTGCTTCTGATGACCTCAAATAGCTTCCTTTAAAGCTGAGGCATCAGAAGTGCCACAGGGAGAGAACTGATCTGGGCTCCGGTGTTCACTAATCCCATACACACATCCCAGCTATGAGAGGAAGAGTGCGAAGGTTTCAAAAATCACTCTTTGGCCACATACACACCAGGGTTATAACTGTTAACTAAAACCAATTAAAAAAAGTGAAACTAGGGATGAAACAGTTACCGGCTCGATGATAAACCATGCTAAAATTTCCTGGCGGTTAGTGTTACCATTTCATATTTTAATTATCATTAAAACCATATTTGATTACCACGATTTGAAAACCTTATGGTAAACAATGTCCAGCATTAAACAAAGTAAAGCAATGGCATGGAGCGTAGGTTTCATTTTGTGTGAAAACATGGCGGAAGGCAGTGAAGTTTTACAATCTTTACAACTGAGTGCTGAGGGAAATTATATGAATGAATGAATCACATGAATGCATCTCTGAAGGGAACTGACTGTCTCCAGAAAAGTTTTGATGGTATTTTTTTCCATCTTATGTCTGTGTAGTGCCTAATAAAGTATTGTTCATAAGTGCAGCGCTGCTTTGTGAACGGCTCTATTTCTGCTGTTCCATAAGCGCCACCTACTGTCAGAGAGTGGGCATTTTTTATTCAGCCCCTGAAAATTGGTACATACAAAAGTTGTACATTTTAACCAGTTGATGGAAAATAATCTAATATGCATTCTACAATCTAACAATTCGTATAATAAGGTATCTAGAATTATTTACAGTGTCGATAAAATACCTATAGTCATTTATCATTTTGACTCATCCCTTTTCTTAAAAAATGGTTTAAAGGCTGAAATGTGAGGTTTATCATTTATAAAACTTTAGTCAAAACTTTATTCGAACATGTAGGCAGATAAACATGTTATGTTGTAAGTCACCCGATGTTTTTTGTTCATTTAAAATACCGTCGTTGTTAATATTATTATTTTACTGTTTATGCAAACAAAAAGTGCATAGTGCTGCTAATCTTATTTGTTATTTGTTGGTTTTCAATATAAAATGTGGCAAAATGATTTCAGTTTTGTGTATCAGTACTTTTTGAACATTTCCAGCACATTTTAACGATAACGTGATAATATTGATAACGGTGATCATTTTGGTTACTATAATGGTGATATGAAATTTCATACATCAGTGCTATTTTAGTATCATTGAGATACTTTTACAGTTTTTGTTTTTTAATATTATAAAATAAAATAAAAAATAAAATAAATTCTTGCCCCCCTAACTTGAGAGCCAAATTTCACCCGCGTGTGTGTGTGTGTGTGTGTGTGTGTGTGTGTGTGTGTGTGTGTGTGTGTGTGTGTGTGTGTGTGTGTGTGTGTGTGTGTGTGTGTGTGTATATATATATATATATATATATATATATATATATATATATATATATATATATATATATATATATATATATATATATATATATTTGTGCTGGGGAAAATTTAATCGTGATTAATCGCATCCAAAATAAAAGTTTGTGTTTACATAATATATGTGTGTGTACTGTGTATAATTATTATGTATATATAAATACACACACATGCATTATATATTTAAGAAAAATATGTTATATTTTTATTAAAAAAAAATTTTTTATATATAAGATAAATTACATATACAGTATATACATGCAAATATTTCTTAAATATATAATGCATGTGTGTGTATTTAAATATACATAATAATTATACACAGTACACACACATATATTATGTAAACACAAACTTTTATTTTGGATGCGATTAATCACGATTAATTTTTCCCCAGCACAAATATATATATATATATATATATATATATATATATATATATATATATATATATATATATATATATATATATATATATATATATAGACACACACACACAGGCGACATTTGACTCAAGTTAGGGGGGGCAAGAATTTTTTTTTTTTTTTTATAATATTAAAAAACAAAAACTGTAATAGTATCTCAATGATACTAAAATAGCACTGATGCACACTGCAGCTAAATTCCTGTCCTGTACAAACAGAGTTCGGTTATTTATGGGTATGACGACTACATCTACAACTGAATTCACAAACTGCTTGCATCATGTTTCTTGTTTACAGATACATGACTCCCAAACGCTGCAGCTTCCATCGTGAGCGCGGGGAAGTGGGACTGACTGCTATGCATGTGGAAATGGTAACTGCATCAATGCATCCATCATTCCCTGAACTTTGCCGTGTGTATGTGGCCTTTGAGAAACAAGAAGTGCACCATTTGCCAATCCTATCACTTGCTTCCTCATATACACTGGTTCCTTATCTGAGGTTTGGGTTTCAGTTCAAGTAATCATGACCACCATAACCATTATATACTGACCCCACACCTTCAGTTAAGGGCACAGCGAGTTTCACAGAAAGAGGTGGAGGTTACATGTTACGGAAAGACCCGAGTTAAAGTTATCATTGTGCTGAAGAGCATTTCACAAGTTCATACACAGCCATAGAAGGAAAGCAATGCTCATTGGGTTAGAAAAGAGGTTTAAGGGGTGAGAGAGGATCAAGATGGCTCATGTGAACAAACCTGCTTAGAAAAAGAGAACATCATAATGCATTCACATCAGAACATATGCGAACAGATGGAGGAGGCCTGCAGTTTCATGGAGAATAACTGCCACTGACGCTAGGGATACTGAGCAGAGAACATGCAGACCACAGACAGACATAAAGATCTGGAAATAAATAGAAACAGGAAACACTTAAGGAAAGAAAAATTTAAATATGTCCCCCTTGACTGAAATCTGCAATCCTCTCTCAGAATCAGCGTGCATTTCCACTGTTTTGAGAACAGTTACTATATAACCAGCCCACAAACACAGAGCATTAAGGTCAGTTTAACAGCATCGATTAGTTCTGAGAATATGTTGTAACTTTCCAAACAATTGAACAATTTCTCCATGCCATCATGAGCTGGCTGTGAATGGACATTCAGAAGTTAACAACAAGTAAACATGATATTTGTAAAGTATTTTATTTTAGTAAAACAGGGAAAATAAAGTGGTGGAAGTAGCCGTGCAGCACGACAAAATAAGTCTGTGTCCAATGCACTGAATTTATCATTTGAAGTGTAGACAGATTTATTATGAGTGTTTTGTCTAAGCCTAGGTTGTTGTTGTTTTTCCATTTTGAAAACTGATGACCACTGACATCAGCAGTTTGAGATTAGCAGTTTAAAGAGGTAACTAATAAATAAAAACTATATATCAGGCAACAACTAATAAAAATGACAAAAACACAAAATTATTAAAAGTTTAACAGAACATATAATAAAAATAATAATTGTATACTATTGTGGGACCTGTGACTAATTTATTTTTAACTGCTGACTAATTACGTTCCTCACTCATGAAATACAGCTCAAAGTGATTCACAGATCAGCATAGAAAATATTAGTAATAAACAAGAAAATAATTTCAAAGACAAGTGAAAATGTTCATTTTTTTTAGATAATGACTTTTATAATCATTATAATTATTATAAACTTAACTTCAAAAGTTATGTATCCACTTGCTTTTTGAAAATGTGAATGCTTGAAGCTTGTCTGAATTTATTAATTAGTAAAAGGTTCTACATTTTCTAGATTGGCAATGGCACCCAGTCTGCAGGAAACAGGAAGTAACAAGGTAGATTGCTTACAACAGAAAATAGCCGCTTTTCCACTGTCGGGCCAGTGCAAGCCAGGGCTAACAAAGTGCCGGGCAGGGCCAGTAACCTCAGATCTCAAGCACCGAGGCCAAAATCAAGTTTCGTTTCCACTGTCGGGCCAGCGCTATCCTAAAACCCACCCTTAACACGCCTCCATAGAACGACGTCACACAACCTCATCATTTCACCAGTTGACTGAAAGCTAGCTACATCACAAAAAACAAGCATGGCTGAAGCAAACGTTTGGGCTTTGCTTAAAGACTTAAGATTCCAGCATCGATATTTGACCAATGTTTTACAATAATAAATGTTACAGTGGCAGTAAATTATTAATGTGTCAGAAGTGCACATCAACCATGCTGAATCAAACTGGTATTTACCATTTCACATAAAAAGAGAACACACACCTATTCAGTTGCATCTGCTTGAGTTTATTTGCGATCACGGGAATGCACAAAACAACTCCATTAAGGCTTTAAAGTCCAAAGGCTTACACATTCAGAAAAATACTGATAAAATATAATATGTTTATGTTACATTTCTTTAGAAAGAGTGAGTATTTCCATTAATTTTCCACAAAATTATGCAATCTGAGGAAGTTTTAGTGATCTCTCTATACTATTATCCATTCAGCCAAAGCAACAGAGGGAGCTCACGAGCAGAAAACAGGAGTTATGAGTTATACGAGTTAACCAGAGTGCATGTTATTTATGACATATGCAGATGCATTAGTCCAGTATCAACAAAGGCACAGGGAAGAAACATTAAAACAAATAAATACACAATTATAATCATATATTTGTCTACATTCTTCAAGCAGTCTCTGGTATTTTCCATAAACATGTATTTAATATATAATGCCTTTAGCATTGCATATAAATATATTTCTGCCTCATACGGTAATCTGAATCCCCATCGGATCAAAAGGAAGTTATTTCAAACACTCGCTGGTGTGTGAAAGTGAGTTTTGAGCTGAAAATTGTTTAAAATGTCTTAAAGGTTGGTTAGGTTAGGTAAAATGTCTTAAAAGTTAGTAGGTATCCTGATATAATAACATGGGAAATGAGCAGCGGTGTTGACCGTCTCCTGACTCTCTGTTCATGACCACTCCTCAAGCCCCAGTTGGCCCGCTTTGGACCAAGGTATTCGGCGGACCAAAAACCCCTGGCCATTGGCCCCGAGGAAGCCCCGACGAGGCCCGATCAAGCCCCTGAAGTGACAGTGGAAAAGTGACTGGCCCTGGCACACACTAGCACACTCGCTTTTGGCCCGACAGTGGAAACATGTCGGGCTAATGAGCGCCAACATGAATGGCTTAATCGTTGAGCAGAAAGGGTGCGTCTCATGGCATTATGCTGATGTCCCTCCCTGTGAATTCCAGCTTTCAGAGGTCAAAGATCATCAGCAAACACAAACAGAGTGACTAGAAACAGTGCTTTCATTCTTCTGAAACCTGAAGGTTAAACTCGAGATAAGAGCTCTGTTACAAAGCCTAGCAAGATGGAGCCTCACGACAATCCATCAACCTGCTTCTAACACAAAAGATAAAGTCGAAGGACTTATCGCTTCATGAATACATCATCCCAATATGCAGAGAAAATTAATTCAATATGGTGAATGAAGTTGAGAGAAATGTTATAAAAATAGACCTGCTGCCTATGTAGAGCGCTTAAAATCACTCATTCATGAGATTCCATTGTGGTTAGTATGCTGCCTAATAAGGCACCTAATAAGGGTCTATACTGTATATGCCAATGCCAACCTAGAATCTTTTCCCAATTATAATAAGACAAGCTCCAAGCATTTGCACTTTTAAAAAGCAAGTTAAGATATAACTTAAGTTAAGCTTTTGAGCAAGAAGTCTCTTAAGTCATTATATAAAATTATTTTATTATATAGTCACCAAATGCAGACATTAGTGCATTAAATCTTCAAATTGCCAGAAACAAGCCTTCATATATGTGAAGCACGTTTATCATTATGAATGCGTGCGCCATCTGGAGGATGTTGGGTGCAGCTAGCACAGTAACGAGAAGCAATAAACACAAGTGGATGACATTAATAAAGATGAGCCTCTGCAGAGAGACATGCACTTCCTGGACACGGGTGGCAGGCTTCCAGTGAGAGGAAATCACATTACGGGTTAGAGAACAGTCCTCACATCCACACACACAGATCCTGCCACTTCTCCTTCTAATGCCACTTGATTTAGTGCTCTGGGTTACAGTGATGGTAACTTAATCAGTGTTGATTAGTTCTGGAGATAATAAGGTTTGGAGTGTCTGAGCGAGGGTTTGAGTAGGTTACAGGGTCAACAGGGATGACTTATATGTTAAAGCTGCCTCTTTAAAGCGTGTGTTATTATTTATGTTCAGTGTTTGTGTCTTCATGCAACACTCAGACTAGGGCTGCAAGATTATTTGAAATAAAACCAAAATGGCAATATGGTGCCCACAAAGGCTGTGATTTAATTATATAAATATATGCGTTGCATGTTTCATAGCGAAGCACTGCACTGTGTTCATTTACACGTGAGCAGCTCATGATCCGCCAGGGTTTTCAACTTCTCAGAGCGACTCGTTTCCACACTAAATCCATCTCTGCATCTGCTCTGAGTTTGAGTCACTTTAACATGCATTTAAGAACGAAACATGCACCAAACACCATCACATACTTGTAATGAGAAGCACTCATCAACAAAAAAAACCTGTGTTTTTTCGCCAAAATAAAAGCTTGATGGTTTAAAGTTTGAAAATGAAAAAGAATTAAGACAGCTGTAAATATTAGTCCCCTACTGCTGATTGGCTCACTCTCTCCTCCCCCATCATGAGTGGACACACCCCGTACTGCTGATTGGCTCACTCTCTCTCCTCCCCCATTATGAGTGGACACACCCCCTACTGCTGATTGGCTCACTCTCTCTCCTCCCCCATCATGAGTGTACACACCCCGTACTGCTGATTGGCTCACTCTCTCTCCTCCCCCATCATGAGTGGACACACCCCGTACTGCTGATTGGCTCACTCTCTCTCCTCCCCCATCATGAGTGTACACACCCCGTACTGCTGATTGGCTCACTCTCTCTCCTCCCCCATCATGAGTGGACACACCCCCTACTGCTGATTGACTCACTCACTCTCCTCCCCCATCATGAGTGGACACACCCCCTACTGCTGATTGGCTCACTCTCTCTCCTCCCCCATCGTGAGTGGACACACCCCGTACTGCTGATTGGCTCACTCTCTCTCCTCCCCCATCGTGAGTGTACACACCCCGTACTGCTGATTGGCTCACTCTCTCTCCTCCCCCATCATGAGTGGACACACCCCCTACTGCTGATTGGCTCACTCACTCTCCTCCCCCATCATGAGTGGACACACCCCCTACTGCTGATTGGCTCACTCTCTCTCCTCCCCCATCATGAGTGTACACACCCCGTACTGCTGATTGGCTCACTCTCTCTCCTCCCCCATCATGAGTGGACACACCCCCTACTGCTGACTGGCTCACTCTCTCTCCTCCCCCATCATGAGTGGACACACCCCGTACTGCTGATTGGCTCACTCTCTCTCCTCCCCCATCATGAGTGGACACACCCCCTACTGCTGATTGGCTCACTCACTCTCCTCCCCCATCATGAGTGGACACACCCCCTACTGCTGATTGGCTCACTCTCTCTCCTCCCCCATCGTGAGTGGACACACCCCCTACTGCTGATTGGCTCACTCTCTCTCCTCCCCCATCATGAGTGGACACGCCCCCTACTGCTGATTGGCTCACTCTCTCCTCCCCTATTATGAGTGGACACGCCCCCTACTGCTGATTGGCTCACTCTCCTCCCCCATCATGAGTGGACACACCCCCTACTGCTGATTGGCTCACTCTCTCTCCTCCCCCATTATGAGTGGACACACCCCCTACTGCTGATTGGCTCACTCTCTCTCCTCCCCCATCATGAGTGTACACACCCCGTACTGCTGATTGGCTCACTCTCTCTCCTCCCCCATCGTGAGTGTACACACCCCCTACTGCTGATTGGCTCACTCTCTCTCCTCCCCCATCGTGAGTGGACACACCCCCTGCTGCTGATTGGCTCACTTTCTCTCCTCCCCCATCATGAGTGGACACGCCCCCTACTGCTGATTGGCTCACTTTCTCTCCTCCCCCATCATGAGTGGACACACCCCCTACTGCTGATTGGCTCACTCTCTCTCCTCCCCCATCATGAGTGGACACGCCCCCTGCTGCTGATTGGCTCACTTTCTCTCCTCCCACATCATGAGTGGACACACCCCCTACTGCTGATTGGCTCACTCTCTCTCCTCCCCCATCATGAGTGGACACGCCCCCTACTGCTGATTGGCTCACTCTCTCCTCCCCTATTATGAGTGGACACGCCCCCTACTGCTGATTGGCTCACTCTCTCCTCCCCTATCATGAGTGGACATGCCCCCTACTGTTTATTGGCTACAAGTGTATTGTGGTGCTCGGTCCGATCCACTTTCAACAACATTTTTCAGAAATCGCTTACTGCACGTTTAATTATGCAATTTTAGTCAGAATATGGGGATTTTGAAAACATGAGTAAATGATGACAAAGCAGCCGTATGAGAGACTACGCCAGCATTCCCAGACGAGTGGGAGTTTATTCACAGAGCATGCAGACATCTGTGATCTCTGAACCTTCGTTTCTATTGACCGGAGTGAGAAATAAGCAAGATCTTTTCTTTGACAGACTGTGTGAAATTGAATGTAAGAAAAAAAGGGCATATAAAAAGAGACTGGGCCACTTCCTCAATTAAACCTCACAGAAAAGGATGGCCTTCTACAGGCAGCCCTCATCCTCCGATCTCAAGCACTAATGTGATTAAACCGAGCCAACAGAAGGTCAGACTGAGAAGATACAGAATAACTCAGAGCAAGCCGTCAGGTGGAAAGTAACAAACATCACGACGCTATTTTCCCCTGAGCCTGACCTGGGCGGCGGCGTCTGAGGCCTTGTCAATGCGGGAAATAGACAGCGCAGTGGACTTCCTTTTCCCTGAAGAATGGAATGTCTTCCGCTGGACACTGCAGAGACAGGAAACTCACGCCTGTCCTTCTGCTGGTGGATTGTGTGCTTACGTGCTGCAGTTTGGGCAAATGATAAGATACCTGTTCTGCTGACTCGGTGCTGGAGCTGGTGCCCAGTGTGGAAGGATTCGGGATAATGTGTTCACCGTGGCAAGTTTTCAAAACTACGTCACTCACATTCTAATCAACAATGCTGTACACTGGAAGCAGCTTCCTATTTTTGTTGTGCTGGCAAGCTACTTCAGACCTTTTTTTCAGTCAGTCAAATTTGCAAATTTGATGCTCATGATGACACTGATGCTAAATCACACTGTTCTGATTGTTAAGTGTCATCAAAACTTGAAAAACTCAAAACACATTTGTTTGTGGGCATGTTATGCAGTAACGTAACACCCTCGCTCAGCAGTCAAGCCAGTGGAAATGCAGATGATTCTGACGGTTTGGGAGAGCGATACAGGGCAGAGCGCATCGGTGGTTAAAGGAATAGTGAGATTATTGGCCAATAACTTACATATACACGAAAGTTTGGGGTCAGTAAGATGTTTTAATGTTTTTGTCTCTTCTGCTCACCAAGGCTGCATTTATTTCATGAATAAAATACAGTAAAAACAGTAAAATTGTGAAATATTATTACAATTTAAAAGAACTGTTTTCTATGTGAATATATTTTCAAATGTAATTTATTTCTGTGAACAAAGATGAATTTTCAGCATCATTACTCCAGTCTTCAGTGTCACATGATCCTTCAGAAATCATTCTAATATGAGGATTTGATGATCAAGAAACATTTATGACTATTATCAATGTTGAAAACTTAATGATTTTTGTGAAAACTGTGATTGTTTTAAGAATAATTCAAAAGAATGGCATTTACATAACAGAACATTTTTGTAACAATGTAAAAGTCTTTCCTGTCACTTTTGATCTATTTAATGCATCCTTACTGAATAAAAGTTAAGTGATTGTTTCACACTAGTCTAGGGATGGGACGATTACCGGTTTCACGATTAACCACGATATGTACTGACGGTTAGTAATATCGTTTAAAATGTAATTATCATTAAAACCGTGTTTGATTATCATGATTTTGAAAACTCGCGGTAAATCCTGTCCAGCCAGCATCAGTCTGGCACAGGCGCAGCGCGCAACGTTGTTTTTTGAATGAGAAGAAATGGCGGAAGGCAGTGACAGCACTCGGGGATTGTTCAGCCTTCTAAAAGGACCAAATCTGAGGTGTGGTCATATTTTGGCTTTTACAAAAGTCCTGAAGGGAAACTTAATCGAGGATGGTCACCCTGTCTGCAGAACATGCAAAAAGAAAGTCAATGCTATAGGGGCGAACTCTTCAAATAATTCCAATAAATTCCACTTCTGGGAAATAATTGGACACAAAGTTGAGAGTTGAAATATTTTATCTCACTCGCTTGAAATTAACGTGAAGCTTCCGCGAAGAAAAGTTCGCAGCAAGTAGCTTTGAGCCAAAGGCGAATAAGACAAAAAATATTAAGGGTGACATTTAAGGGATAATAATGTATATTTATTGTACACTTATTACACAGATTTTCTTTACCACATAAATAATTACGGGGACATACTGAATTGAGATTAATGTTTTAAATCTGACCTGTTTATAAATCCATTTTGTACAGTGTATAAAACAATCGTCCAGACAAGATGATCACAACAATATTATAGTAGTATTAATAGTAAAGTCCTCTGATTTCATTTTAAATACAATCAAAAGTAGAGACGCAAGTTGCATTTGAATGAAACGAGAGTGCGTCTGTTGTGATACGCGGATGTGCGCTGTTATAATGCGTTGCTATTGACGACGGCCATTATAAGGAAGGAAATGCCACAGAATAGAATCTTGCTTAAAGTTCATAGAGCTGCTTGTTTATTTGTTGTTTGTTGATTTTCAAATATAAAACTTGTTGAAATGTTTTCAGTGTGTGCATCTGTTCTTTTTGAACACTTTCATCTCATTTGAACAAAACCGTGATAATATTGATAATCGTGATAATTTGGGTCACTATAATCGTGATATGAAATTTTCATACCGCCCCATCCCTACACTAGTCTTGTTAACATGAATGATATTTAATTCTTGAAGATATACTTGCCTTAAATAATGTTTATTTTAACATTCATTATCTGCTCCTATGTACAGTACAGTACTTCCATTAAAAGTGCCTATTGTAAATGTAGCATTTGCTAAATTATTTTCTGTATAATCGACATTATGACACAAATGCAGCCAAGTGAGCTCAACTTGTATTAAACCTGGAACATTTTTTAACTGACGCATGATAACATGAGCGAGACCAACGGAGGGGGAGAGAACAGCAGAAGGAGACAGAAACTCTTTAAATAGATCACTTGGTGTCGACTGCAGGAAAAGAGATGTGTTGTGATTGGAGGAGGACAGACATGGACTGAGATTGTTAAGGTGATGAGCAGGAGATATGACAAATGAAGGACGTCTTGCGTGCATTTGTACACCTACCGTCTTCAATCTCTTGACGGCTTCTTCACAGATGTGCATGCCACGAGACTCATCGACCTCCACGTGCCCCAGATACTACAGAGACACACAGAGAAACAGTAGTTTAGCTTTGAAACCATGTCACTCAGTCTTTCCCGTTCCAACAGGAAGAGGTCACGCAGACCCATCTATTCCTGCTGGAGCTACCGGTCCGGTGGCCACTGACACTCAATGTGCGGAAACAGCGGCGCCCTCCCCTACCCGCGACAGACCTCTCTCGTAGAAGACATCACTGCGTCTCGCCCAAAAGCCTCCTGGGGCGGCTGAGGTCAGGCCAAGAGGCGGACAGCTATTGTACTGAGAGGAAGTCCTTCCCCTTCCCTTAGTAAAACACACAGGAGCTGCCTGGCTATTGTCAGTTTGTGACATCAGCAGACGCACATATGAGAGCAGCTAGAGGTGTGCACCTGTTTATTAACCCTGTAAAACCTGACGTATGAAAAAACAGTTATGGAGTAATGGAACACTTTATTGAACCTTTAGACAACATTTTTTTTGAGTATCATATTTGATACATCAGGCTTTTATGACTCATGTAGTATGATACATACTCAAACCCGAGGAGGAAAAAATAGGGATGTGCGAGACTAGTCGATTAAACGATAGTGCTGCTGCTAGTCGACTTGGAAACACTAGTGGTTTACTTATTTCATGTTTTGCTTTAAAAAAATTTTTTCAAAGGCTACGTTTAAATTACAGTCATGTTAATGTTACATTTTAAAATTAATATTATTTTGAAAAGTGTATATCTGGAGCGGAAAACAAAATCATTAGATATTTTACATAATCGCTTGAACAGTTTCTATATCAACATCCTAACAAAAAGAATACAGTTAAATAATGTATAATGGTCAGTGGTCTTTTCTTGTGATTTTGCATGTGTACAGATACTTTTCAGACACGAGAAGCGCGTTCAAACCAGTGCTAACGAACAACAGTACCTTAACGTGCTGACTTATGTGGACTAACTTTTATTTGATGAAATCCGCTCAAGTTTAATATACAATGATCATAATGCAAGGCAAGCACATCACTGTATCTGACCTGTTTTTAGTGACATTTAGTGTGGGATTTGACTGTTCATGGATTAAGAAGTCTATTTCAAATGGATCGCATATACAGACTGTCTCCGGGGGGCGGGGTTAGACTAGTCGACAAGTCGTAGGGCTGCAACAACTAATCGATAAAATCGATTATTATCAATAATGAAAATAATCGACAACGAATTTGATTATCGATTAGTAACGTTTGCGTGCTGTCAGCCAGTCACGTTGCTTTACAGTCGTGAATAACCCATTTCTATGGACAAAACGCATATGGAAAATAGTGGAGGACACAGACTGAGCTGCTGCAGGAAAGGTACATGATCCAAGTTGTCCAAAACATGAGAATGCTTTATATTTATAAGCGCTTCAAACAAAAGCATCAGCGTTTACCGCGTCTTGCCCTGTTGTGCTTGATGGGTGATGTTTAATGCCTCTGACACATGTTTTCCTCAGTGCATAACTTACATTTCATATATGTAAATGTTAGAAAGTCCCTTGAGTACTTCCATTTTGCATATTCTGACAAGCGAGTCTTGTTAAACTTCACAGAGTTTAATGACCGAGTGCCAGTGGACGTCAATCAGACGGAGCGCAGTAGAACAGGAGCGCAATAATACTGACTAAAACACACATTTTGCTACGAGTAATCATATTTATGAGGGCAGTAACAGTAAAGATTAAAAAAAAAAAGCGCTAGTTGCAGCACTAACTAGTCGCTTGCAAAATTTCTGTTTAAACGTTAATGAAATTAGTGGTTGCGCACATCCCTACTTATAACCAACTTATGAGCATGAATGAGAACAGCAGCTGCCTATAACCACGAGAGCAGCCGTTTTCCACAGCCTGTAAAAGAACAGAGCAGTAATTTAGCTGGGAAATGGGCACAGAGTTATTCATAGAGCTCCTCAGGACTGCTAGAGAGTCAGGACTGCTTACATAAGTGTGTCCTCAACACAACTCAACCTTTATGGTCATCAGATACTTTCAAAAAAATGTATGTCAATAGCCAGGTATCAAAAACTAGGCCCAGTCCGTGCAGAGTCCAGAAAGAGACTGAGTAGTGTGAAGGTTACAAAAACATTTAAAAGATATCCATGTCATATGTCACACAGAAATGAAAAGAAAATATTTTTTAAATAAAAACGTATATAATATAATATTATAATAATATATTATTTAAATTGTACAGTATATTTGTAAACAGCAACTGCATTACAGTATTGAGAATTAGATATTTTGAGGGAGGGGTGATGTGATTAATCACAAAAATCACAATATCCTAAAACATATGCTTTATTTTCCATTTGCAAACTATATTATTATGAGTAATATTCAATATACACCGATCAGGCATAACATTATGACCACTGACAGGTGAAGTGAATAACACTGAATATCTCTTCATCACAGCACCTGTTAGTGGGTGGGATATATTAGGCAGCAAGTGAACATTTTGTCCTCAAAGTTGATGTGTTAGAAGCAGGAAAAATGGGCAAGCGTAAGGATTTGAGCGAGTTTGACAAGAGCCAAATTGTGATGGCTTGACGACTGGGTCAGAGCATTTCCAAAACTGCAGCTCTTGTGGGGTGTTCCCGGTCTGCAGTGGTCAGTATCTAACAAAAGTGGTCCAAGGAAGGAACAGTGGTGAACCGGCGACAGGGTCATGGGCGGCCAAGGCTCACTGATGCACGTGGGAAGCGAAGGCTGGCCCGTGTGGTCCGATCAAACAGACGAGCTACTGTAACTCAAATTGCTCAAGAAGTTAATGCTGGTTCTGATAGAAAGGTGTCAGAATACACAGTGCATCGCAGTTTGTTGCTTACCTGGGGAACACATGGCACCAGGATGCACTATGGGAAGAAGTCAAGCTGGCGGAGGCAGTGTAATGCTTTGGGCAATGTTCTGCTATGAAACCTTGGGTCCTGCCATCCATGTGGATGTAACTTTGACACGTACCACCTACCTAAGCATTGTTGCAGACCATGTACACCCTTTCATGGAAACGGTATTCCCTGGTGGCTGTGGCCTCTTTCAGCAGGATAATGCGCCCTGCCACAAAGCAAAAATGGTTCAGGAATGGTTTGAGGAGCACAACGAGTTTGAGGTGTTGACTTGGCCTCCAAATTCCCCAGATCTCAATCCAATCGAGCATCTGTGGGATGTGCTGAACAAACAAGTCTGATCAATGGAGACCCCACCACGCAACTTACAGGACTTAAAGGATCTTCTGCTAACATCTTGGTGCCAGATACCAGAGCACACCTTTAGGGGTCTAGTGGAGTCCATGCCTTGACGGGTCAGGGCTGTTGGCAGCAAAAGGGAGACCAACACAATATTAGGTCATAATGTTATGCCTGATCGGTGTATGGCCTACATTAAATTTTAGAATTATATTTTATACTTAGAATTAATGGAATTCTTTTTAATGGTCTATAACACGCATCCCGGGGTTATTGTTTATTAGATTTCCATTGACATTTTCAGTGGCTCGTAAAACAGAAAAAATGTGCCGCTAATATGTGCATGAGCTCAGAACTGCACGACTGTTTATCCTCAGCTTTGCCTCAATCTGCTTTTAAACGCAGATCTATTCATCAAGACATCCATGATGAGTGTTAAAAATATGAACGGATTAATGCTAAGGATGTGCAAAACTACACAGTTTCATCATAAACCAATCCGTGAATTACAAAGAAATTTGAGCACCGTTCACTTGCATTATATGGAGAAAAATCTTAATTTCTCTTCGCTGAAGAAAGTCATCTTGGATGGCCTGGGAGGGTGAATAAATAATCTGGAATTTTTCATTTTTGGGTGAACTATTCCTTTAAGAAGGACTCCAAAAAGAGAAAGAGAATTTTTAGAAAAAGTTATTTTATGCACCAAAACAACCAATTCACTGGATGTCATTTTCCTGAAATCCAAGCACCTCAACTAAACAAAAGCACAAGCCATAAAAACACTGACTCGCTGCTTTACACACACACACACACACACACACACACACACACACACACACACACACACACACACACACACACACTTCACATACTGAGCTGTATGGAGTATATTTATGGTCAGCAGGTGGAGAAATAAGAGCTCAGATGATGAGAGTGAATTTAGGACACGACAGACAGACACAGACACACACAATCCCGCCAGAGGCCACCGATTTATTGTGACCTTATGGTACAATAATAAGCCAGCCTAAAAACAGAGGTGAAAAAAAATACATCTACAGGAAAAAAAAGAGAAAAAAAGAAAAGAGCGCTGGTTAGAATGCGGAGACCAGGGTTGGACTGGGGCTAAAATTCAGCCCTGGACAAATCCAGCCCATGCGGCCCACGAGTTCCCCCGTGAATGTTTTTGCTAGGGTTAGGGACTTAAATATAAATAAATGAATAAATAAAACTAGGACAGGGACTTTTGTCACATAGAAATGCACTTTACAGTAAAGCACTGATGTTGAGCTAGGATGCAGTAAAGTAAATTTACTGTTAGTAAATGCGGTCATCATTTACTCTCCCTCATGTCGTTCCAAACCTGTATGACTTTCTCTCTTCTGTGATACACAAAAGAATGTTGGCAACCAAACAATTCTGGTTAGGCTACCCTTGACTTCTATTGTATGGACAAAAAAAACAGACTCAAATGATTTTCTTTTATGTTTCACAGAAAGAAAGTCATTCATGTTTGAAAATTAGGGTGAGTAAATGATGACATTTTGGGTTGAACTACCCCTTTAAAAACAATAATACCTAATTTACGTAAGACATCTGTCTTTCATGAGGCTCTCATTAACAATTTACTTCAATTAAAATTCTTAAAAACTATTAAAAGGTTCATAAAACATATTTAAAGAGAAAAAAGCTTTGTCCTTAATTCATGGGATCCTGGCTTTAAAGCTGTTTTGTTAAATTATCCTTTAATTGCCCGAATTAAATTTACAATGGTTCTTGCATAGAATCCAGAGTTTAACTATAGTAGTAGTTAACTGTAGATCATGGTGGACACAGGTAAAACCATGCTCAATAACATGGGTATATGGTTCTAAAATAAATAAATAATAATAAACTATACAATATGTAATAAAAACATTGATACCGTAGAAAGTACGAAAACAGCCTCTATAAAAGTGATTTATATTCCGCAATATTTAGGGCCAGATTTACTAAACAGGGCAAATTAGTGTGCGAGTTCAATCCCATAAAAGCGCAGATGGGAGTGTAAAGTTCTGCGCGTGATCTACTGACGACACACAAATTAAAGAACACAGACGCAGCCGGATCATTTCCATAATGACCAGCACAATCTACCAAGAGCAGCACAAATTAGCATCTGGTTTAAGACATGCTTTTTTGGCCGGTAAATAATGGTGCAAACACCAGTAAACTGACTAGCACAAACCTCAGTAAATCACCTCGCATGATTCATTTAAATACTCTCCTCCCATAAATACTGCGTCTGAAAGGGAAACTCCTACAAATGCATATGCAATAAGATCAGCCACAAAAATAACGGCTGTCCACGGCTTTTCAGCACAAATTTTTCACTTCGTGTCTTTAGTTAATCATGACAGTACTTTTTAAATGCCAAAAGAGCAGCTGCATCCAAGCCTTACATCACCAAGTGCAATGCAAAGCGTGGGATGCAGTGGTGTAAAGCATGCCGCCACTGGACACTAGAGCAGTGGAGACGTGTTCTCTGGAGTGAACAATCACGCTTCTCTGTCTGGCAATCCGATGGATGAGTCTGGGTTTGGTGGTTGTCAGGAGAACGGTTCTTGCCTAACTGCATTGTGCCAAGTGTAAAGTTTGGTGGAGGGGGGATTATGGTGTGGGGTTGTTTTTCAGGGGTTGGGCTTGGCCTCTTAGTTCCAGTGAAAGGAACTCATAATGCTTCAGCATACCAAGACATTTTGGACAATTTCATGCTCCCAACTTTGTGGGTAACAGTTTGGGGATGGCCCCTTCCTGTTCCAACATGACTGCGCACCAGTGCACAAAGCAAGGTCCATAAAGACATGGATGAGTGAGTTTGGTGTGGAGGAACTTGACTGGCCTGCACAGAGTCCTGACCTCAACCCGATAGGACACCTTTGGGATGAATTAGAGCGGAGACTGCGAGCCAGTGCCTGACTTCACAAATGCGCTTCTAGAAGAATGGTCAAAAATTCCCATAAACACACTCCTAAACCTTGTGGAAAGCCTTCCAAGAAAAGTTGAAGCTGTTATAGCTGCAAAGGGTGGGCCAACTCCATATTAAACCCTACTGATTAAGCAATGGGATGTCATTAAAGTTCATGTGCATGTAAAGGCAGGCGTACCAAAACTTTTGGCAATATAGTGTATCAAAAAACGGTGTGAATTACAGCATATTATTTTCCAAAAACAGGTCAGAGACGAGTGTTCAGACAAGCACAACAGTAGCAGACAACAAGTGCCTCAAAGCTCTAGTAATCTCTACCATGAACAGCATGAAAATGATTGACAGCTGCAGGTGGTTCAGCACAGGTGTGTGTGTGTGTCCATTACCTTCACAGCGAAGCTGCATTTGCCCCCGCGTACGGCTTCCTCGTCTGTCTGCCACTGGTGCGGCCGGCTGGATTCTGGCACGTAAACGTCTTTCTTTCGCCGGAAGCTCTGCCGTAGCTTATTCATCGCTTAACCTCCTCCTGCAGACAGCACAGAGAGACGTTTCAGACAGATGCCAACAGACGACTAAAACTAGCATGAAGAATAGGCTTACAGAGCCAGACTTCACATCTGGTCCATTAATAACTAAAACATTCCAAAATTATTGGAAAAAACATGCAAAACAAAACAAAGAAATTCCTTTTACTTGCTACAAATATAATGGCTGTCATAGTACTAAAACTTGAGCAGTCAATACCAGCGCTAGTGAATGGGTTTGTCACTTGTGCATTAGTGCTTGGTCTTTAAGATTCTGCACATGTTTTCTTATTGGATAAAAAAAATGTATCTGACTCAATTAAGCTCAATTAAAGGAGTCCTATAATGCCCATTTACAAGATGTAAAATAAGTCTCTGATGTCCCCAGAGTGTGTATGTGAAGTTTTAGCTCAAAATACCCCACAGATCAAATGAGCTGCTGCTCCCGGCCCCCTTTCAAGAAGAGGGCGGAGCTTCAAGAACTCGTGTTAGCAGCTCAGAAACTGTTCAGCCTTTTATGTTCAAACCAGAGTCGGACAATGATGGAGAGACTCAAGAAGACGTGACGACATGTAGAATGAGACAGGACGTTTCTGAATGGTTAGTTGATGAATTTATGAGTTAACTATCTTAAAGTCATTGATTAGCATATTCTGTCATGATAATCTATAAATCGCTCGTGTGGGAACTGTTGTAAGATGAGCCAGAGAATATCTGCTGCATGAAGATAGAACAGGTATAGTTTAGTTTAATTACGGTTATAACGTATGTTGTCATCTTGCTTTTATGACATGCTATTGCATTTGTGTTACGTACTGTTTTGCAATAAATGTGAAAGACGGATGTGACAGCTTGAGCAGACTCTCAAATGTGCTCGACTACAACAACTCTTCCTCTTCTCAACATGGCCTTTGTTGTGTGTTCTTGGGTGCGGGGTTTATGTAAATTTTAGGGTTAGTGATGTCACCAACCGGTGAATAAGCTCGTTGTAGTCCCTACCAGCCGTTTGTTGTAGTCCTTAAAAAGCGTTTTCTTTAAAAGAGTGTCGAAACTTTGCAGATGTTGTTTATGCTCAAACAGCAACATTACTCATTAACTAAAGTTAAAAAAAGTGAAATCATAATCAACCACACTTTTAAGTTTTTAATGCGCATTTAGGAAATGCTTGGAGTTTCCATCCAGTGTTTTTTTTAAATGTGATATCCCAAAATGTGCATACAAATAGGTAGATGGAAACATAGCTATTGTAGCTGCATAGGAGCAAGCAACTGCTATGCCTTCACATCACACACACAATATTTCTCTCTTGCTAATACAAAAATTAAACAAGATCTGAGCGGTGTCATCCCTGAATGCACGCACACACACACACAGACGCAGTGCTGAGTCACATCAGAGCTGCTGTGGATCAGTCACCTGCAGAGCCAGACAGCAGACAAACTCACACACACACGATTCAAAGCCTCTGAACCTTCCACCAAGAGCAACAGAGAAACAGGATGCTTAATTTCCCTTTACAGTCACAGAAGATCAGATTTCAACAGTATAACGTGACACTCATTTGAATGAGCCAGGGGAGACGTGTATACACACACACGTACAGGCAGTGAGAAACAGCTTGTCTTGCAAGGAGGAAAACACAATAGCACATTAGCATAAGAAACCAGTGCCAAGCCCGGCTTGAGCAATAGAAAGAAATGTGTGTGTGTGTGTGTACATGTATATAGTTAGTTAGTTAGTTAGTAGGTTTAGCGGGGCTTGACACTTACTTAAGGAACACATTTAACACAAATTTCAGAGGTGCAATGAAAATGTATCAAATAATGGATACAAAAAAAGATTACATTTATTAGAATACAAAAAAGTACACTGGGTTTTTAAATAATTCTGTTTCAAACTGTATTGAAATATTATGTAAATATTTAAAGGCGTTCTTTAAACTGTGTGTGTGCAAATATATGTATGTAATAAACCGATTGTTGTACTGATACTAGTAAAAATCTATATATATATATTGAATAATTCAAATTCTTAACCTTTCCTTTCAGTGACGGCAAAGCCCAGACAGAAAAACCTGTTGAATTAAATGGCAGATACAGTTTACTGTGTATCCAAAACACCAATAACTACCAGGAAAAAAATGCATAAGGCAAAACTTTTAATTATAAATAAGCTTGAAATACACTATGACTCTTATTTTGAAATGTCTATGCTTTACTACTTCCAGATGCTCATTAAAAAATAAGAGTGAAATAAAATATGCACTCTTACACATTACAATGTAAACACCATGAAGTAAACATTGTCAATTCATCAACAGAAAATAATAATCAATCATTTGGAATAAATGCGCAATATTCATTTATTTTGACCTTCTCTGAAACCGTGAGCCAGTAAAGTCACAGTAAAAATGTTCCAAAGTGTAACAATTGTTATGTTATGTTGATAATAATCAGAAATGTTTCTTGAGAATATTAGAAATGATCCTTCAGAAATCAGTGACACTGAAGACTGGAGCAATGATGCTGAAAATTCAGCTTTGATCACAGGAATAAATTACACTTTACAATATATTCACATAGAAAACAGCTATTTTAAATTCTAATAATATTTCACAATATTCCTATTTTTACTGTATTTTTGATCAAATAAATGCAGCCTTGGTGAGCAGAAGACTGGCCCTAAACTTTTGAGCCACTTTTGATTGCAAAAAAAATATGCTTTTTAACAAAGCCTCCTGAAAGATGTATCTTATTTTGTCACTGGATAAAGAAAATCCTTCTGTCGTCTGACAAATATTCTTTCCCACTGTGAAAATATAGAGTAGTAGAAGAAAACGAAGAGGAAAAATGTTAATAAGCAGAAGAGATTAGCGTGTGTGTGTGTGTGTGTGTGTGTGTGTGTGTGTGTGTGTGTGTGTGTGTGTGTGTGTGTGTGTGTGTGTGTGTGTGTGTGTGTGTGTGTGTGTGTGTGTGTGAGAGAGAGAGTGTGTGTGTCATCAAACGCCCAGGCCAGAGCCAATGAGTTCATCTACTGTCAGAGGACAGAAACTGCGAGAAAAGCACAAGAAAGCAGCGCAGAGGAAGAGAGGGAGAGCGAATCCTACATGAGGCTCAACTTCAGCAGCTTTTCTCTGCTCGTCTGTATGTGGGTCAGATGGTTTGTGCATTCACTGCAGGCCGCAGGCGAAGCTCTGTCACTGTAGAAGAAAGGATGCGGCGGCGGAGACGTGATGAAAAACACCACTCTACAGATTTCTGCCACTACTCATCACCTAAAGTCACTTCTGCACTGACATCCCTCTCCCTCGTGATCTCAGTCCGTTCTGTTCCAGTCTTAAGCTGCATTCACACTGACAGAGATTTTATCTCTGGAGGTCACAAGGACGCTGTACTGTTGGTCATGGTCAATTCCTGTTACTACTGGTGGGATGTGTAATGAAAACTTGATCTCAAATGGGCTGTACTGCCAGTACAAGTCAATCTAGATAAGGAATCAGTTTTCGTGTTGCTAAAAAGCAGCAGTAGTAATGCATAATGAGTCATAAATGGAGGTTTGGAATGAAATGGATGGAATAAAAAAATGAAATCACTCAATAAATCAAACGCTGACTATTTTTGATACGGTTTTCCATGTATTATATAAGGGATAATGTGCAGTCAGCACAATGGTAATGACTGGCTTACTTTACATTATCCCTGTATGTAGGCAGAGACAAATCATACAGAACGTAGGAAAATCTGTTTTATTTTTCTCAAACTCCATGTTTGTGAGGGGAGTTTTGCTTTTGAATATGAATTCGTGATCACGCGTACTCTGTCTATAGGGAGCGGCGGTACTGACCGCACGTTTTACAATCTGTTGCGAACCAAATCCTCTGCCATTGTCCTGTCAGTTATTGCTCCTTACTCTCATCATGTGATAAGTGAAATCTGACTCCTTCTGCGACTCTGCAGTACTCGTGCTGTATGGAGCAGAGCAAACACTTTCAGTTATAATTCTAGCATCTGTTGTCCAACTGAACTAAATGGTATTTATTTCTATAAAAAAGCAAAACAACAGTGGGGCCGTGCAGCGGTGGGCAAGTCATGTAATCAGTGTACGGCTCAAGATGTGTAACACTGGTAACACCGACTGCCGCAGCAAGCCTAGTCCACAAGACTGCAAACACACACGAAGTGTGCCATTTGGACCAGGGCCAAAAAGGGCTGACCGATGGCCCGAGGTCAGCATGAAAAACGCTCAGGACACGCTTGGGACAGAATTGTCAATGGCATGTGCTGCATCATCACAAAAGTTTATCATTTGCACGTTTTCTTGCCAATTTAAACATTCAGGCAATTTTAAACCATTCTAGCATAAGACGACATGAAAGACAACTAAATTCTGTACTCACACGCTGTTTTCTGTGCACTCACACCCACAGCGTGCACACAGAGAGATGTGTGTCTCAGACTTGAACGTGCTTGAATGGATACAATCAAAATACCCATCTTGGCGAGTATCCTAGTAAACAGTCGGTTCTGCCTTATGAAATCAAAGTTTTTTGGCTTTTAGTATGAATATGTTAGTCTTACTGTTATCTATAAGCTAGTGTGCTCCAAAACAATGACAACATTTGCATTTAGAAGATATAAGCGTTCAAAACTTACAGTCTCTCACTTCCGCCAATATGGATCAATGATTTTGATGACATCACTCTGCACTTCAGCTTCTCATCAGATTTTCTGTCCAATTAAAACACTCTCTAGAATCTGAAGCCCCGCCCCCTACATTATAAATAGACGCTGAAGCTGCAACTGAAATCAGTCACTTGTTCACACATTTACTGAACTACATGGTGAATGGCACATAGTGCACTATATAGGGGATAGGGAACAATCAGACAGTGTAAATATGCTTTCCATTGGGGCGAATGAAGTCTGGTTTCGTGTAAATGTCACGCAGCTGTGATATAAACAAAACGCTATAGGCTATTTTAAAAAAGGGGAGGAACTGCTCGATATGTCCCGCCCTGTCTTACCGTTTTAGTGGAAACACATTGAATAATGCTGCGCGTTTCAAGGCACTTCAGTGGGCCTTTAAATGAACGTAAACAGTTGTAAGAAATCGGTTGTGTATCATTATATTGGATCAATGCATTAGCTCTTAAAGTAACAGCAGCCTAAAAATTACCTGCTGCCGTCTGTGCCATTGATGTTAATCACAAATTGACACAAAAAAAGATACAAATCAAAAAATTTTAAAAGAGAAAATCATTCACTGCTCTTGATTGAAATCACAAGATTAATCAAACTCAGGGTTCCTACACATTTTCCATTTCAAAGTTCTGTACTTTTCCAGACCATATTTGACATAAGCATTGTTTTCAGCTATATAGTTGGTATATAATACAGTCATGTCTAAATATGTTTATTTTCATTTTTTTCTTTAATTGGCTTTCTCAAAGTGATAACATGCACTTAACTGATGAGAAGAAACCTTAAACGCTTAAAAACCTGCATAGCCTATATTCACCTCTGACTAGGGATGGGCATATCGATATGAAGTATTGATATATCGATACTGATGTGAGTATCGAAAAGTATCGATACTCAAATAAAAATATCGATACTAAAGGTGTTTTTTTTACCAGTAAATTTGTTTATTTAAAAAGATTATTTAATGCGTACAATACGAATAACCTATGTTAGCGAATAATTGTGTAGTATGTGACTATTTCCCTGCTCATCTGAACCATGATCTGAACACACGCAAATGCTACAAGACAGAACCAATCAATCACAGAGAGGGCCTTCGCTCAATGCTGATACTGCATTCAAACAGGGCTGCGTTTCCCAAAAGTATCATAAGAAACCATTGATACTTTTGGAAACGCAGCCCAGAACAATGCTCATCAGAAGACAAAATAAAAACATAATATGTTTGAGTTATTTCACAATAAACGAAATTGTAGCCTACATAGTTTGTGCAGTTACATTTAAATTGAACGTTAAAAGTTCTTACTGACCATGTTCTATTCTGTAACTAATGCTAATATAAATCATACACTGTCAGAATAAACTGTCACTGCCAGTCCCTTATGAAAATGAACCATGGTTTTACTACAGTGACCGTAGCTCAATATAGTATTTGCAGATTTCCATGGTTACCACTACAAGTAAACATATTTTAACCATGTGTAAACAAAAATAAAACTAATAAATTGCAATTAAGACATATTGAAAGTTAGATTGTCTTTTAAAAATAACATTAAGTGGGTATCTTTACCCATTTTACTCTTAGTAATTGTAATAATTTAATAAATGTAATAATTTAAAAGTTCAGTTTAGAGGTATCGTATCGGTATCGAAAACAAAATAAGTGGTATCGCCCACCCCTACCTCGGACACAATGGCTTGACACTGCAAACGTGGTTTGATGTTGCACGATCACCAAACAGCAAACTGTTTTGCATAATGAAATTGTGCACCTTGAATTCATTTAGTTGTGTTCGACAGTCACTAAACGATCACTATACACTAAATCACTAAATGAAAACACTGCTTGTATCATACTTTTTTTTTTTTTTTTAGAAATTCTTAATTTTATATTTTAGAAAACTGAATAGGGCCAATAGTCTGGAAACACAAATATTTTTCCATACTTATCCAGGCCTTGGAAATTCTATTCTTTTCCAAACTGCGTAGGAACCCTGTAAAGTGCACTGATTAATCTTTGACTGAACTTTAGTTAGTTAGGCTAGTAGTTTATGCTGTGGTAACTGGAAATGAGAATTGTGACATTTCACTAGTATCTTAAATTTTGGTGTCATAATAAGCTAATTTATTAGAATACAAGGTTACATGGGTCAAAAACAATGAAAACAATAACTCAAAATATCATAATTGAATGATGACTAAGGCTCCTTCAATCTCTCTTCCGGTTGCTTTGCCACTGCTAGTGACTGTCAGTGTGAACAGACTGTACATTATTTACTCGCTTCCTGTCTGCGTCTTTCTGTCTCTCTGAGGAGTGTGTGGGAGAGTGAGACTGGTGTCAAGGGGCTGAAATAAAAGCCAATGAAAGAGAGAATGTGAGTGTGTATGAAAAGCAGTAGAGATATGATGGGAAACAGAAACACACGGTAAACTGAGTCATGTGAGCAGGCTTAGCTGCACAGTACAGCCACTTTCACACATTTCATGTTTAATGGCCGTTAAATTGATGGATTCATTTAAAAAGCTATTCTGTATCTGTTATTCACAAGCAACAGTGTTTTTCATAAGCTTCTGCCATTCACACGCCACCATCAATATATCGTTAAAAAGCTTTTTCACTAGAAATCCCGCCAGATTTCTTTGATCATTGAATGTGACAATATCTGCCGTTCTGCAGTACCGGTACCTGCTGATTAGGGCTGAGTATAGATTTCTCAATTTTAATCGATTCTCATTTTTACAAATATCGATTCTTATGTCCCAAGAATCGATTAGTCATCCTGCTTTCAATTGATGAATGAACGGAACATTGTAGCGCGCCTCCCATCCAATAAATCGCAATAATCTTTGTGCTTTGTTACTTCTGATATGAAACAAAGTCTCAGATTTTAAATTCTGTCCATTTTATTACGCATTTCAAAAAAAAAATATATATTTTGGCTTTAATGTGGTGTGACAGATCGTTGTAGCGCTCAGTTCAAGAGAAGCGGCAACGCGAAGCGCACGTTAACCGATCATCTCTTCTGCTTTAATACCAGTTACAGCACAAAATAAACATGAATGAACATCTAAGGTATATTAAAAGACAGTACAACTTATCGAAATCCATATCATGTGTCATGTAATCGCTCAATCAGTGTTTCAAACGCGGAAAAACGTCAATAGAACCGCTTGTTTGTTTGTTTATTTGTGCATTGCATAGTCTTCGCTGTATAAATATAGATTAACCCTTATAAAGTTATTCAGTCAAGAGCGGTGAGTGATTTTTTTTTCTGTCTTTTGTTTGATTAACATAAAAACAGACAGCAGCAGGTTTATTAGGCTGCTGTCACTTTAAGAGCTGCACGGATCCAATATACTGTTGCACATGCATCTTATCTCACGTTTACGTTCACTTAGGACATAACCGACTAGGTTTACGATGACACTCGACAAGACGGGCAATTTGACATAATTTTGTTTGAATATGTCCGTGCAAGCTCAGGAAGATGTGAAAAAGTATTCGCGCCAAACTGAGAGACGTGGGTACTTTTGCGTCTACTTGCACAGCTTGAATATTTAAATTGGCAAGGCTTAAAAATGTGCAAATGATCAACTTCCGTGAAGATGCAGCACTGGCTCGATCGGGCAAGTGAGCGTTCCTTCAACTGGCACGAGTGTCTTTCACGCTGAAACCAGGCCATCAGGCAGTCCTTATTGTTGAGCCCTGCGCTTACTCACAAGATTTTAAACAGAAAAATTCAGTTAAATAAAATGTCAAAAGACAAATGAAAATAGCCATGAACTGAATAAATGAATAAAAGAGTGAGTGAGTGAGTGAGTGAGTGAGTGAGTGAGTGAGTGAGTGAGTGAGTGAGTGAGTGAGTGAGTGAGTGAGTGAGTGAGTGAGTGAGTGAGTGAGTGAGTGAGTGAGTGAGTGAGTGAGTACAAATGAGTGGGAAAATGAGTGAATAGACTAAATGAGTCTGTGATTGAATGAACACTTTGATTCAGAAGGGCCTCTCTTAGCATGATGTCTCTCTCTCTCGTGCGTTAATGAGGCCATTAGTGCACTAGAAGAGCATTAAGCTGAGCGCTGGCCAGACACAAGCCACTCACTGCCTCAGTCACGCGGCTCAGAGACGAGACATGAAAGCAGGAGGAGCGAGAGGAGACGAGCTAAAAAGCGGAATGAGCCGATGAGGAGCGCTGGGCTGAGAGAGAAGCTATTTAAATCATCTCTCCAGGAACGGAAAACACTTACTAATTCCTACAAATGGAACCTGGAGAGGAAGACAAAAGACCTTTCAGACAGACAGAGAGAGACAGCAAAGAAACACTTTCATTCAATGCAACAAACACGTGGCTCTGCTCCATGTCAGACATCTTATGAATGAAAACTAAAATATGCTGGTATATTTAAGCTGGTAAAAAAAGCTATTTCAGGCGTCACTTGCAGCTTATGTAATGATGGGAAAAATCATTACATAAAGCCTGAAATACTGAGAAATCAAAATCAATCACTATAAGTTGGGTTGATTTCTCTAACAAGAGTAAAACTGTGTCTCTGTACCAAAACATTGCTTTGTTTGGTAACACTTTATTTTACAGTGTCCTTGATACATGTACTTACCATAATAATAACAGTAAATTATGCATAATTACAAGTAAATAACCCTAAAACAAACCCTAACCCTATAGTAAGTACATGTAGTTAATTAATATTGCTCAGTACTTAAATATATAATTACACTAACAATGACACCGTAAAATAAAGTATAACCCTTTATTTTAAGTTGACACAGTTACATTGTACTTACTCAAATGAGTACTGAATAATATTAATTAACTACATGTACTTACTATAGAGTTACAGTTAGGGTTTGTTTTAGGAACGTGCAACTACGTCACCTTGAAATAGTGTTACAGTTTTTCTTCCATGTTTTAATTTTAACAGTAAACCTCTGTTGTGCCAAAAAAATATTACCCACCGTTTTTGATAATACATTTGTATTAAATCATAATCCAGAAAAATTAAAAAAGAAGGACAAAGGCACTGTAAATTAACGTGTTACCAAATACTACAGTGCAAAAACTAAAACGTAAAGTATCTTTATATTTTATTTTTTTTATGATAACTGGACGACAGTTACTGAAAAAACGCAATGTAATGAGGTCGTGATGCTTATTGCTGCATAACGCCTACTGTAGTGAGTCAATGATATTACGTAACAGGAAGCAGTCGAACAGGAAGTGAAAAGGGGGCTGGGAAGGAAGGGAACCCTTTTCTGGATCTAGAATGTTGTGTAAGTGCTGGTCCAGCCTTGACAAACAGCCAGTTTTAGAAACCTTGATTACAGCCAAGCAAAGCAAATCTATTGCAACGCACCGAGCGTATCACAGAGGAGCGGCCAACAGAGAGGACAGAAGGGGTGTCACAGTATGATAACCTTCACTATAAATATCACAGCCATTTACAAAACACAAATAACAGAAGGAAATTCAATTTGGTGTACACAGCCCAAACGTCGTGATTAAAATGATATTACTAGTAATATCTGATTTACTTCTTATCACATTCGGATCACACAGGATGTCATAACATATTTGTAGTCAAGGCTGATAATTGCAATAAACCATGTAAAAATACATTTTCCATCCAAGTATAAAGTAATGAAACAACTGAACAAAGAACTCATAGTCTATGCTGAACACACTAGAGGTCTTCTTGAGTCCACAGATCTGTACCCCACCTAAACTGACCCGAATCACTTCTTACCCGAACCCGACCCTAAAAGAATTTGGGTCTTCTCGGGTCCATTCGGTAAAAGCTCATTTATTTTAAATTACCCGAGACTCGAGGCCAATAATATCAGACCCGACCCGTGTCCGAGGCACTCGTCAAAGTTTTTGACTCGAACCCACTCGGAAGGGCTGCTCAATTATGACAAAAATCATAATCACAATTATTTTGGTCAATATTGTAATAAATCATGATTATTTAACACGATTATTGGTGGGTGATATGATCAAAGTCTTGTTTCATGATATGAGTAATTATAAATGTCAGTGAAATTTCACAATTATCAATACTTCAGCAAAAACAAATACTAGGTTAAATAAATGTAAGTAAAAAGTCCTCAAAACAGTTACAGAAGACAAGTGAACAGTCAGCAATAAAATAAGAACAAAGAAACTAATTACAAATAAAACAGTCAAATAAATACAACAGAACAAAAAATGCAAATGAAATAAACAGTGCTTTAGGTTTTTCAGGAAGCCTAATAGCCTACAACAGAAACTGAATAAAGTAATCAAATGTAAAATAACGGTGTAATGCTTAATTACAAGTGTAACAAGTGTAAAGTTTAATGCTGTATACATTAAAGGGGTCCTGAATTGAGAAATCAACTTTCCCTTGAGCTTTTGATATATAAAAGGTCATCGTAATATAAGAATATCCTCTAAGTTTCGGAGCTGAAAACTTCCTTGTTAGTCAAAGAAAAGCTTTTATTGACAGCTGGCTCAGCAAACGCTCGATCTGCGAATGTGCGTCCCCGTGATGTCAGAGTGCAGTGAAACGCCGCCTCAAGACGAAAGCCCGATTCTGTAGCCCTGCCCAACGACTCGTGCCTGACATAGATAAATAACATAGGCCTAAACCGGATCAAACTTCCAAGCAATAAACGCAGCATAAACTTCATTCGGATTCCAATATTAGGAATGCATGGTTGAACTTTATTTTTAATGTTCCAGCTCACGTGGGTAAGACATTGCACGTTTGTTCGCTTCATTTCACTGTGGATTCGTTTGTAAACAAGAGACTGGATTTGCAGACAGAATGAGATTTTAAAAAACGATGCTGTGCGCTGGATCCGACAGGAATGATGCAACACACTTATGTGAGTAAAACATGTTTTTTATATGTGACAGTATTGCATTGTTACAGATTGTTTGCTATCTACTGATTATGTGTATACATGTCTAACTGAACATAACTTCCACGCTGTCACAGGCTGGAGAATCCTTTATATTTGAGGTGTTGTTGGTTCATTGTCCTGCGATTCGGGATCAGACTCGAACATGTATGGGCCAGGGCTCGCAAAGCCCGACGTCCCGGGGCTATGTGTTTTCAAGTCGGGCAACCAAAATGTATCACGGCCTGCCGACGGGCTATCTTAAATTGTGAAATAACATTCCTTTCTTGATGTGCATTGTTCACTCTCTTGACTTGATATTTGAAAGAAAAATACAATCGCGGAAGTTTTGAACATGCTGATTTGTCTGCGAAGTTTTGCAGATGCTTTGTGTGTGTGTGTGTGTGTGTTAGTGATGCGGTTTGCGGTTATATCCACCGATCGGGCCAAGTAATAAAAAATAACATTCCAATTAATTGCGGGTGGATGAGAGATAAATTGTGTTTGTTTGATAAAGACATTTTGCGAGCCCTGTGGGCGAATCATTCAGGTTGCCGTTTTCAAAAAATTCCCACATGTACTGACGGAGTCAAAGCTCATTATAATATGCAAAACTGTTATCCAATCATAGCAGTGGGCATTTACTTCCAAGTCTTCAATGCGGCACGCCCATAAAAACCGAGCGTTCCAGGAGCTAGTGTCAAAACCAGGGTAGAAAATAGTCTATTACTTATTCATTATGATGTTTTTGAATGTAAAAACCACGTAAACGTCACAAGTTGACCCCAGACAACAGTATAATTTTTTTTAAAAAGGCAGTTCATGACCCCTTTAAATATAGACTAATCCTTATCTAAAAGTACAAAAGTTACTCATTAAAGAGCAGTGAGTGATTTTATCTTTGTTTTTTCTTGTTTGATTAACATTAATGACTGCAGTAGGTTTATTAGGCTGCTGTCACTTTAAGAGCTAATGCACGGATCCAATATACAGTTACACACGCTTTCTCAAATGTTACATTGACTTAAGACATAACCGACTGTGTTTACGAGGATACTTACCCAAATGGCATTTCGACATATTTGGCACAATAATCGTTTTACGTCGATTAGCCTGTTTTCATAATGGTTGGTAGCCAAAATCGAAATACGATTAATCGCACAGCCATACCACTCAGGTCTTGGGTCAGACCTCGGGTTTTCAACCTCTAGTGCACACTCCAATTTAATTTTTTCCCAAATTGTTTTAGTTTTTCTATATTCTGTATTTTTATTTAATACAAATTCAAAGAAATACAATCAAAAACTTTGGTAATCAAGTTAACTGCTAAACTTTCTTTTTAACAATTTAATCAATGTAATTTCTTTTACTGTAAAACAGAGGTTTACTGTATAAATTTAAACAGGGAGGGGAAAAAAATCTCCTGATTGTGTGATATTCCTTAATGTTTTTTATAAATTGTTTTATTATTGTTATTATTATTATTACTACAGTCTACTATGCAATAGTAATATCATAATTTCAAGTTATTTTGCTGTTTGAAAGTGAAGACCTTTGAGTTTTTAATCAAATGCAATGGTGAAATGCGTTTTTTTTTTCATCTTGACATCAAAATCCTTCCAACTCCATTGTGTGCACTTAATGTTATTATAACATTATTGTCTGTTGTTCTGGACGCTTATATAGTTATTATAGTTATTGTTTATAGTTAACTTACAGGAGCTGAATAACTGAAATCTCTATTGCTGTGATTAACGCCTGTAACAGTGACAGCGACTAAAGTAAATATTAAAGATGGCAACGTCTATACCACAGAAAGTCGTATCACAGCTGACATTACGTTATGTAATAAACAAGTGCAATCGAGGCCTGAGTTTATCCATCAAATCTGAATTAACTGACAGCTCTTCAGTTTATAACTGTGTGAAGAGCAGACCACAGACCGCAGCCCCTTAGATGTCTCTTTGAATTACCAAAACCACACACACACATATATATGTGTGGTTTACAGGGACTCTATAGGTGTAATGGTTTTTATACTGTACAAACTGTACATTCTCTCCCCTTACACTAACCCTACCAATCACACAAAACTTTTGACATTTTTGAAAAAAACTATTCAAGCCATTTGATTTCCGTTGTAATAATCATGTCATTAAACACAACCGTGTCCTCAAACCATATATGCCAGAACGCACACACACACACTTTTCACACATACACAGAAAAGTGTATGTAAAGGGCGGCTCTCACATTATATGACGTGACACACAACTACTCGTCCAGTTCTGTTCACATGGCACAGGCTTCACAAACTTGCTCTCAAAATGCAGGTGTGAATCCCAAAAATTTGAAGTGTCCTAAAAAGTAAAATGTGGTTGTCACTATTGTTTATAACCAAACGGTTCCAAAAAGCTGGTTATGCGACATACCCGGGTAGGTTTACAGATAAATAAACAGATAACCTCAACTTTCAGTTACAAAAACCTTGAGGTAACTCTCGAGGGTTGCAAGTAGCTCTCAAGTAGCCATATCAACTTGAATTACTCCGGAGCAGGTTACGCTTTAGGGTTAGTTTACTTCAGAGGTATTCAGTGTATACGTGCCCTATTGATGAGGCTCCAGAGGGTGTGACAGATTTCACACATTATTACATTATAAAGCACTAAAATAAAAAAAACCCCAATGTTTGTTTTATTTACTCTAAGATATTTATTTTACTCTCATCTCACACATTGTGAATCAGCATTCAAATTTGTGTGGCACTTCGCCACTATTTAAATTTCAAAAGGTTACATCTATACTAATCGGAATACATTTGAATACAATTTAAAAATGCACTGTCTACACCAACATTTTCAAGCATTTTCCAAAAGTTTCTTGTCAACACTGAAACATCAGAAAACGCTAAAATTACTGCGCATGCATAAAATATAATAAAAGCTCATGAGATTAGGTCAGACGCAATGAAGTCCTTGTGCTATTTTTCTCATGGAAAATATCTCACTACTTTCTGCCGCATCCAATTTGCCCTCAATTGCCATTCCAAGCATGGTCTAAAACGCATTGCCCTCAGTTTTAGGATAGCAATTGAGAGTAAATATTCTGTCATCTTTGCAGAAATGTAATATGAAAATATTACATTGTACAAAGTTGGGATGTCCCGATAAGGTTTTTTGTGCGCCCGATCTGATCTGAGTCGTTGAAAATTGAGTATCTGCCCATTCCAAGTCCCAATGCGATTATTTTCTTAGTGCTTGGTGCACACTTCAAGAATTGAGTTATTAAAATCCATCCAATGTATATAGGGCCGTGCAGAGAGTTTCTCAGGGGCTCAAAATGTAAAAAAGGGACATCTATCACTAAAGTGATTCCAATATACACTCACCTAAAGGATTATTAGGAACACCTGTTCAATTTCTCATTAATGCAATTATCTAATCAACCAATTACATGGCAGTTGCTTCAATGCATTTAGGGGTGTGGTCCTGGTCAAGACAATCTCCTGAACTCCAAACTGAATGTCAGAATGGGAAAGAAAGGTGATTTAAGCAATTCTGAGCGTGGCATGGTTGTTGGTGCCAGACGGGCCGGTCTGAGTATTTCACAATCTGCTCAGTTACTGGGATTTTCACGCACAACCATTTCTAGAGTTTACAAAGAATGGTGTGAAAAGGGAAAAACATCCAGTATGCGGCAGTCCTGTGGGCGAAAATGCCTTGTTGATGCTAGAGGTCAGAGGAGAATGGGCCGACTGATTCAAGCTGATAGAAGAGCAACTTTGACTGAAATAACCACTCGTTACAACCGAGGTATGCAGCAAAGCATTTGTGAAGCCACAACACGCACAACCTTGAGGCGGATGGGCTACAACAGCAGAAGACCCCACCGGGTACCACTCATCTCTACTACAAATAGGAAAAAGAAGCTACAATTTGCACGAGCTCACCAAAATTGGACAGTTGAAGACTGGAAAAATGTTGCCTGGTCTGATGAGTCTCGATTTCTGTTGAGACATTCAGATGGTAGAGTCAGAATTTGGCATAAACAGAATGAGAACATGGATCCATCATGCCTTGTTACCACTGTGCAGGCTGGTGGTGGTGGTGTAATGGTGTGGGGGATGTTTTCTTGGCACACTTTAGGCCCCTTAGTGCCAATTGGGCATTGTTTAAATGCCACGGCCTACCTGAGCATTGTTTCTGACCATGTCCATCCCTTTATGACCACCATGTACCCATCCTCTGATGGCTACTTCCAGCAGGATAATGCACCATGTGACAAAGCTCGAATCATTTCAAATTGGTTTCTTGAACATGAGTTCACTGTACTAAAATGGCCCCCACAGTCACCAGATCTCAACCCAATAGAGCATCTTTGGGATGTGATGGAACGGGAGCTTCGTGCCCTGGATGTGCATCCCACAAATCTCCATCAACTGCAAGATGTTATCCTACCAATATGGGCCAACATTTCTAAAGAATGCTTTCAGCACCTTGTTGAATCAATGCCACGTAGAATTAAGGCAGTTCTGAAGGCGAAAGGGGGTCAAACACAGTATTAGTATGGTGTTCCTAATAATCCTTTAGGTGAGTGTAACTACTACTACAGTAATTATATTTACAGGCATGCATGTACAATGTACATATATATACACTACACACTACATACATACATACATACACACATACACACACATATATTTTAATATAGTGCTGTCAATCAATTACCAAAAGGTCTGCACTGCATAAATTATAAATTACATACATACACTCACACAATATATATTAATGCTGTCAATCAATAAAAATAAAAAACTAGATTAATCACAGAATAAAATGTGATTAATCACGATTAAAAACACGTACGTTTTAATATATTTTATAATGTAATAATTTCACAGTTAATCTCCAAATTAATGCAGAAACAACTTAAAGACTTAAAGATTTAAAACTTATATTTTAAATACTTGTTTAATGGCATCTTTTTATGAATGAAGACCAGTATCACTGATACTAATACTGCTACTGATGTCTCTATGAAATTGATTTTTTCCCCCAGTTTTAAACAATAATTATAGCCATTCAACATTAGTGTAACTGAAAGCTATCACAACATTTATTAGGCTTCAAAAAAAATAACAACTTTTAATTTAAGTGAACTTAAAACAATCCTCACATAAACCCATAATAAATGTCATATTTACCTGTGCCCTTCTGTCTAACAGGTATATACCAAAATGTAATAAAGTTACCAAAAGGTCTGCACTGCATGAATTATAAATGAAATATATATTAATCCTTATTAAAGCTACAAAAGGTAGAGATTTTGGACTATCGTCTCTATACACTCAGTGACGTTGCTGTGCTGTGCAGTCACTAAAGCTTATCGTTCGCATGCGTTTTTAAGCACTGTGGTTTAAAAACAGGTGATTTTAAACCGTTGAAGTGCAATTAGCAGCGAAACACAACTCATCAGTGGCCGCTCTGAACAGGGTACCAAATGAGAGTTCATTCCTCTAATGACTCTGACAAATGCAAAGAAACTGAGTGACATTTGAGTGGCATTTGCTTTGTAAAAAGATCATGCAGTTACACAAAGGAACAGGCTAGAATCACACATGCTCTCCAATGCCGTCAGTCATGGGGCTGGGTATTGACAAAGTCTCTTTCAAGGAAAGTCTATTCACCCAGCCGCCATATTTGCAATGCCTCAGCTATTTCGGGCATCCAAGACCAAGTCCTATCTATTTAAATGGGCGAAGCCTGAAATCTCAAAAACTGCTTGATGAACTCACAATTTAAAAACATATTTCAAATCAGCAACAATATCTGACATTAACTGTCCCATAAATGCAGTTTCGTATGCTTAAATAGCATTAAAAAAAGCTTATTTGCGCATGTGCAGTCCTAAGCGCGAGTCTCAGGTTTCTATGGGAACCAGAGCTTCTAACAACAGCTGCAGTGACGCAATGACTTTACCAATCAGTGATTGGCTCTATTACTTAGAAGGTGGGACTTATTCCACCATATAAAGGGTATGCATGGACATCACTTTCCCGCCGGAACACGCCCCCCTCAGCCGGACTGAGTGGCAGAAGAGCTGCTGCATGACTGGGTTTAATAGGGGAAACTTCGAAAACGCGGGTAAAACAAACGATTATCAGTTTAAACTAAAGGTTGGACTCAATATAGTGTAACTTACAGCTTACGAAAGATCCAGTGATCCATGGATATTGACATGCAGCCAGGAATCGTGTTTCCTGACATTTATATGAGCCTGATTTCAACGCCGGGGAAATACATAAAGCAAATTTGCTTGTGAACGCTTTAGATAAATACAATATAGGTGGGTCTAAATCTGGGTGATCACTTATATCAATGTTATATATATCGTCACGTCCAGCCCTAAAACTTGTATAATTTTTGTCAGTGATTATTTAAAAACATCCAATTATGCAGAATATAAGCTGCTAAATATTTAATTGATGAGTTGTCAATACAATATACAGTATAACAATACAATATATATGGTATGATTTTACCCCAAAATTCAACATATTGACACAAAATGATAACTGCAAATCCACGTTTCGCTGCCTGTAGTCCAGTTGTTTCTGTGAATTGCAGTGATTCATTTGCTTCTCTTTTTTGTAGCTTTCGGCAGTCTGTAAAAATATACCTCCGATTTCTTGTCAAATCTATTTAAGTCAATCTCAAAGCTCTTTCTTGTTTTAGATGTGTTTTGTGTGTTTATCGCAGCATTCACGCTGTAAACCAATGCTGCCACTCAGTGGGCGTAACCGCAGTCACTCCGGCCAAAGGTGACGTCACGTACACACCCTCTATTGCACGTTGCCGTTTCTCCCATTCATAAGTAATAGGAGTGAACCGTCTTTCTATATCTATAGTCTTTGGTATTGACACAAATTTCACGATTCAATTCAATTTGAAGTCACTAGCTATGGCAAATTTGATACGGTATGGATTAATTTGGATATATATCAGGTACAGTACATGTCAAATTTTCTCAAGGAAAAAGAAAATCTAATGCTGTAAACTATACTGGCAACCCCATACCATTAAAGGTGGGGTAAGTGATATTTAAAAAACACTGTTTGAAAGTTGGTCGGACCGACACAACCAGACACAACAACAAATGTGTAGCCAATCAGCATTAGGGGGCGTATGACGGTGGAGGAGAGAGAACAAGCAAGAGGGAGATTTGAAGAAAGACTGTAGAAAGAGAGATGCCTGAGAGACATTACAAAAGAGAAAAGCTCATAAGAATTAGGGATGCGCCGATCCTATACTCAGAATCGCTATCGGCTCCGATACCGCCATTATTTGCCGGATCGGGTATCGGTCAGACAGGACTGATCCAAATCCGATACTGTGCGTATAATATTCTGTGTTATTGTTAAGCCCCAGTGCCCCACAAAAGGCACAAAAACATTATAAAGCATCATCAACGCTTCGGGCACTATATTAAGTGTTCTGAAGCCATTCCATAGTTTAATGTGAGGTACAGATGAATATTTAAGTTATTAAATTCAAGTTCACGTGAATGCTTCCATCTGCTGCGTCTGTCAGTCATTCTCCACTCAAACTGTGTGTCGTGTTCGGTTACAACAGTAAATACGATGAAGCTCTCTCCAAGATGATTCAATGTTCCTGTTATTATGTTTGATCTGTAGATAACGGTCTATGATTTCGCATAAAATGACTTGATCTGGCTGGAGTTTATTGCTGTTTCTAAATCATGTTACTTTCTACCGGGTGTCTGTTAGATCACAACACTGGACTAGAGATTGTATTGTTCTTCACACACACACACGAGAACTAAATTTTTAAACTGTTAAAAGAAGAGGCTCAATAAAATATTGCATAGATAGATACACTACGCTTCGATATCTCTTCCCTTTGTGTTTTGAACTTCTCAATGACGAGCATGACTCCGGGATGTGCATAAGCACTTTGTGCCGCTCTGTATTTGTATAACCACACAAATACCATATAGTTAAACTATGGATTTAAAGCAAAACCATGGTTAATTTGAGGTTACCATGGAATAACTACAATAACCCTGTTATTTATTTATTATTATTATTTGCTTGTTTTATTTGTTTGTATATGTTTAATTTTTGTAAGGGTAGATATATTCACTATGTGTGTTTTCATAGCACTCAGCCGACACGTTTGTGTGAAGGACAACATTGGGCAGGATGTGGAATAGTGTGTTTTGTCAATAAAATGAAAAAAAGGGCTTTTTATCTGATTAATTGAAAAAAATAATCGGCCAACTAATCGATTATCAAAATAATCATTAGCTGCAGCCCTAGTTGCTTTGATTCCACTCCATACGCGAGTAACACTGGTTTTGAGTGTCATTGTTTGTCTGGAGCTGCTGTGCTGTTGGCAACTAACAACGAACCCTCGTTTGCATTTATTCTTGTGTACTGTATGTTCATTTTTTGTGCTTCCTGTCGTTTGTTCATCATCTTCACTTTATTTTTCGTGAAGCATTATTTTGTTGCGCTTTTGCTTTAAATAGACATGCACTCTTGCATTGTGTGTGTAACGGAGGCCAGCTAGTGAGAGTTGTTCAGGCTGATGACTGCTAGGGAATGCGGTGTTTACTGTTTAGCATCCTTGTTAGTGCGCCTCCGATCGGGGTTCGAGACTGACTCGGAGCAGAGCATACCTTCACTTGACAAAGCCATCGGACAGACACGACGACTCCTCAGGATGTGAAATATTAGGAAGTTGACTCAGATATCTAATGTAACCAAGGATTTGCAGTTACTGTCCTACATCTCAATTTGAACGCAATATCTTGTTTTTCTGTTCAGACTTCAGCACAAAACACAGGTGTGTACAGTTTTATTAAAAATCACACATATGCAAATTCTGCTGGGGATTGTAAATGCTTAATATAGAAATGCAAAGTTTGAAGAATAAGGCTGCAGGACATTTCCTGCTCCAAGAAGCAAAACAATGCAGTTAATAAGTGATGTATTGGAGCGGCCTACCTAAAGTGTTTGTATGATGGAAAGAGTACACTGAACTTGATCTCAATGCCGCCAGGAAAGACGTTCAAGAAGAGAGGCAGAAAGAAGGAAACGGGAGCATTTGGGATAGAAAGCAGACAGCCTGTAGCAATCTCAGGAAGGTAATGGAGTCTGAGCTAGTACACTAGCACACTCATTCATGCACACTTCCCTGGAACAGAGACATATCTCCGACACGAGTCACAGAAATTAGACTGCCAGTCAAACTAGTGTACGGGTTTCTTTCTAACAAAGGTCAACCATGTACAACATCCAGGGCCGGCCCTAGCATTTTGGGGGCCCTAAGCAGATTATCAAAAGCCCAAGCAGAAAGTCATGCAGTCCATGATTGACAGATCGTTCACATGTCCATGTGGTAATTGTGTCAGGCAGGAAATCCAAATGTTCCCCCATCATTCATTGACCTCAAACAACATTTGAAACAATGACTACGTTTACATGTGCACCAATAATGCAATTATTTCTAATAATCAGAGTACGGTCTTAATCGCAGATGTGTACATGACACAAGCAGAACTCTTTTTATTATTCTGATCATTTTCGCTAATAAGTATAGTTATACCTAGGGTTGGGTACCGAACTCGTTACTTTTAAGGGCACTGACCGAATTACGTTGGTACTACCGAGTACCGATTCACATTAAATCAATCAGTGCCAGATTGGAGTACCTGAGAACGCATCTGGTGATGTAGACTAGTGTCTGTGAATATTAAACCGCAAAAAAACTATATAAAACTATACATCAAGTGAACAATCTACTTCACTGGGTCACTGGGTCATGCTATACGCTTAGAGGTCTAAAATGCATAGATTAAAAAACATTGGTACCAGCATGAAAAATAGGCTAAAACTTTTATTCATATTGTGAATAGATTAAATACAGAAAGCAAGCAAAGCGCGCTCCCTTTTAATATAATCACTATAGCTGTCAATCAGCTGCAGCGACTGGCAGTGCTTAAAGTGTCGCGCAGAAGCCTTTAACGGTCTGCAGACAGAGCGTGAACACAATCACGGCACCGTTTGGAAGCATCTGCCTATCACTGTGTACCGGATTGAGTCGAAATAATCTTGGCTTGGACCCGCAACCCACCCGTGCCTACCGCACGTCCGACCCGCACCCGACACGTAAATATTATTCCACCCGTTGCATCAAATATTAGCGGGTCACCCGCGTGCAGGACTCTGATTCTAACACAGAAATGATGATACTGTGTGGTTGATATGACTGTTTGTGAAGCGGTTTTGTAAAGTGGTGCAGGTATGGAAGCGAGTTAGCATTTTAGCACTTCTGGTTCCCTCGTCCTGAAGCCAATGTTTTTTTTTTTATGGGATTTTGTTTAAACGGCTGAAATAAGGTCTGTGGTGCACACAAGCTCAAAACACTTTCCCGTTTTATTCTACGACATAAAATACATCAGTATTACCCCACTCGTCTTGAAAAGGCGTTGCTAACAAGTGGGACTACAGAGGCTGTCGGGGAGATTAAATGTCATCATGCCGAAAAGGTAAACTCAGTCCGCTTTTACTGCCTCATTATGCTTATAAACTAGTCTCTCTCAATCGTTCTGGGAAAATGTCCAGAGTTGTCGGAAGCTTAGTGATGGTGACGTTGAAATCGCGGGACCGTGGTGTAGTTCGTTTATAGCCTACCTTTAACTTTTTACTTCTGCCGACTGCATTTAGGCTTCAAAATTGAAATTCAAAAGTTGTGTTCATCTGTGATCATTATCTTGATGGACAAAACATGTAAGCATCATAAACTTTTGTTTATCACAGAGCTTGTTTTTAGCGATAATCCAAAAGCCTATGGGAAAATCCTATTGGGTTTTTAATCGAGGGAACCAGTGTGATGCGAACTCTAAACATTATGACTGCTCTCTCTGGCTCAGCGGCAATGACCGTGCAAGATTTGAATTTTCACTGTGATCGTACATGTCAAAGGTTTAGCCTAATGGACAGACGAATGGTTGTCATTTAGGAATGAGATCATGGGTGTTTGAATCGAGATCGTGATCTCCATTAGAGACATATTCTGAATAAGTATTCTCAAAAAATATACAACAAAACGCTTTAACTGTAATAATAATAATAATATGGAGTTGAAAAGTAATAACATTAGAATACATGTTCACAAATGTTTTTGTGAATAAAAAAGGCAGGGGTTGAGGGGGGGGTCCTTGCAGTATTGATTAGGAGAGGAGGGGGGCCTTCGAGTAAAAAAGGTTGGGAACCACTGATTTAAATGATGTCATTCATAACCGAATGTGACGAGACAAATGTTTTTTTGGTACATTTTTGACATATTAGACATACTAACAAGAGTGAATGTGTGCATATTTTTAAATAAAATATTATTTGCAAAGAGTTTAAATAGATTACTTTGCAACTATATAGTCTATAATTAGATCTAGAACTTCTTTTACCATTTTAATCATTTAATTATGTAATTTCTTTAAATAAAAACACCCCCCTCAGGAAAAAAGGAAAAAAAAAGAAAACTTTGGTCCTCCCAATGTTCAAGACATGGTTACGGCCTTGAAAACACATCATGATTCCATGTGGTGACAACAAAAAAGTGAAAACATTTGAATGCTTTTAAGTGGCACAAATAAAAATTCCTCTTCTAAATTAACTTCAGATGAATTTTACTTTTTGTGATGCCACTCACATGCTGCATTTAAAACCTCATTAAAAACCTCAAATGCCATTAAAGTCCATCATCATATATATTGCCCAATACCCTCACTATTCTGTAGGGCTGGGTTAAAAAAAAAAAAAAAAAAAAAAATCGATTCTCGATTTTAATCGATTCTCATTTTTATGAACCAATATCGATTCTTAAATCCCAAGAATCGACTAGTCATCCTGTTTTCAGTTGATGAATGAACGGAACATTGTAGCGCACCTCCCATTCAATAAATCGCAATTATCATTGTGCTTTGTTACTTCTGATAAGATACAAAGTCTCAGATTTCAAATTATGACAGATCACAGTAGCGCAGCTCAGCTCAAGTGAAGCGGCAGCGCGGAGCGGCACGTGAACGAATCATATCTTCCGCTTTAATACCAGCTACAGCGCCAAATAAACATGAATGAACGTCAAGGTATGTTAAAAGATTAGTACAACGCACTGAAATCTTTAATCACGTCACATGCAATCGCTCAATCAGTGTTTCAACCGTGGAAAGACGTCAATAAAACAGCTTGTGAACAATGTGTCACATTTACCTCAGAAAAACCATTCAGTGCCCATAAACTCATTAGTCAGCTAGAAAAAAATGTAGAGAGATGAGCATTTTGATAAATATATGCACCACAGTACAAAGGCTATTTATTATAATTTTTAATGTTCTTCAATATTAATGCATGTTTGAATAAATCCGTCAAGTTTTTATGATTGCCACCAAAATGTTAAATGTTTATATTTCAAAAAACAAATTGGAGTAGAAATATGATTATGTAATTGTAAAGTTAGTATTATAACTTTATTATTATAATAAACATCGAGTGTAATTTATGTTTGTATTTAAATCAGTTCATGTTAACCTTCAATATTAGTAATGTACCAACTGACTACCATGTATAGTTTACAGCATTAGTTAAGAATTTTTTTCCTCAAGAAAATTTGCCATGTACTGTATCTGATATATATCCACAATAATCGATACCGAATCGAAAGCTTGTGAATGGAAATCGAATCGTGAAATTTGTGTCAATACCCAGCCCTACTACTCTGCACAGTGAAAGTGGCACCAAACTCTCTTGAAGGTAGAGAGTGGGCGCACGCTTGTTCAAAGATATCAACAGTCTTACTCCTAATAGTAGCATACGAGCCCCACGTCTCCTATTAAAACAGCAGAGAAAGTCAAGAGGCAGGACGTCTGGCCCATCACACAAAGGTTATGTTGATGATCTTAAGGGAGCTCAAGCAGGTCTTGTCAGAGTAACCTGCAGGTTTGTTAAATGCTCTACTGAAACCAGAGCCTCTCTGATGGCTGTACATGTTTTATTCAGGCTCTGCCAGTCCAGCAACAAATACATCTGAAACCGGTGACTAAAATCACATAAACAATCCATCTGACTGAAACCAGCAAGACATTCTTGCTCCAATGAGCAAAATAAAAGGACTAAAGACCATTCAGCAGATTGAAAAGCCTAATATTCTAAGTGCACATAAGTGAATGTCACAGAAACAGTCAGGAACATGATTTAAGGACATAAAACATATATTTGTACCTTTAGGATGTAAAAAAAATAAATCTATATACTGTATTTTGGGGGAAAATGTGCTTAATTGACAATGCAAAAATGATAGGGCCCTATTAAAATCTATTTATATTTATTTATACAATTGTTAAAGTTTTATGATTTTAAATGATTAGACATGCTTTTTGATTATTAAAATGTAATTACACCGCATTAAAACAGAATCCAGAAAAATTTAAACTAAAAACAGAATTTGGGGAAAAATAAAATGGATTTCATAGGGCCCTAAAAATTTAATTTTTGTTAAACTTTTAATAAACTGTTGATAAACTTTCATGATTTTATTTAATTAGATGTGCTTTTTAATACCTAAAATGTAATTCACACTAGATAAGAAGAAATGTTTGCTCATAGCTTTTAATTCACTTGCATTTTACACGTTTTTGCACTATATGCAGTTTATAAAATACAATATTTTTGCTAGATTTTCTCCAGTCTGGATCTAATTCAATGTGCGGTTTCCTTTGTTTGTCTAAAATTTAATTTAACCATTTAAACGGAATGCAGAAAAATGAAAACGGAATTTTGGGAAAATGTCTTAGTGCTCTAACAAAGTCGTGTTTGGTGCAAGCAATAATTGTTTGTAAAAGCTTCATTCAATTCCATAAGGGCTTAGTGGATGAATCAAACTCACCCAAAGCAGATAAGAAATGCTCTGGTGCTCTGTGTGAAAGAGAACACTGAAAGAGCAGGTAACAGGAGCCTATGTGACTCATAGCATGCTGGCTCTAACCAGAGCAGGGAATTTCATCACACCCCGTTGGACCAGTCCGACCACTCACTGAAGGAGGCCAAAAGAGGCCTGCAGTATTTAACATTCTCCTTCTGGGTGACTGCGCCGCACCTGAGTGACACCTGAAGCAACCAATCCGTCCGTCTCGCTCCCTCTAGGCCCAACAACTTCAATTGAACAAACTGAAAGAACTCATTGTCTGTCGTCCAAGACAATGGAGACTGTATTGCATGAGAAGACTCGGAGAGATCGCTGTTCTACGGACAAATGCGTGCAGTGGAGCAAAAAAAAGTCCAAATAATGGAAAATTACCCCGTGGCACAGACCGCAGAGGTGCTTTGATTGCTTTGAAGCCAAGAACAGCTCTGTCAGCGTACGGGCCGGGACCTCGACTGCTGAATGAAGCTCCAATCAGTCTCAGCAGGACTCGGAGCAGAGCTGCAGCCTGACACCGATCACTTACCGAGGGCAGGGGATTGGAGCACAGCAAGGGCTTCTGTCCGGTCCACTGAAGAATCTGCAACGAGCTTCAGATCCAGTACACCCTGTGTTACTGCTTTTCTCCCATCAGGGTGCCCAATCTGGCCCCATTTCACCACATGAGGAGGAAGGATAATTTCCTCACTTAGAAATTGACCTAACTGAACAAAAATAAGTTTGTTGAAGTAATAAAATTAATAAAACTGAAATAATTTTATGCTAAATAGAAATATTTCATAAAAAGAAATATTTTGTTCGGTGTTTTTTTGTCCGGCGCTGGCGCCGAGCCAGAAACAGACACACTAAGCGCTTGTCACATATCACAACTATTCAGTGTTTTCAACCACATCATGTTTATTTTAGGTTCCAGACATTTAAATGCACACAAGTACTAGCGAAAAATACACACTGATGTCTATGGAAGCGGCAATAACAATCCTTTCGGTTATAATTTGACTACGTGTCTTATTTATATCAGATACACATTATATAGTTAACTATATAGTTTACGCGGTAACACTTCACAATAAGGTTTCATTAGTTAACATTAGTTAATGTATTAACTAACATGAGCAGAACATTTGTTACTGTATTTGTTCATCTTTGTTAACGTTAGTTAATAAAAATACAGCTGTTCATGGTTTGTTCATGTTAGTTCACAGTGCATTAACTAATGTTAACAAGATTTTAATAAAGCATTAGTAAATGTTGGATTTAACAATAACAAAGATAAATAAATGCTTTATAAGCGCAGTTCATTATTAGTTCATGTTAACTAATGTTAACTAATGAACCTTACTGTAAAGTGTTACCGTTTACTCTGTTCTTCTCCCAGTTCACCGGTCACTTACTTTCATGTATTTCGTGAGACGAGGATGAATTCACGCGATGTAAATCCGACAGATCCGATTCTCTGAACTGCGGCGCAAACTAACATGGCGGCGCCCATCGTGCATTATAGATCATCATGATCATTATAAAGGGTTTTAAATGACAAAACACATTCACTTCCACATATCTGAAAATCAGAATATCAGATAGTTCATGACATAGTTACAAGTTTGTGAATATTTTGAATAAAAAAAAAGACAAAAGGAAATAAAAGCGATACATCTGTCATACAGCACTGTGTGTCACGTGAGAAGCATGAAATTGCCATGGAAATGATAAGGCGAAATCGCCATGGAAATAGTAAGGCGATGCGTTCTAAAATATTTAGCCAGAGAATATGGTCATATTTCTGCAAAAGAATTGCTGAAACTGAAGCTGGTTTGTAGCATACCAAGAATACTGACTACTTTGCTGTTATTAGTACTGTAACTGTTATTTAGTGTTAAATTAGGCCTATTGTAGTTGGGTTAGGTGGCTTAGGTTTTACTGTGAATTTGTTAAGTAAATGTGTTGTGTTTTGTATTTAAGTTTACTTTAAACTTTTAATAAATTGTGCAATTTAAAGATTTTTTATTATTTTATTTTATTTTTTTCAATAAAAAGCCATTCTTTAAATGTCATCCACCGTTGTTTTGTGGTTCAGGCACCGGTACCGTTTTAAAATTATCGGTTTGGCACCGGTATCATTAAATTAAAAAAAAACGATACCCAACCCTACTCAATAGTGACAAAACTGAGGTCCTACTTGTAGGCACAATATCTACTGTGACCTAGTCTCGTGTAGCCACACCGTCAGACTGACGGCAGAAGGTCTGGACTCTTTCGCAGCTTGACAACTTCGAAACTCCTAAAGTGTTTCCAGAAGTGTGCCATATGCATCAGACGTTCAGCCAACGGTCCGTGGGCGTGACATCTGACATCTGAGGCTGAGACTAACTGTGACCAAATCTGATTGTTTTTCTGTGGATATTGATCATAATGCAATTTGTCCTTCCCCGCAGGTTAAGAGTCTGGGTGTTATTCTGGATAGCACACTTCCTTCGCAGCTCCTATTCATAATATTGCGCGTACTGCATACTTTCACCTGCGAAATATTAAACGTCTCCGTCCTTCCCTCACAATGAACAACACTGCTAGGGCTGAAACGATTCCTCGAGTAACTCAAGTAAGTCGAATTTTTTTTTTAAAAATCATCGAAGCTTCGTTTAGTCCATTCAACTACACACGGTCATGTTGCAGAAAGACAATTTTTGTGTAAGGACTCGGAGTATGCGTGGATTGCGGTTATATCCGCGGGTCAGGTGGGTAAAGTAATAAAAAGTAACATTCCAAAAATTGTGGGTGGATGAGAGATAAATCATTAATGTGTTGATTTTATTAAAGACGCGGAACTCTCATTTCACGGTTAAACGCAATGAATGTGTGTCATTCTTTAACTTTCATTTTCAGCTCATTTCAAGATCAAAGACCGCAATGCGAGAGAGAGAGCGGCATCAGCACTGGTAATATAATTTAGTCTCGCTATTTTTAAATGAAGACAACTGTGTGTTGAGCTTCAGGACGCGACGCTGAACATTTAAGTTTCATTTGCGGCAGTTCGCGCGTCAGCTGAAGAGATACGAGCACTCGAAACACATGAATGGAGTTTGCACATGCATCACCGTCATTGTGATGTGTATGTGAAATGTTTAATGGGACTTTATATATACTTGATATCTCCGAAATAATGTTCTCAAAGCTAAGCGCAACAAATAGCAGAACAAGCTGTAACGGTTGTGTGCGCGTGATGCGCAGCGGTCCCGCTGTCAGAGCTGCGTGCTTTCATTGATTTGCGTAATTTAAATCTCACACTTTAATCATACTTATAGCTCCTAACTTAATAAAACAAGCTGTGTTACTATGATGAATGATTAGCTCAAAATGTAGACCTGTATGTGCGATGTACTTTATCTGAATTAAATACAAACACATCTCTGGCTTCTGCTCACGCTCCAGCGGTTACTCCTCCGTGTGCTGTATAGGTTGTCGACCCCGGTTTAGGTTATTTAAGAAATGTAATTTCGCCAAAGAAGATTTTTTAAAGCAACCTACTTCAGTGTAGCTAATATGTTATTTGAATAAGAATTTGAATAATTGTAATGAGACGATCAGGTGCGGATCTAAATCAGAGAAAATCATGTGCGTGTGGATGGTTTGTTTTTAACAGCGGATTCGGTGACGTTAGAGCTGATCCGCGCATCTCTAGTATGCCCATCTCTACTCTTGTTCTTGTTCCAAGTTACCCTCCTGTCCAATATTTTTTGCTTCTTACAAAAGCCACAAAGCCTTCCAAGAAGACAGTAAAGGCTTATGTCATGTCTGAGCTGAAACTTGAAAGTTGCACAACATAAATGCAATGTTTAGGCATTATTATTATTCATATTACTATTATTTTGATTTATAGGTTGTAGGTTTAGTTTTAGGTTATACTATGTTTACCTTTTTAAAGTAATTTGAAACTGATTTTTATTTATGATCTTTTTATTTATATATTTGTATTTGCATTTTGAATATAATATGGCAATTGAATGCACTAAATTGGTTTAGTTTTCACAGATATTAATGTATGCAATTTCAGCAATAAAACTTAAATTTTTTCTAAAAAGGAAACAAATTAGTTGTTCATTTTAAGAGACCTGTCTTATTTTCTCTTGTATATTTAGTATTGCTCTTTAGTAAAGAAAAAGTACTTCTTATCTGATTACTCGATTAATCGATGGAATAATCGATAGAATACTCAATTACTGAAATAATCGATAGCTGCAGCCCTAAACACTGCAATTCTCATCCATGCACTGGTTACTTCATGTATTGATTATTGCAACGCTCTCCTTACTGGTCTTCCTTCCAAACCTCTCCATAAACTTCAGTTGGTTCAGAACTCCTTCTACTGAGGACATTTCACCAATTCTCCAGTGAAGTATCACACTGATTTCAAAATTCTGCTTCTCACATTCAAGGCACTTCACAATCTTGGTTTTTGACCATTAAAAATTGGTAAAATTCAACAATTTAGACGGAGTCAGGTTGGGGTCCCCAAATCTATGGGACTGAACCATATAGGGCCTTAAAAATTAAGATTACAAAAGAAAAGTTTATTAAGAATGAGAATCTAGAATGATATTAAGATATATATTGAATACTTTTAGAGTTACAAGCATGCAAACTTTGGAAAAACAATACTTATGGCACTCAGACAGGTAGTATGTTCTATGCAATTGAGGTGATAGAAAAAAACCAGATACATTTCTAGTTTCAATTCCTCTTTAAATACAAAAACTATCAGCTATATCCAAATTGACCCACATTTGGTTTTCGACCACTGAGCTTTACCAGTTTACTCATGGAGCCACAGTAAGATCTCCATATCTCTGGGACTGAACCATCGAGGGCCTTTAAAATGGAGATACCAAAAGAAAAGTTTGTTAAGAATCAGAATCTAAAAGGATATTAGGATATCTTTAATACTCCTTGAGTTACAGGCATTCAAACTTTTTGAACCATTTTGAACTGTTACCGCTGGCATATAATGCAACAAAGATTGCTAAAGTTAACAGATTTTACTAACAGACCTACCAATCTCGGTGTAAAAATAAAATAATGATGCTGCCATCTTTCTAAAGTCATTTTTACCCCCCTCTAATTTGGCTCCAAATCTCAGGTGAAAATGGTCATTTCGACCCCCCTCTACAAAACAGTGGATTACTCAATAAATATATATTTGTGAGGTGACATTTAATATTCTGGCTTTCATCACTATTTATGTTTGTCTTTCTACGGAAAAAATATTAACAAAATCAAAAATTTGAACCGGGGACCTCTGAGTCGACACAGAATGACCCAGTAAAGACATTTATAATGTTACAAATGAATGCTGTTCTTTTGAATTTTCTATTCATTAAAGAATCCTGAAATAAAAAAATAACATGGTTTCCACAAAAATATTAAACTGTTTTCAACATTAATAATAATAATAAGAAATGTTTTTTGCAAATCATCATATATTAGAATGATTTCTGAAGGATCATGTGACACTGAAAACTCACAGGAATATCCACAGGAATAAATTACATTTTAAAATGTATTAAAAAAAGCAATATTTCAAAATATTTCACAATATTTCTGTATTTATTGTATTTTTGATCAAATAAATTCAGCTTTGATGAGCTTAAGACACTTATTTCAAAACCATAAAAAAAAAAAATAATATATATATATATAAAGCAAAGACTCATATATTATATATATATATATATATATCCTTTGCTTGGGCTGAAAGTATTTAATTTCTTGTGTTTGTGTGATGGAAACAGCGTGAAGTCTGTGTTTTGGCTATTAAATAAATGTTCATTTAAAAGCAGCCTACAAAAGTGTAACATGTTACCATATCATCATGTTTAACCCTGAGAATTTAAATAATTGTAATGTGACGATCGGGTGCAAAAGTGCAAAACTGCAAAAGTCGCTGACACTGTGTCTGTGTGTCTGTCTGTGTCTGTGTGTGTGTGTGTGTGTGTGTTTGTGTGTGTTAAAATAAAGGCGAATACATTTGCATTGGCGTTTCAGTTCTACTCAGCCAATAAGACCGGTCAATATGAAGAAGACAGAAATTCACAGAAATTTTCTACATAAAAATGTCTTTTTTATTCAGGACAGTTAAATTAATTTCGGACTACCAAAATCTGAAGAGTGTCTATCAGCGATTTTGAAATTTTGCGAGCCCTGTACCGCTCATGATAACAGGCAGCTCGTGATGCCATAAGTACAATGATTTCATATAGTAACATAGTTTCAAGTTAATGTACCCGTTTCTGAGAAAGCTTTGCACCATCACCACTTCAATGGAAAAGGGTGTGAGAGACACAGACTGTGCAATGTGACTCATCTCGCAGGCCTGGATCTCTGATAAAAGCCTGAACGGCTGAGGGCCGTCCACTGATGCAAGATACAGGAAATGCACTCTCCTCCCGTCCGCTGCCCCCCCCCCCCTCCTCCTCCTCCTCCTCCTCCTCCTCAGGAAAGGAATGCACATTCTTCCCACGTTACGCTCGTCTTATCTGAAGGAGGGAGCTCTTAGAAAGCACAATATGTGCTTGTGCTTATGTGCGCCTTCACATTTGAATCATCAGTGTTGAATCAAACGTCTGCATCAGCAATCTTCAGCTAACAACACAGGGCTGCAGTTTTATTACATTTACTGCATGCATTTAGCAGACGCCTTTATCCAAAGAGTCTTACACATGAGCAACAAAAGCAGCAAGCTAAAGAAGAGGAGAAATGCAGAGAAATGTTATGATATGGCCTACACTGTAAAAAATGATTTTTGACGTTGATTGGGGCATGTTTTACAAGAAAACACTATTTCAGTCTTTCTACTGACTAGCAATTTCTGCATTTCAAAACAAGTTTTTTTTCAGTGTAGAAAAAAGTACACATTTTGCAACAAATTTGACAAAATTGGGAATGACTAAAGGCAGAACAACACATGTCGAAATTAAGCTAAAATGGCGTATGACAAAATCTATTTTATGAGTTCTGTAAATAGAAACGCTCTGCCCAGAAACAAACAACAGGAAACATCCTGACCTCACCTCAGTCACAAAAGCAACACTCCGCATTAACGTCAACAGCAACATAGCACGACAGGACTTGGGTTACGCAACCCATACGGCGTTGAAATTCCATGCGAACCATGATGCAGCAAACACACAGAACAGATTTGGTGTCAGCGAGGAGCCTTCAGTAAGCTCTCTGGCTCTGCCACGATCAAGCCTGTTTCTGACAGCAAGCCAAGATGTGAGCGCATGCTCGGCTGAAGAGGAGACCCTCTCAACCACCGTGTGCATCCGTGCAGTCGTATCCTACAACTGCTGCTGTTACCAGGAAACCAGCATCAAAGCCACTGCTATTCTTACGGTAGCGCAAGCAGAGCCTTGCCACAGGATGTTACGTGTGCTGGTTATTGAGAAGATATCACAGTGTGCCACAGGTTGCAGATTAGCATGCGGCTGTCCTTGAGCGTGAGGGTGAGATAACCCAGCAGAGAACAAAGCCCTTGCGCTCAATCACCGCCACCGAACTCCAGGTCCTGCCTTCTTATAACTGCAGCGGCTGCGTTAACACTGCTGATTACTGCCTTATCCTGATAATTAGCTTTGCGATCAGAAGCTTAGAGCAATGAATCATCCCTTTCACATTTGACACTTTCACAAATCCCTCTTGTATGAGAACTACACATTAAAGGGAGAGTTCACCCAAAAATGAGCCTTTCTTTAGTGTTTCTGTGAAACATACAGGGCCTGAATTTCATTTAGGAAAATGGGGGGGATTCCCCTCTTAGGTGATTCTGAGGGGGGTAGGGCTGTGCGTTTAATCAAAATCGTTTTATGAAATCGCGATGTGAGCATGCGAGATTTCTAAACCGCAGAAAAGCACGATTTTTCCACCATCCCCCTAAAGGACCATTCACATGTCGTGTCTAAAAACGCGTGGAAAACGAAATGGTCCTCACTGCAGAACATGAGATCCAGGGGTCGGGGATGGATCCAGATCCAACTCCTCCCACTGTATATACTTCGCTCCACCAGCTAAACCAGCATATTTGTGAAGTTGCAGCCAGTTTTATAATAATACGCCTATGCATAATCAGTGGTTGAAAAAGCACACATATTTTCTACAACTTGATTTAATATTACTCCAATAAAAGCAGAAGTGCCTACTTATTAATCTACTTAAGTATTTGAAGTCAAAGTGCATGTGGACTACTGAGAGGGGTAAAGGATCATCCAATCAAAGAATACAAATATTTATTCTTACATGTAACAAGGAACTACAGGCTTTTCAGGGAAGGTGAAACGTAAGATTTTTAAAAATGTTTTGGAGTAAAAGCAAACGTTTCTCCAAATTAAAATATTCTAATAAAATACTTAGTTATTGCCCACCACTGTACGTAATTATAGGTGCACATTCACACAATGTACAAACTATAGTGTTTGTAAGTAACCATTTAAAACGTTATATAAATAAATTTTGTTTTCAGCAAGTTTGTTTTTCCGTCAAAAGAATAACTTTAATTACGACTCAATGCTGAAACGGTAGAGCAACAACACGAGTATGACGTGCCTTGTGGCAAAACTGCCACAGGACTCTGTCGACCAATCAAAATACAGTGGATCTGGATCCAACTCCGCCCCCCTGGATCTCGTGTTCTGCAGGGAGGAGCTACTGTGGAAAACGCCGACTATGCCCTTTCTCCTTTCAAAAAGCGACAGGGAGCATGCGTTCCTGTGGTGTCTGCCGTTGCTAAGCAATCATGAGCTGCGTTCTCCATGAAGACGAGGAAGTTTCAGCAACGGATAAATGGATTTCCAGCCCTTGCATGCGCTCTGCTACTAGATATATTTATGAAGATGAGGGAAAAACCCCCCTGTACAGCTATCATCAGCTGTTCGTCCATTTTGGCTGAGCTTTCAATGTTGTTACAGAAAGCGTGAAGCTGGTTCTTGTCACACGACCTGCGTTGCGCCTAGAAAATAACGTGCGCGCGTCTAGTTTTAAAATAACGAACTTGAGCAAAAAGACGCGACATGTGAACTGTTGTGTGCAATCTGAATTAAGGGCCATTCACACAGAACACATTTTTGCAGTTAAAAACACGAGACACTGGTCTAGAGATGCGTTTTTTTAAACTTCTTTTATTATGAGCACCATGTAGAACGTTGTGTCGTGCGAGATGTTGCAAAAGACGCGAAAAAGATTCTTCCAAACCATGTATACAAAAATCGATAATACAGGCATTTGCGAACTGCACAAATACGAAAAGAGTTCAAAAAGGCATAAAGAAATAACAACGTCACAATATAATTTATGCAAAGATATTGTGCCCGCAAATATTGGCAATAAAGCCAGCTTCCCAAAAAATGATGCACACAAGTATGCGTGTAAGGAAATATTGTTTCAAAATTGTGGTTAAAATCGAAATCGCAATATTGATCAAAAAAATCGTGATTTTTTTTTTTTTTTTTTGTCCATATCGCACAGCCTTAATGGGGGGATATTTTAATTTTTAGAAAAATGTTTTAATTACATTTACCCCACCTGAATGTTTGCTAACTCATTGTATTTGTGTTTTTACAATGGGGTAATTTCGTTGCTTAAGAGTTTACACAACACAAGGAAGCTTGATTTTAATCTTTGAAAGTTCAATTCAATATGATGTAGCTTTTAGGGGTTTATCAATTTATCGGTCTGCCGATTTTATCGGCCGATATGAGCCTGTTGCAGATATATCGGCATCGCCGTATATGCCACCGATATGAACGCACACCCACGCGTCTCACAGTGTGCGAATATTCACACAAAATTATGTCAAAATGCCGGTCTTGTTGAGTATCATCGTAAACATAGTCAGTAAACATGAGATTTGCCAGCCACCACCAGTGTTTTTGGTCATTTTCACAAGTTTCATGGCCCACATAATATCTTGTTGTATGAATATATAAACATGCAAAAGAAAGAACAGACCCTCTGTTTTATTCTAGCTTCATGCATATTTTTTTTTTTTTTTTTTTTTTTTTTTTTTTAATCAACACTTGAATCTGGGTAAGTTTCACTAAAAAAAAAAGCTACATTTTGAACAAAAAGCTGAGAAAATCTAATTTTTATCAAAGACTACATCCATATCAGATTCAGAACGATGATCAAAACACAGATGGAGTAGATGGAGTCCATCAACACCTCCAAAGCTTCACAGTCCTGTAGCTCGTCCTGGGTCAACATTTCATTCAGTAACATTAGATAGTTTTGATTTATATGATGTTTAATGTTGATGATTGCGTTATTTTACATATGCATCTGCTTATATGAGATCGCTCGATTCTGCTTCTTCTTCGCTTGTGTTTTGATCTGGAGATTCGTAATAGCGCCCCTACCGTATAACAGTGAAAACATGGAAAGCCGGAAAATCTCGTCAATGGCAGGGAAGCGTTTTCTCATAAAAGACGAGATAACAAAAGACAGAAAAAAAAAAGAATCACTCACTGCTCTTGACTGAATAACTTTAATAAGGGTTAATCTATATTTATACAGTGAAGACTATGAAGTAGGGATGTGACGGTGAAGAAATTTTCCCACCGGTTAATCGACGTGTGACCGGCGGGGGCTTTTCAAATCGCAAATTTTAAACCGAACCGCTCGGGCATTCATAACGGAGCGGTGCGGAGCAAAGCGAGTGTTTTCAATGAATTCCTATGAAAGTTAAGCTTCCATAGGCATGAACTGAAAACGCGCCAGACTGGATACGCACCATGAATGACTGTGCGGTCGTGAATGAATGACAGTGCGGCCATGCTAATTTTACCTTCGGTTTAGAATTAGTGCCAATTCAGGGGCAGATTGCTTGAATTGTGGGTTCATTAGCCTATTATTCTTAATGGAAAACACAATAACAAAACAGTACAATGACAAACTCCTTTAAATAGGTGCTTTTACATTTCGTTTTGAAACCAAATCTTCCGCGATCATCTTGTCTGTCAGCTCCTCACTCTCATGATGAATGAAATCTGACTCCTGCTGCGTTTGTGCTGCGACTCTCTTTCGGCTCACACTGTATTGAGCAGACACTTTCAGTTTTTAATTGTAGCGTCTGTTCTCTCACTGAACTAAATGATTTTATTACTATAAAAATCAAAACGACGGCGGTGCCGCGGTGGGCAAGTGATGTAACCGGTGTTGTGTCTGAACACCGGTAACACCGGCAATACCGACTACTATGAAGTGATATTTTACATTTGATTACTATTTCTGTAACCTACCTGAAAATCTAGTTTAGACCTACATGAAAAACCTGAAAATAACTTTTTCATTTGTATGTTTGTTCTGTTGTATTTATGTACAATGTATGTACACTCACCTAAAGGATTATTAGGAACACCATACTAATACTGTGTTTGACCCCCTTTCGCCTTCAGAACTGCCTTAATTCTACGTGGCATTGATTCAACAAGGTGCTGAAAGCATTCTTTAGAAATGTTGGCCCATATTGATAGGATAGCATCTTGCAGTTGATGGAGATTTGTGGGATGCACATCCAGGGCACGAAGCTCCCGTTCCACCACATCCCAAAGATGCTCTATTGGGTTGAGATCTGGTGACTGTGGGGGCCATTTTAGTACAGTGAACTCATTGTCATGTTCAAGAAACCAATTTGAAATGATTCGAGCTTTGTGACATGGTGCATTATCCTGCTGGAAGTAGCCATCAGAGGATGGGTACATGGTGGTCATACAGGGATGGACATGGTCAGAAACAATGCTCAGGTAGGCCGTGGCATTTAAACGATGCCCAATTGGCACTAAGGGGCCTAAAGTGTGCCAAGAAAACATCCCCCACACCATTACACCACCACCACCAGCCTGCACAGTGGTAACAAGGCATGATGGATCCATGTTCTCATTCTGTTTACGCCAAATTCTGACTCTACCATCTGAATGTCTCAACGGAAATCGAGACTCATCAGACCAGGCAACATTTTTCCAGTCTTCAACTGTCCAATTTTGGTGAGCTCGTGCAAATTGTAGCCTCTTTTTGTAGCCTCTACTATTTGTAGTGGAGATGAGTGGTACCCGGTGGGGTCTTCTGCTGTTGTAGCCCATCCGCCTCGAGGTTGTGCGTGTTGTGGCTTCACAAATGCTTTGCTGCATACCTCGGTTGTAACGAGTGGTTCTTTCAGTCAAAGTTGCTCTTCTATCAGCTTGAATCAGTCGGCCCATTCTCCTCTGACCTCTAGCATCAACAAGGCATTTTCGCCCACAGGACTGCTGCATACTGGATGTTTTTCCCTTTTCACACCATTCTTTGTAAACTCTAGAAATGGTTGTGCGTGAAAATCCCAGTAACTGAGCAGATTGTGAAATACTCAGACCGGCCCGTCTGGCACCAACAACCATGCCACGCTCAAAATTGCTTAAATCACCTTTCTTTCCCATTCTGACATTCAGTTTGGAGTTCAGGAGATTGTCTTGACTAGGACCACACCCCTAAATGCATTGAAGCAACTGCCATGTGATTGGTTGATTAGATAATTGCATTAATGAGAAATTGAACAGGTGTTCCTAATAATCCTTTAGGTGAGTGTATATTATGTACATACTGTATTATATATACAGTACCAGTCAAAAGTTTGAACACACCAATGGGAAAGTGTGTCCAAACTTTTGACTGGTACTGTACTATAATATACACAAAGAATATCGGCCGATATATCGATATCTGACTTTTTTACTCCCTAATATCGGTATCGGCCCCTAAAAATCCATATCAGTCGGGCTCTAGTAGCTTTAAAATGAACCAACACCACTGTGTGTGGAGAACCTTATCAACATGCAAAATAATGCTAATCATAATTAAGTCTCAAGCATCATTAACACTTATGCTAATAGATTTGTATCTTTAGGAGTTATGCAGACCATCTGCACTCAGACCCTGGATCTCATTTTACAGGAACACGATACCGGTGTTAATGAAAGCTCTTGACTTTAACAGTGTGTTGAAACCTGCCAGCCAGCTTTCCATCAGCATGTGTCATATAAGAGGAAGACATTGCGACATTCCCGTGAAGCTTGTCATTGCTGACGTCACTAAAACTGCACCTGAAGTCTAAAACTTCAGCAACCCTGCTGCTTTACATTGAGCTCTTCACCTGACACATCTGCAGATATTTTCAAAGTGTTTCCCACAGGATTTGTGAGACTCTGGGGAGTGAACATCGGTCCGTCTATGGGTTAACGGTGGAATGCAGCAGGAAAAAAAATGTGTATATTTGAAGTTAAATGCATAAATCAGGTTCACTTTAAGACCAATCTGAATGGAGTAAAAAAGTCTTTGACTTGACTTGCACTTGGACTTTAAAGCAGACTCAAACATCTTTTTAGTTGTGATAGTGTCTCTGTCCACATTACATCCACACTGCAGTTTTTTGAATTTGAATAAAGTTATTATAATAATAGTTTTAGTTTTATTATTATTTTATCCCCAAGACTGTAATATATTACTATTGCAATACAACAGCAACTGTAAAATAAATGTAAATGAATATTGAATAACGAATATACCTCAGGTCAAGTGGCATGTGAACCTATTATCTCTTCGTCTTTTCTACTATTACAGCACGAAATAAACATGAATGAACATCAAAAAAGTATGTTGAAAGATAAAGCACAACCTACTGAAATGAATCCATCTCTAATGTGAACACTTTAGACCAGAAAAAACAGCTTGCAAACAATAGATCACAAAACTTTACATTTACCTCAGGAAAGCAGAATGACCATAAACTCAATAGTTAGTTAAAAAAAAAGACTCTAGAGGAGCATTTCTTCAAAAAAATATGCACAATATTACATATTAGGGCTGGACGGTTAATCGAAAAGTAATCGAAACCGAAATTCAGAACCTCTAACCGACGTAATTTTCCCATGTCGGTTATTTCGGTTTTAGCCACGTGACTCCGCCCCGTCAGTCACATCAAGAGCAGTCTGCAGGCACACGGAAAGATTCAGGAGCAGTCATCTTTGTTTATACAATCTGTATGCTCAGAATTACTATAGTAATTGCATGTTTTACACAGTTTATACAGGTAAGTTAATCGCCGTTCTTATATGCGCTGCTACACGTGCACACACAGACGTCGCGCGCAAGCCCCGAAGCCAGATCACTTTCACTTGCGTCCTCATGAAGTTTGTCAATTAAATGCGTTTAAAGGCTTGCCAGTTTGAACATTCAAGCGATTTTACACTATTCAACAACAACATGGCAAACATCTCCGTTCAGTGCTCGTGAGCTTTTTTCTGTGACACAGAGAGCCTAGTTGTGTCGTGTCTCTGACAACGCGCGTGCCCTGAAGCCAGATCACTTTCACTTGCGTCCTCACAAAACGTTGTCAATTGTATGTGTTTTAAGGCCTGCCCGTTTGAACATTGAAGCGATTTTAGACCATCGGATGTGTATTATGTTGAACTAATGCCTGATATACTGTGACACACGAACACTCATACAGACAATAGCTTGCACATCACGTGAAGATCGCGCGCAGAGAGGAGCGCAGAAACTCATTGTCAACGTTGTCCTGTGATTTATCACTAAAGTAGCTTAGAAACTCAACCGTTATAGCATAGATTTGTCTACCTTTGAAGTAACTACAAACCACAGCTTCATAATTAATAGAGACTATGACTAATTCACACACATAATCACTCTCTCATTAATGCATTCAAATAAATGTAATGTAGGCCTACTGTGCTAATTTATCTGTATCTGATGTACAACAAACAGAAATCTGTAAGAAATGTTACGACCCACAGACAATAACTGCTGAAAGTGAGCCGTTTCCTTCAAGTATTTTAAAATCACAAAGAAATGCACTTTTTCATTAGAAAAAAATATCCCATCTTTAATAGTTGAACATATTTACAGTACAAACCTTATCACTGAACTATGAGGGCAAAAAAAGGAAAGCAAAAAAAAAAAAAAAAAAAAAACCCAAAATAATCGTTCATTAATCGTAATCGAGGTAAAATGTTCAATTAATTGAGATTTTGATTTTAGGTCAAATTGTTCCAGCCCTATTACATATTCATATTTTTACTCTTATTAAAATGTTATTATTACAATTCCCAGACTTTAATAAAAAACACAGTACCACTCATTGTAACAGCTGGACTATTGATGACTTCTGAGGAGGAAAGAGAACCTGAAGGAGATTGGTCTGTTCAGTTGGCTCGTAATTCATTAAAAATACATTTTCAAAAGCTGGAAGTGATTTACTTGTTTTATTTATTAGTTAAAGTATAACTCAATATTTTAACTAATTACAAAAGTGGAATAATCGATCAAAGCCTAATCAGATTAATCAGTGAAATAATCAACAATTAGTTGATTAATCGTTCTAAATAATCGTTAGATTAATTGATTATCAACATAATCGTTTGCTTCAGTCATGCAATAGGGAAAAACAGTAGCCTGGATGCCAGCTGAACTTAGCCCCGCCCACAACATTTGATGTTGGGAAGTTCAGTCTGGACTTGATCCATTGTGGAGCAACTATGCTCAAACCAGAGCTGTTCAGACCAATCAAATTGTCAGGGCGGGCTTTATACGATGATGGATTTTGTGGTTCCCACTTTGCTGAAGAATAGTGCTCGTGATTAGGTTTGTCAGTGGCTACATGAAAGTATATACTACGTCACTGGCATTGATAGGGTCAACGTAATATTTTACTTGTTCATTAAATTTAAATGCTAAATAAGTTATATTTAACATGAGCTACGCTAGATTTTGAAATTAAGCTGAAATAGATATGATTAATTGGTTCCCGCACCACCACTCAACTAGCCTATGTTGAAAAAATTTGGAACAACTTAATTTTATTAAGTAATCAACTTAAGAATTTGTGTTTGTGCTAAAAACGATCACGTTCAGTTGTCATAACTCAAAGATTATTACACTTGTTTTTTTAGGCAAAACATTTGTTTTTTAATGTGAGAGATATATATATTTATATATACAGAAGAAGAAAACTCACACAGGGTTGGAACAATTTGAGGGCGAGTAAATGATGACAAAATTAAAATTTTTAGGTGAACTATCCATTTAAAATGACAATTCACCCTTTCTATTTTCTAAATTAAAGGATGAATCGCTCACGATAACATCAATAACATGAATGTTTGATTTTCATTTAGTCCACTTAAACCCCATCTCTTTCTTAAAATCGACTGCAAGCTCGCATTCAGATCTGCCTCCATCCCATCAATCAATAGTTTCACTTGGATGTACATCATATGGTAGAAAATGCAATTTCCATTTCATAGCAACTTTAAGGGTGTGTTCACACTTGTAGTTCGGTTCGCTTGGTTCGATTGGTCTGGACCAAAAAAACCAAACACTTAGTCCTGGTCCGCACAGAACCATTTTAACACGGAACCTAAAGATACCGAACCTAAAGGCATGGGGATATGTTCACAACCTAATTGGTTGGCTTTTATTACATATATTTCACGACGGAACATCAAAAAACAATACTGTGTGCTGGGCTAAATACGCTCGTTGTACATGGTATTTTGACCAGCTGAGAACTCGTGAAGAGCTTATAAAATGTGTAAAGGAGTCAAAACAGCGGCAGGACACACACACAAACCTGCGAGGAGACGCGGTTCTGACACCTGTACCGAACTGTGATGGGCAACATCGCGACTATGACGAGAAAAAACAGGTGTGCTTGAGCATTCTGTCCTTTTTAGGGTTACATCCAGTGACATCATGTCCTGTTTTTGGCTCGTTTATATGTCTTTGGCCCGTGTTGCGTTCATATTTCAGTCTAACCGCACCAGAGTTTGTTTAGTAACGGAGCGAGACCCATCTTTTCAGCGCCTCAGTCCGCTTGTTTGGTGCGCACCAGGGTTCAGATGGCAGCATTCACACTTATTCAAATGAATCGCAATAACAGAGCAATTAATCCAACCAAACATGCCAAGTGTGAACACACACTAAATAACTTCCAACTTGCATCAAACACACTGAATTAAATGACTTATGTTCTCAAAAGCTGAAGTAAGAGATTGCATAAAGCGTGCTGGTTCTGAAAGAGAGTCGCAGATCCCTAGCCAAACACCAGCTCCATTTTGGTGAAAAAGGGGTATGGCTGGATTCCCAGATAACATTTCATGAATGTGCTGTCATTGACTGTGATGTCAGCACTAAGTCAGAGAACTGGACACATACCAGGCCAAAGTCCATGTGCAGAAACAGCAGTAATATCTCAGAGCAACTCACGGCTCACATCACAGCCATTCAGCCTGCGCCGTGACCTCTCTTTACACGCGGCCATAAAACAGAGAATGTGAAACGGAGCAGACGCAGTGCTGATAAATTACAAGAATGGAGGGAAGACCTAATCATCCACACCAGAGAAGAGTATGGTCTACTTCAAAATCTTTATGACGGAATAAATGATTTGTATCGTCACATTTTAGTAGGCTTACACATGCAAAACTGTACAACCTTGAGCACAATCATTTCGAAACATGGTCCAAATGAGCCTGGTCAGGGTACAGAGTTTTGGATGTGATAATGATTAACCGCTGAGCAACGCTGGAACCAAAGGTAGCTGAGTAAACAGATAAGAGCACCCTCTCGATTTGTATCTTGGCAAAGCCTCGCCTCTATAAGGAAATGAGAAATGACTTCATCCCAGAAGAAAACCCATCATAAGCATGTAGTTTGACAGCAACTCCCATTCTGATGACTCATCAACTGGATGCACTCGTTTCCCAAAGTCAAACTTCTGAGAAAAGCCAAACCCTCATACCAGTCTAGGTTACAACAAAACCCATTCATTTTCAAAGGAAGTCCAACATTGTTCTGTTTACCTAGAAATGTTATATATGGCAGAACGTTGATGTGGCAATCTGTCACTGACTAAGCCTTATTAGATATTCTACAAGCACACGAGGGCAGAGACTATCACTAAAACCTACTGTAATTTCCAAATTTCGAAGGACTCTAAATGATCAAAACTTTGGTCAACCCTCTACAATACGAGTAAATCACTTGCATATGCGAGTAAATCTTTACTCTGGGCGACTAAATAATATCTATCATTAGCCATTGGCTAATAAAAGCTTAGATTTTACTCGCCAGTGTGTGTGTTAGAGGCTAAGAATAAGTTTAGCATAGATATATTTTCACTCGCTGAACACTCAGAAACCGTGTTTCGCTCCGTCAAGCGATCTGTCTATTTCAGTTCATCTCAACGGATGCGCAGCGTACCTGTATTTGACGTACCGTACTCTAGTGTGAAGGCGCACAACTCGCCGTCGCTTTGCTGAGAGCACACACACACGCAAAGAGAGAGAAGCTGCGTCCGAAATCGAATACTTCTCTACTATATAGTATGCGAAAAACAGTACGCCAACAGAGTAGTATATCCGAATTCAAAGTATTCGAAAAATCGTAGGCGAAAAGTACCCGGATGACCTACTACTTCCGGCGAGATTGTGAAGTGTGCATACGATGGACACTTTACTTTACTATCCCATGAGGCCACGGGAGAGGATTTATGAATGGTGAAGGTGAAGGGACGCAACTGACGCTGGTAAGTCACGTGATAATGACCACATGGAGGATGTAGTACGTCTGGATTACATTCATACTACATTCATTCATACTATATAGAACGTACTTTTTTAACGGTCGCGAAGTTCGTTCAAATTCAAATGTAGTACCTACTCACATAGTACGCGATTTCGGATGCAGCCAGAGTCTTACATACCACACAGAATCAACGCGCTACATGTAAACCATATTCTTTGTTGTATTTTCCTGTCAAAACAACGGAGTTCATTTGGAATGATTCAGCTTTTAAGAACAAGCAGAAGATATGCGGTTTCTCCGGTAGTGGGCGGGACTAATGCGCAAACCAAGGTTATTATAGTTTTGCATTTTTAAATTAGTTTTTATTTTATTATCATTTTCAATTTTGCTATAAATTTCAGTTTAGTTTTAGTTTGTTTCATAATTGGTTTTGCTAGTTTTAGTTTAGTTTTTATTTTGTGAACACATTTCTATTTAGTTTTTATATATTTAGTTTCAGTTTTAGTAATTATAGTTTAGCAGTTACCAGAACACTTCCAGTGTAGACCAAAGCAAGATTTTTAATTTCAGCAAAGTTTAATGTTTGCACAGATTAGAGTTAACTCTTGTGCAGACATCTTAATAAAAATATGGTCTGAGATTGAACAAAGAACCAAATAGGGATGGGACGATTACCACGATAAAATGTACTGACAGTTAGTAATATCGTTTCAAATTTAATTATCATTAAAACCGTGTTTGATTATCAGTTTGATTATTTAAACTCGCGGTAAATCCTGTCCAGCCAGCATCAGTCTGGCGCAGGCGCAGCGCGCAACGTTGTTTTTTGAAGGAGAAGAAATGGCAGAAGGCAGTGACAGCACTCAGGGATTGTTCAGCCTTCTAAAAGGACCAAATCTGAGGTGTGGTCATATTTTGGCTTTTACAGAAGTCCTGAGGGAAACTTAATCGAGGATGGTCACCCTGTCTGCAGAACATGCAAAAATAAAGTCGCTGCTATAGGGGCAAACACTTCAAATCTGCCGAGTCGTTTTCGTGACCACCCACTGTTGTATAGCGAACGCAAGGCAAGTGGACTTTGACCTCAATACCAAAACTACGTCTGGGAAATAATTGGACACACAGTTTTGAGTTGAAATATTTTATCTCACTCGCTTTAATTAACGTGAAGCTTCCACGAAGAAAAGTTCGCAGCAAGTAGCTTTGAGCCAAAGACGAACGAATAAGTTCAGATAAGACTTGGGTGACATTTAAGGGATAATAATGTATATTTATTGTACACTTATTACACAGATTTTCTTTACCACATAAATAATTACGGGGACATACTGAATTAAGATTAATGTTTATAAATCCATTTTGTACAGTGTACAAAACAATCGTCCAGACAAGATGATCACAACAATATTATAGTAGTATTAATAGTAAAGTCCTCTGATTTCATTTTCCATACAATCAAAAGTAGAGACGCAAGTTGCATTTGAATGAAACGAGAGCTGTTGTGATACGCGGATGTGCGCTGTTATAATGCGTTGCTATTGACGACGGCCATTATAAGGAAGGAAATGCCACAGAATAGAATCTTGCTTAAAGTTCATAGAGCTGCTTGTTTATTTGTTGTTTGTTGATTTTCAAATATAAAACTTGTTGAAATGTTTTCAGTGTGTGCATCTGTTCTTTTTTTGAACACTTTCATCTCATTTGAACAAAACCGTGATAATATTGATAATCGTGATAATTTGGGTCACTATAATCGTGATATGAAATTTTCATACCGTCCCATCCCTAGAACCAAATGCAACTTAAAAATATACAAGTAAAAATGATGAAAATTCCAGACAAACTCATTCATATTAAAGATTAAGGCCCAGTTTCACAGACAGGGCTTAACTTAAACCAGGATTAGGCCTTATTTCAATTATATATTTAAGTAGCTTTTATAAATGTGTTTTAGAAAAAAAAATATTGCTGGTGCGCATCTTGAGACAAAACAATGGCACTGACATATTTTAAGATATATCAGTGCAGGTTGCTTTCATTTAAAACAGCTCAATAATGCATTTTAGTCTGAGACTAGCTTAAGCCTTGTCTGTGAAACCGGGGGGAAATCTTGTAACCATGCAACATTTTTCAGCAATACAATGTAGCAGTGTGACCACTGGTACATAAAAAAAAACAGCTAAAGTCATCTGACTGCAGCCAACACAACCTGCTGTGAAGCCAGTGTGATTAAATAATGAAGTGTATATGCTCTGTGTGTGTGTGTGTGTGTGTGTGTGTGTGTGTGTCCTGGTATTCCCTACATTGTGGAGAAATGTCTCCACATGGATAATATTATTAGTAGTAAATGATTTGTAAAAACAATGATACTAAAAGCACCTTTCAGCCTGTCACCGTCATGCAAACATGAAATCTCAAACATACAGTAGTAACGTTAGTACTTTACAGTGTTTTTTTTACTTGTTTTGCTGTTGCACCCGCGTCTCTTGTCGCGCATGAAACGGCATTCTAAAAACAGTGCGCTCAAATTAAAAGAAGTTCAACTTGCGTCTCATTACCATGTGTCATTTCCCATTTCACTGCCACAAACACATTCTTTGTGAACTGCCGCTTAGGACTAGCGACGTGTACTACGTTTCGGTCCTTCACTGAGCGCGTCACAGGACAGCGGTTATCGGTTAATCGCCTCAACTCACTTCAAGCGCATAGCGCCATATACAGACATTTCCCTAAACAGCCACAGGTCAGATTTTCCGCCACAGTAAAGAGCTTATTAATTATGAAAATAATAATTAGCAAAAATAAATAATCGTTTTAGTTCAGTTAGTTTTTCAGTAACTGTTTAGTTTTAGTTCTTCCTTTATTATGATTTTTAAATTTTATTTCAGTTTACGAAAATGTTTTTTGACCAATAGTTTTAGTCTTAGTTCCAGTTTTCGTTAACGAAAATAACCTTGGCGCAAACGGCAATCTCATTGGCTGGTGCTCATCTATTACCTTCACTGTTTTGATTTCAGCAAATCAGTTTGAGCGAACGCAGACAACGTGATTAATATTCATGAACCCAGCAGCTCATCAATCCTTAGTGCGTTATATATTGTTATTAGTAGTAGTTATTATCTTATTAATAATTACTATTATCTGTTATCATTTTTTACAGAAACACCGAATGACCAACAATATCATAAGCACCAGTCCTAAGTTCAATTAAAATATCAAATATGCATTCATACATGTGTATATATAGGGCTGTCAAATGATTAATCGCGATATATAAAAGTTTTTTTACATAATATATGTGTGTGTACTGTGTAGGGCTGAACGATACATCGAATTTTCATCGTCATTGCGATATGAACTCGGACGATGAACACATCGCAACAGACAGCCTGACACGATGAATAAGGGAAAACAGTTTATTACATGCGCCAAGCGTTTGACCTATCACGTTTAGCCCTGAAGACATGGTTGGCGCGTTCATGCTATTTGGCCAATCAGGTGAAGCCCCAGGAAGTGTCAGCTACGCTCAGATTGATTTGTGAGGTGTCAATTTAGTTGCGACACTGTGCCATTAGCAAATACGATGGCGGAGGAAGGAGAGAAGAGTGAGGAAAATGTGGTGGCTGACGAAGACCTTGTGGTGAAAAAGAACAGCACTTCAGCTATATGGAATTATTTTGGATTTAGGAGAAATGACGCGTTACAAACACAGGTACTGTGTAAAGCATGCTAAAAAAATATTCAGTGGGAATAGGCTATTCAATGTTTAGGTTCTATGTTCACAAAGAACCTATTAAAGCACTAAGACATGGGAACAGTATAGCTAACATTCACATTTGAATATTTATCGCAAGTCATATTGTCATCGCAATATTAAACAATGTTATCGCACATCGCAGCTTTTCCTCATATTGTGCAGCCCTAGTACTGTGTACAATTATTATGTATATTTGAATACACACACACGTATATATTTAAGAAATATTTGCATGTATATATATATATATATTAAAAATTTATATTATACATAAATATAAATATTTTATATATAAATATAAAAAACATTTCTTAAATATATACATGCATGTGTGCGTATTTATATACACATAATACACAGTCCACACACATATATTATGTAAACAAACTTTTATTTTGGATGCAGTTAATCGCGATTAATCGATTTGACAGCACTAATATAAATAAAATAGTATATCAGTCTGGCGAGTAAACTAAAAAAACTACTAGCCAATGGCGATTCTACTGCCAAGGTGTGCGTAGAGGGTTGTTGGTGAAAACCTGTTGCACACAATCTACTACATGCCTTCTGTCCTCTGATTGATAGATTATACATTTTAAGTTTGGGACAGAAACAAGAATTCAAACAGAAACAAGATTATATTTCTTATCCCACTGGCAGATAATTTTGCTTGTTTTAAGTAAAAACTCGCTTCATTTAGATTTTTTCCCCAGAAAACAAGAAAAAATCTCTTGTCATTTTACTTAAATTTTTACTCAATCATCATTGTATTGCATTGCATTATATGTTTTAAAACTACAGAGCTTTGATCATAAAACTAACACCGTGTCTACACCGGACGCAACCGTTGACGCGCCGCAACAGCTAGAAGATGTCTACGCTGGACGCGACAAAGCGACCATTGCAAAACGTTTGTCCATCATGTCAGTACGTCATAAATAAAATGTGGCATCAAATATATTTCGTGATGTGCGCATCCGCGATAGTCACATCGCAGGATGTGCGATGTCAATTATATAGGGATTGTAGTTGATCCATGATCCTTACGGGCAGCTGCTCCCTGGTTCAGAACGCATGTGATTTGCGGATTAATTGCAAAGTTTAACCATCATAGGCTGAAGTTTATCATTTGCATGTGTGCTTAAATCGAGTCAGGCATCAAGAGCAAGAGGAATCGCACTGTTTTCTGTGTGCACACACAGAGCCACACAGACAGCCAGTGAACGCTGAATTCAGTTCTCTTTCTTTTGAGCTTAAACTGACACGTGCACGCAAAATGAAGTAAAAAAGTACTCGTCTCGGCGAGTATCCTCGTAAACACCTTCGGTTATGTACAATACGACTGAGAAAGGAAACAGATGCGTGTCATTTACATTATGTCTGTGCGTTCGTCTTAAAGGGACAGCAGCCTAATAAACCCGCAGCTGTTTGTGTCACCATAGTGATCAAACAACAAACGAGAAAGTGACTTTTGTAGCTTTAACAAAGATAAATTAATTAATCAATGATATTAGATATATTTCATTTATACAGTGAAGACTGTTATTTTACATTTGATTATTCAATTTCTGAACTTGAATACTGTTAGATTTACCTGAAAAACATAAAGCACTGGTTATTTCATTGTATCTTTCTTTTATTGTATTTATCTATGCTTGTAATTTGTTTATTATTTTCTATGCAGATATCAGCCTAATTGTTCTAGAATTATTAGTTCTTTTCAAATAGAGCTATTCAAATAATCTGGTGAAATTGTTTTTATATTGCAATATATAATGCAGAAAAAATAAATATTGCAATGTACGTTTTTTCCAAAATTGTGCAGACCTAGTTTAAATATCAACTCAGTAAGACATATTATTGGCAGATATATTTATTTTATTTATGCAAGTATCTGCTTTACTGTTTTACTTTACTATTTTAAGCATCAGAATTTCATCTTACTTATTGACCATATTAATATCAGCATCAGCACCAAATTGCATATTTTGCATATGTTTTTTCCTCCATATCCTCACTATATCACACTATATGAGCCATAAAAGCCTGATCTATCAACTATGATAACACAAAAAACTGCAAACTTTTCTTTATATTTTGCCTAAAGGTTCAATAAACTATTCCACTTCAAAGCATTATATTTTCTGATGATTTTTTAATAAGTCAAGTTGACAGACACATGATGCCATTATGAGATATATGGTGACTTATACTAATTTGTTGTTATGTGACCAGGGATATAATCATTACTGGCCAGTCACTCTTACAGAAAACCATCATTCTGGAGTGTGACAGCTACAAGCAAGGGTTGTTTTGAGTCACTAGATGTATTAGCAGACTGATGATTAAAAAGTGGTAAATAATGACGTTAAGTACCTGACTGTCAAACTATGTTGAATAACTCCAGCATTAACATGACCAGCACTAACCATGTGAAGGAACTACAGGCATGAATTACAGTTTAGCACATGTCAACAGCCCAATAATACCTCCTGACATAAGGTATTCCTCTACTCTGGCGTTCATAATAACGGAGTACATGATAGGTGATCACGGTAATGCTGTATTTAGTGTTTAAGTGTTGTGAATCAGTGGCAGGTGAGCTGCTAACCGGCTAGCACAGTTAGCAACTCTTCAACAAACAGCCCAAACCCATAACACGGTTAACCAAAGGCAAACCCTCGACACGAAACACACAAGACACATTGTTTTCACACAGAAACCATCAGTTTGAGTCATTTTATCTCGCTAGAGGCTTGTTAGCAGCTGACTTAGCCGGGTGCTACCTTATGAACTCATACAGTCAGTTAGCTCGTTAGCTGGCTAACAACAACATCATCAACCGTCGTTATTACAACCATCACCATTATTATTATTATAACATCATTACCCTCCTCCTCCTCAGCCTATCGGTTCAGACGGATAGGTAAAGGTGAATCGACTCACCTGTTCAGCGGCGGGTCAGATGAACTGCTCGTATCCACAGAGGAACGTGAACCCGATCAGAGAGATTCAGAGATTTACACGACCAGTGAAATAAAATATTATATTCCCCAAATGATGGCTCAATCCTGCTGGACTTCTCCTGGCCGTCTGACTCTGTCGATGCTGACTGACTGTTCGCCGGGTTCTGGCAGCCGTCAGCCGCTGATCTGCGCTGGGCGGGGTCACAGGCTGACACGAGCGCTCATTAATTATTCACAACATAAACAATCAGCCTGGGAGGAGCATTCATGACACCACTGAACTTAAAATATTATATTATACACTATATATATGTGTGTGTGTGTGTGTGTGACCCTGGACCACAAAACCAGTCATAAGGGTCTTTTTTTATATTGAGATCTATACATCAACTGAAAGCTGAATAAATAAGCTTTCCATTGATGTATGGTTTGGTAATTGATAAGACAATATTTGGACGAGATACAACTATCTGAAAATCTGGAATCTGAGGGTGCCAAAAAAATCTAAATATTGTGAAAAATCGCCTTTAAAGTTGTCCAAATGAAGTCCTTAGCAATGCATATTACTACTAATAATACATTTTTTATATATTTACGGTAGGAATAATATGGAGTAAATATGGAACATGATATTTACTTAATATCCTAATGATTTTTGCCATAAAAGAAAAATCAATAATTTTGACCCATACAATGTATTGTTGGCTACTGCCACAAATATACCCGTGCGACTTATGGCTGGTTTTGTGCTCCAGGGTCACACATTTCAATGAAATAATAGATATTCAGGGAAAATAAAAATATGATTTTATGTAATTTCTTTTTTAGCATTTTAACTTAAATTAGACTTATATTATTTTAATTTATTAATAATAATTTGTTAAATTACTTGACTTTTTTCACAACTATCACTTATTTCGGTTATAAAACGGTTTACTTATTTTGAAACATTTATCATATTTCCAACAATAGCTCACATGTTGTCTGACATTATAAATCTATCTTTTTTTCCACAGTAAATCTCCAATCCAGAATATTACATTCTGAACTCAAGCGAAACATTATAATACAGGAGTTCAGATAGATAATAGTTTAATACTTAAATGAGTATAGGTGCTTCCAAAATCAGCCAATTCAGATAGATAATAAAAATGCAAGAATTGGCTAATACAGTCACACATATATTGTGCAATAGCCCTATTCAAATCAAATCATCTAGACTTCCAAGAAGACCAGTAAAAACCATAATGTGATGTTTAGAATCAGCAACACACACAAAAGTCGTTACAAGGATTGCACACAGCTCTTTTAAAAGAAGATGTGGCAATAAAACACAACTGTTCTTAAAAAATAACTAGCGTTTTAGAGGGCATTGCATGGATGGCAGGTGTAGTGAGTGAGGAAGCTCACTGAGGAATGTGTGGAATGACTGAGTTGTCGATCCTATTGTGCCATCAAGGCCTGGTTATCTCACTCCACTCACCTGTCTCTCACCCGCGGCCCTGATCGTGTGCTCTGAGGCCATTCACTGCCTTCAATCTTTCATGACAAGACGAGGTACTGTGGAAGGAACACAATACTAATTTGCACGTGACATCAGTCCTGCAAGTGTGCACATACATTCAACATAACAGTGAGCCGCTGGTGAGGCACATTTGATCCATAGGTCACAATGCCCTCAGTGCTGACCTTTAAATACCAAACCATCAACAACCAACAGTGACCGAATGGAATAACCGTAGGGAAGGTTACTGTTTACTGACTGACTGATGTTTACTGGATTATAGTAGCATAAATATATGAATACAAAGAGAGAATGAAGGATTTTTTGACAGTGATGTTATGTATTTGGTATTATAGAAAAAATTCACATATTTGTAAATATAGGCTAGGCATGTTTACCTTGAAATATAATGGGTTTGTACAACTATTCAACACAATTTATATTTTAAGAATGTTTCCTTTCAGTTTTTAGTGTGGCTTCCTAAAGTGTTTGTTATTTATTCTTTAAATGTCTGAACATGAAAGTTGAACTTTGAGATGAAGTGAAATGCGTGTCTGTGATGATGGTCTGACACCTTGTGGCCGCTTAGTGAACTGCATTTGACTATACAGTCAGTAGTGTAGTGCACTACTGAGTGCACCAGTGAAGTAGTCTATGGTGCATATCACTTGGTCGCATACTTAGCCTATATCTATATCTTTACACTGATGATCCTGTCACCTCTGGCTTGCTTTAGTTGGGGAAATTAATATTCAACAATATTATTGATCTGCCTGCATTGACACCATATAAGAACTGAGCTTAGCTGGACGATGCATCACTGTTTTCTCCAGAGCGGCTGTATAGATAAATGAACTAAATTAATAACTAATGATTTTTACATGGAAATGAATCAACACTGAACATACTTAAGCTGTACTATGACACTATTTTCTCTAGATCTGCTGTACAGCCGAAACAAACTTTGTTGCATTATTTTCCTGTTTATCACCGTAAAGCTGCTTTGAAAGATGATCTGTATCAACAGAACACCTAGGCCTACATTTGTTTGTCTATTTAGCGCCATGCAAGTAAAATGTATGCTTCGAGCGTTTCCTCTGAGGAGGCAAGGGAGGCAGTGTCTCCTCAAAAAATTGGATGAGAAGATAATCCATATTAGAATAATAAAACAATGCAAATATTACAAAATGTGGCATTAAAAAGTGTATCGTTTTTCTAAAGTAACAGTGTCCAAAAGCAGCACCCGCTGGTAAAGTTACAGCAGGAGTTTGCGTCTCTCTTGCCTCCCCTGAGCCCATTGACTTTTAACAGACCCCCTAAAGCAGTGGTTCTCAAACCTGTCCTGGGGACCCCCCACCAGTGCACATTTTGCATGTCTCCCTCATCAGACACACCCAATTCAAGTCTTGCAGTCTCTACTAATGAACTGATGAGTTGAATCAGGTGTGTTAGATGAGGGAGACATGCAAAATGTGCACTGGTGGGGGGTCCCCAGGACAGGTTTGAGAACCACTGCTTTAGGAGGTCTGTTAAAAGTCAATGGGCTCAGGGGAGGCAAGAGAGACACAAACTCCTGCCCTAAAGCGTGCAGTGTGTTTAGTGGGGGGTAATTGAGAATGAATGGGGAAAAGTCACGTCAGAGGAAGCAATGCCTCCATCGTGCTATAATTGGATATGATTAATTCACGCGATAAATCCCGCCTCCTGTTTTCGTGCGTGCTCTGTGAATCAGTCTGAATGAACAAAATGACTGAGTTAATGGGAAGACTAATTAAAAAGTAAGTAAAAAAACAAATAATGACTGTGGGGCTTTTTAGTGAGCAATCAGCTTGGTAAAATTAAAGGTACATCTTCATGTCTGTGACCAGTGTTTGCCGAGCAATTTTTACTGCCTTTAGTTATTATTTTGGAATAAATGTAAAACTGCTTAAAATACTGACTTGATGAGATTTCTACTTGATTTTAATAAATAGAAAATTAATTACATTATTAATGTAAAAATTTAAAATAGTATTGTATTTTTTATGTAGCTAATGTAAAGTAATATTTAACCAGGAAAATGTGACAGCATTAAGTGTAGCTGGGACATAAATTTACAACTGATTAATTTTTTTTTTTTAAACTGCCTCCTCATTTCAGTGCACCACTGCACAGCACTTGTAATCTATTTTTTGGTTGCTTTCTTAATTATGATTTTCATTGTCATACATTGAAAGAAAGAAAAAACAAGCATATTCAGTGAATAATTAGTTCAATGTTTATTGACTTTTGTGCATTTGTCATCTTAGGGTACATGTTACACAGTTTACAGTGTTTTTATAAATAAAATAAAAAATAAATAAATGTATGCATTAATCTTAGTTTTGTTCAGATAAGCCGTTTTGAGTGTTTCATAAATTTTGTTCCTAGCAAAAGACAAGCTTATTCAACATTAAGTGAAATTTGCAATTTAGGTGTTCAGTTCATTTTAAAGGGCACCTATTATGCCCCTTTTTACAAGATGTAATATAAGTCTCATGTGTCCCCAGAGTGTGTCTGTGAAGTTTCAGATCAAAATTCCTACCAGATCATTTAAAGGTGCACTATGTAACTTTTCCGTCCGCTAGAGGTCGCCTATTCAAAACAAAGGCGTAGCTTGATGATGCCAAGTTTGAGCGCAGAATCTTGGGACATGTGGTCTTCACCTCACAGCCGGTTGAAAAGAATCGGGATAGGACTCGGGCAGAAATCATGTTCATGGATGCGATTATTAACGTTACTGTAGTATGAAGCAGAGCAGGACCGAGTGTTGTGGGAGCTGAGCAAGGCCACTGGAGCGATTGTTAATAAGATGAACGCAACACACGCCTCGCGAGCAGCGGGACTTTTATTATGCCACATTGACTGGCGACTCCCTCACCCCTGCTCAGACGTCCCGGTTCCTTGGTTAAAATCGTAATTTTCTCACAATTTACAAATAGTTGGAAACATTTTGGATATTGTAAGTACTCAACTGAACAAAATATATAACACTGGCCTAGTGGTTTTTGGATATTTTACTGCAAAAATCCTAAATCAAATCACCTTTATTTATATAGCGCTTTTTACAATGGCAATTGTTTCAAAGCAGCTTCACAGTGGTAACAGGAAAATAATGCAACGGAATTTGATTCGGCTCTGGTGAAAACGGTGATGTCATCCAGCTCATTTCAATTATCATATAGTGTCAATGCGGGCAGATCAGTAATATAGTTGAAATTTAAGTGTCCCCAACTGAGCAAGCCAAAAGCCAAAGGCGACGGTGGCAAGGAACCAAAACTCCTTCAGGGCCAGAATGGAGAAAAAAACCTTGGGAGAAACCAGGCTCAGTCGGGGTGCCAGTTCTCCTCTGGCCAACGAACAAATAGTGTATGATTATGATTCTGGCACATTACAGGTCAGAAGTCATATTAGATCAATAGATATTCGTAGGATTATTCGAAAGATTGGAGTCATCACGCCGGGGACGGGTTTAATGAGGATGTCGTGTCGATGCGGCATTTACAGGGGGGAGTTTAATTGACACGGTCTCTACAGACACTTCAGGATGGTCGTCATGTCCAGGCTAAGGGCCAGCATCTGGTCTGGATACGGCCCGGATCCGGCCGACTGCAGTAAACCTCGGGATAAACAGAGAGACTAACATTAGCGTAGATGCCATTCTTCTTATGATGTAACGAGTACATCAGGTGTTATGGGAAGTGTTCCCGGTTCCGGCTGACCTAGTTAATGCAGCCTAAAACAATCATTTAACTGATTTAAATAATATAAATTAAAAATGTTTTATGTGTATGCCATAGTAAAGAGATGTGTTTTTAGTCTAGATTTAAACTGACAGAGTGTGTCTGCTTCCCGAACAATGCTAGGAAGACTGTTCCAGAGTTTAGGTGCTAAATAGGAAAAGGATCGACCGCCTGCAGTTGATTTTGATATTCTAGGTATTATCAACTGGCCAGAATTTTGAGACCGCAATAGACGTGATGGAGTATAATGCGTTAAGAGCTCGCTCAAGTACTGGGGAGCTAAACCATTTAGTGCTTTGTAAGTAATCAGCAAGATTTTAAAATGTATACGATGTTTAATAGGGAGCCAATGCAGTGTTGACAGAACCGGGCTAATATGGTCATACTTCCTGGTTCTAGTAAGAACTCGAGCTGCTGCGTTTTGGACAAGCTGCAGTTTATTTATTAAGCGAGCAGGGCAACCACCCAGTAGAGCATTACAATAATCTAGCCTTGAGGTCATGAACGCATGAACTAACTGTTCAGCATTTTGCATTGAAAGCATGTGCCGTAATTTAGATATATTTTTAAGATGGTAGAATGCAGTTTTACAGATGCTAGAAACGTGGCTTTCAAATGAGAGATTGGTATCAAAGAGCCGGGGAGCAACACCACTTAGAAAACCAGCCATTGAGTAATGATAGTCTGCTAAGTATCTCATCACTCCTTTTAACGGGGAGGGGACCAGAGCAAAAAACGTCATCTGCCATCGCACTTGCGAGTTTACACACCTCTTTAATGTTAATTTTGGTGATCTCCGACTGGCGAAGTCGAACATCATTTGTGCCGACGTGAATAATAATCTTAGAGAATTTACGATTAGCATTAGCCAGCACTTTTAAATTTGCTTTGATGTCAGGCGCTCTGGCTCCCGGTAAACATGTGACTATGGTGGCTGGTGTCTCTATTTTCACGTTCTGTGTAATAGAATTGCCAATAACTAGGGCACTTTCAACAGGATTCTCAGTGGGTGCATCACTGAGCGGGGAGAACCTGTTTGATGTTCTAATCGGAACGGAAGAGTGGTTTTTTGATCCGCGACTATGCCGTCTCACCGTCACCCAGTTGCCCTGCTGCACGGGCTCTACAGCCGGAACCGAACAATGTACAGAGTTCACTAAGCTATTCGCATCCAAAGCAGTGTCTAAAGCTGTTACATTCACACTACTCTCAAATAAAGTCTGGATGCGTGTCTCTAATTCTGAAATCTTTTCCGTCAGCCTGACTATCTCCTTACATTTATCACATGTGAAGCCCTGTTCGCTAACGGAGAAAGATATACTAAACATGAAACATGCAGTGCAAGTGACAATGACAGGAGAAGAAGACATGGCTTACCGTATTTGTTGGTTAATCCAATTTACCACAGTTGTTTGATGGAGTCTATTTACTAATCCAATTTACCACAGTTGTTTAATGAACTCAGAAAACAAGAGACCCGAGTGCAGAGATGGCAAGCTAACAGGCTAGCGAAATGCTAACGCGTGATAGTGATTTAGATTAAAAGCTAGCGGTGTCAGATTTAATGTGGTAGGCAATATTAGACAATATATGGTGATGGGTAAATTATATTTAGCAGTTTAAATAACAGGGAATGATATCAAATAAAGATTCAGAAGCAAGCAAAGCACACGCGAGCACAGCATGCAAAAATCCTACATAGTGCACCTTTAATATACCATTTTGAAAATGCCAATTTTTGGGTTTGAGAAAAATTAGCTGTTTTGTGTGTCTCCTTTAAATGCAAATGAGCTGCTGCTCCCCGCCCCAGAGGGCGGAGCCTTCACAGCTCGTGAACACGCCAAAACTGAAACATGATACATCTGTTTGGCTTTGATTATCATCTCTATCGCGGACACGCTCACGTGACATTGCAGTTCATCATCATGAAATATTATCATCTGCATGCGTTTTAAAGCCATATCACTCTAAACTTGAGCACACACACCCAACGCATGCGCACAGAAAGCTGGATGTCGGTGCGTCCGTGAGTATTACACTAGTTCTCTTTCATGTGCAGTGTTAGGGAAAGTTACTTTGAAAAGTAATGCATTACAATATCGCGTTACTTAGTTACTTTTGCGTTACTTTTTCTCACCTGGGCTGGGCTTCTTTTTTTTATAACAAAAAAGTTATATTTTTGTGAAAATGTAAAGACCCTTTCACACCAAAACTGAAATAAGCCTGAGGCTGAGGTAAAAATGCTAATTCACGCGTGTACAGTTCCAGCTTCTTTCAACTACGTGGCAAACTGGCATTTATTTAGGGAGGTCAAAGATCTCGATCCCCCATAATTTTCAACCTAAATATTTTGGGCACACTAAAACACTGTATGTGTGTGTGTGTGTGTGTGTGTGTGTGTGTGTGAGATCATTTCTGCTGTAGCATACAAAGACAGACGCAAGATCTTTTTGATTGTTGTCTGTTTTTTGGTGGTAGTCTTTATTTTTCAAACAGCGTAACTGCTTCCTAGCACATGTTCAAAATGAAAAATGCTTCAAGTAAATACAAAGTTTCAAAAGGCAAACAAATAAGACAGAGGAAAAACAGTCTTTGGGCTTCAGATGTTCGCAAATGCCTTTTCATTTTGCTGATGTACAGTACCATGCAGAATGATAGCACATTAAAAGCGCTTTACACCTCAATGCTTGTTTGATTTAACATTTGGTTATTTCATTGTAATGCTAGCCTTGGGTTTAGTGGATCTTTCTGGAGCCATTTCTGTCCTTCTTTTTCCAACATCTTCAATGCGAGTTCAGTAAGCCAGCGCGGTACTGCTAATCTTTGACTGTTTAGGATAAACCTCTCAAAGGCATAAAGCCTTTCTGCCGCTGAACGACAGTTTCCGTGGTATATGTAGATTCACCTCAAGGCATTGCACTTCATTCCAACCTAATACTGAACAAATCAACCAGAAAACCTTCCACAGTGATGAGGAAAAAAACAGTTCAGACCTTCATGAGTACAGCTATTGAAGCCTATACTGCAAATAACACAGTCTTTGTGGAAATGAGGGAATATACAGGTCTGAAAGGTAATAAAAGGCATTTATATACATATCTATCCTCTCGCGTTTGAGACCTTAACACAACATTCAGAAAAATAACCCAAGATGTCACAAAGCACTCCTGTCAACTGACAAAATCATGCCGCGTGAACTTCATGGCCATGTCTGAAAATGTGACTGTATCTGAGAAAACCAGGACACTGGACAGTGAAAGCTCTGAGCGCAGCCATTCAGGCTTTGATTTGGCAGGCAAAATGTTGCTTTTCCTTCTCCAGCTATTCCACGATAAAGGTATGAGGTCAGATGTTTTGGACATGGTCATGTTCGATTCGTTTGAGAGCAGCACCTTCAACTAAAACAGTGTGCAAACGTTTTCCTCTGGCTCCTACAGCACCTCGAGCTCAGCAACCTTACTAAACTCCTCCCCTTTCCCCGCCTTCCCTGTGAGCACTCCAAGTCAGGTGACCAGCTGCGGCTCCCAGGATTGGCTGGCCACCTGGGGGCGGCACTGTGCGATGACCGGTGGGCCTGAAGGGGGCTGGCTATCCAGACACAAGCCACTGATCATATGCTGCAGTGCCGGCCCTCGGGGCTTCCATTTCTACAGAAAAAAAGAAAAAGTGAACACGGGTTAATTACATTTTTACTGAACCAGTAACACACACCCCACAGACAGCACCTTCCATGAATGAAGTACAGAATACACTCTTAAAAATAAAAGTTCTTTATTGGCATCAATGGTTCAACGAAGAACCTTTAACATCCATGGAATCTTCCCATTCCACAAAAGGTTCTTTATTTAGATTATTAAAATGTTCTTCACACTAATGAAAAATTGGAGTTTAAGAAGCCTGATGAAATTCAAATGACCAACACGTTGCACATTAAAATATTTTTGTGATGATGGAAAAATTGGGTGGTGTGCTTGATTTATATTTTTCAAGAACTGAAAGATTCTTTGGGGAACCAAAAATGGTTCTTCTATTGCATCTGTAACGTGTATGCTCTGTTTTGATTTAGTTTTCATTGTGTTTTGGTTCTGTTTTCCCTGTGCCTGTTTCCCAGTGTGTTTGTCTAATGATCCCGTTCAGCTGTTGTCTTATTAATTAACTCATTAGCTCTTTTGTTCCTCTGTGTATTTAAGTCCTGTCTTCATTCAGTTGTTCAGTTGCTGACGGTGTCATCAATGTTATTGTGGTTGTGAAGTCTGTTTCCCTGAGTGTTCCTGTGTGTTTTTGGATTAAAGACTGTTTCCTTGGATTATTCCTGTCGTGCGTTTCCTTGTTGCAGCCACCTGTGACAGCATTGCTACGAAAACCCCTTTTTGGGACCTTTATATTTAAAGGCCAAAGTATACTTCACTTTTTACGCACATGCGAGGGTCAGCGTACAGTGCGTGACGCGAATTTCGTCATGAGAAGAGTACGCGCGTACTGAACGCACACCGCCGGATTTTTTTAACCGCTCATACTTGGTCGCACACGCGCATTTAATTTTTTTGCAGTATGGACGTGTTGTAACTTGTGCCGAGCGATTGCTCAAAACTGCGCATGCGTTGAGCGCCTGTGTACGCGTACGAGTCAAAAGAAGTATACTTTGCAAGGCTGTACATTCGACTGTGCGCATACGCTCGCGTACGTGTAAAAAATCGGCTTAAGAGTGCACGTCTAAGAATTATTTTTTCTTGTTTATGAAATGATCAGTGAAATAATGTGTTTTACCTTCAGAAAAGTTTAATGTTCGCCTCAGAAGGTCAAACTAAATTTATTATTTTGCAGCCCTGTTAACAAAATTTGATGTGTCTGAGTAGAATTTAAATTTGTGAATTTGTTATTTTCAAGCAATAAACGTTAAACAAACATCAAAGTGAGCTAGTTTGGGACCAAACGTTGGTTTACGGGTATTGATAAATGTATGTTTTTTTCATAAATTAAGGAAAACAAATTGTTGAAATTTGCTTGTGGAAAATCCTATGCATGTTTGCTATTTACAATATTATTTGTAGAACAAGAATGGAAGAATTGCTTATAATTTCTATGTAATTATCTTATAATATTTCTTTAGTATAGTACATCTGCTTTGTGTAGTATGTGAAAATGCTGTATTTCTGAGATGTTTTAAATACTATTTTCACACAATAATAGGTGGTATACTGTACATTATATGCAGTAATGTTGCATTCTGAACTGGGACATATGCTACAGGAAATAGCCTGACTGTAAAATATCACATTTAAATAAACTCATAGAGAAACATAATAGGAAACACATCTTTCTAACAATGCTGCAAAGCGACTGTACAATGAAATAAAAGCAGCCAAGGGCATGTCACATTGCGGTGATTGGTATAGAGTGAGGTCAGGGAGTTTGAATTTTAATATCCTGTGTGTATGTGTGTGTGTTTGCTGGCAGCATGGCAGGTTTCATTCAGGAGAGCAATGATCTCAGTGCCGAATAGCTCTGTACCAAACCCTAGTGATCCAGCTTTCTGACTACTGCCTATAGGCAGCATCCTCTGAAATTAACCTTATGATTGTAGACACTCTACATGTTCAGCCACTTCAAGCCACATAAACAGTGCTCCTCACTACTGTGAGTCAGTGTTATTTCAGTATCATTGATATACTATTGATATACACTCACCTAAAGGATTATTAGGAACACCTGTTCAATTTCTCATTAATGCAATTATCTAATCAACCAATCACATGGCAGTTGCTTCAATGCATTTAGGGGTGTGGTCCTGGTCAAGACAATCTCCTGAACTCCAAACTGAATGTCAGAATGGGAAAGAAAGGTGATTTAAGCAATTTTGAGCGTGGCATGGTTGTTGGTGCCAGACGGGCCGGTCTGAGTATTTCACAATCTGCTCAGTTACTGGGATTTTCACGCACAACCATTTCTAGAGTTTACAAAGAATGGTGTGAAAAGGGAAAAACATCCAGTATGCGGCAGTCCTGTGGGCGAAAATGCCTTGTTGATGCTAGAGGTCAGAGGAGAATGGGCCGACTGATTCAAGCTGATAGAAGAGCAACTTTGACTGAAATAACCACTCGTTACAACCGAGGTATGCAGCAAAGCATTTGTGAAGCCACAACACGCACAACCTTGAGGCGGATGGGCTACAACAGCAGAAGACCCCACCGGGTACCACTCATCTCCACTACAAATAGGAAAAAGAGGCTACAATTTGCACGAGCTCACCAAAATTGGACAGTTGAAGACTGGAAAAATGTTGCCTGGTCTGATGAGTCTCGATTTCTGTTGAGACATTCAGATGGTAGAGTCAGAATTTGGCGTAAACAGAATGAGAACATGGATCCATCATGCCTTGTTACCACTGTGCAGGCTGGTGGTGGTGGTGTAATGGTGTGGGGGATGTTTTCTTGGCACACTTTAGGCCCCTTAGTGCCAATTGGGCATCGTTTAAATGCCACGGCCTACCTGAGCATTGTTTCTGACCATGTCCATCCCTTTATGACCACCATGTACCCATCCTCTGATGGCTACTTCCAGCAGGATAATGCACCATGTCACAAAGCTCGAATCATTTCAAATTGGTTTCTTGAACATGACAATGAGTTCACTGTACTAAAATGGCCCCCACAGTCACCAGATCTCAACCCAATAGAGCATCTTTGGGATGTGGTGGAACGGGAGCTTCGTGCCCTGGATGTGCATCCCACAAATCTCCATCAACTGCAAGATGCTATCCTATCAATATGGGCCAACATTTCTAAAGAATGCTTTCAGCACCTTGTTGAATCAATGCCACGTAGAATTAAGGCAGTTCTGAAGGCGAAAGGAGGTCAAACACAGTATTAGTATGGTGTTCCTAATAATCCTTTAGGTGAGTGTATATTGATAGTGATTTAGATTCAGTTTTACTTAAAGGGTTAGTTCACACAAAAATGAAAATTCTTTCATTAATTAATCACCCTCATGTCGTTCCAAACCCGTAACTCCTTTGTTCATCCTCAGAACACAAATAGTTTTGTTTTAATTAAGGAACTGCTTGCGAATAGATCCAGACGTTTATTTCCACCTTTGATTCAACCGCTCACTAACAGAAGATCTGACTGTCAAAATGGATCTAGCAGCAGTTCGGATCCTCCTCTTCTCTCAGGGGGATCTCTCCCTCGAGGTGCACACACAGAGGTTTCTTGATCTGGTCCTTTTGTGCATTACGTCAGCCTCTGCATGATTTTCTGGGCTGATTTGAATCAACTGACCCAGGCATGCCTGCCCATGAGATGGCCCTCTAGGGACGTTCCATGAGTTCAGCGTGTGGGTATTACATCAGTGCGGATCCTCCACACAATAATATCTGTCTGCAGAGCCGCAGAGCCACAGTATTAACCCAGCAGTTTCACCACAGCAGTCACATTTCATTTTTAAATCTTAAATCGACTGTTCTGTCCTAAAAGTCTAAAACTCGAAATCTAATAGTTATTGTTACTCCTGCTGTTACTCGCAGGCCTTCAGGCTCCTTTACTGAAATAAAACAATGCTTGTGTCATGAGCACTTAAATCTTTTACATTTTTCCTCCAAAAGCAAACAGCCTGGTATAATAAACACACTTTATTTTTCAAAGCCTGGTATAACAAACAAACTTTCGAATAGACATCCAAAGTGTAATTATTATTCTAAAGTCAAGATAACTCTAATTCCTTAAGTTAATTAATTCTGCCTGGGGTTAATGCGTAAACTTGAACACAAATAAAACTTAATTTCAAACAGGCTGAAAGTGTGAGCATATTATTAAACATTTAAGACATAACCAAGAATACAATTTAATTTACATTTACCTTTTAGTGCGGACATACCATTATTTTACCATTACCATGTTAGACTGCCCGGTTAAAATGTAATTTAAGATGGCGCTTGAGGTGACTTTCTCCTGACGGTTTATAATATTGAACGGACAGTGAAATTGGTCACAGCAAGAAGAGCATTTTGAATACTTAGGGAAATTATTCCCTTCCAGTGCCATAACATGCATCTCGACGACATAAAACTCTCAAACTCTCACGACGAAATGCGCATGCACAGGCAAAACTGATGTGGGCTAAAACTGTGGCTCTGCGGCTCTGCAGTCAGACCTTTCTCGCCCTACACCATCGGAGAGAGTGAAGAGCATCTAAACTCGCTAGCGCACACCGCATCAGCCCCCATGCCCCCAACGGATCACACAACCGAGTCTACCGCAGACTCTGAGCTTGAGCCCACCACAGAAAACGAGCCGAAGCCCAAAGAGGATAAAGAGCCAGAGCCAGGTAGTGTTAATTTTGACAGCAAATTTTGATTTAGTTTTAGTCATAGTCTTTTGACTAAAATGCCATTTAGTTTTAGTCATATTTTAGTCACCTGAATTGTTTTTAGTTTTAGTCGACTAAAATCGAATGAGTTTAGTTAAATTGTAATGCATTAATTGAGCATTTAAGCATCACATAACCGACTGTTACTTGAATACATGTCGAAACTGTTTTTGACCGTTCAAGCGCAAAAATACACAAAAGAGCTCAGTTCACTTTTTTTGTTTGTTTTTGTAAAAACATCTATATAGTTTTCATAACTTTGTATTTCTGTTTTAGTTAGTATATCAGGTTAAGCTAAAGCTTCAAATAAATTTAAGTTTATTTATTTATTTAATTTCAAGTAATGAAGATTTTTTTAATGGTTTTAGTTAACTATTATAACCCTGATACTTTATTGAATAATATGTGTCAAATACTGTTCTTAGTCTTTCCTCGTGACTATGAATTAAATGGGAATGAAATTAAATACAGTTTATTATGTAACCGAAAACGTATATATAGTGCTTGACTTTTAATTATAAAGCTTAATACACAGTGCAAAATACACAGTGACTCTTATTTTGAAATTTCTGCGCCTTACTATTGTAGTTGCAGCTGCTCTTTCAAGTTCAGATGAGGGAGATAAAATATGCATTGTTACAACCGTCTAAAACATATTAGTATATGAACATAGTAGAGTAAACATTGTCATTATTCATCAGCATTAGTTCATAAACAATTACCTGGCATAAATTTGCGCTATTCATTTATTGAACCGCTCTGAAGCGCAGTTTCTTGAGTCTGCAGAACGCGCAACAGCGCCGCATTTCCCCGTGGTAAGATCCGCACGTTACAATTCAAATGTGCGCATCTATTACACAGGACATCAGTTCTGACCGGATCTCTTCCCTAATCGTCCCTCCCTAACGTTTTCGTCTCGTTTTTATTCGTTGACGAAAATGACAGTAGATTTTCGTAATAGTTTTTGTCATGCAAAACTGGTTTTTATTTAGTTATCGTCTCGTTTTCATCAGTGAAAAAAGGTCGTTGACGAAAATTATGACGAAAATTATTTGTCAACGAAATTAACACTGGAGCCAGGAGAGGAGTCGGAAAGAGCCGGAGCCCAAGCCAGAAGAGGAGTCTGACCAGGTGTGTGAGCCAATCCCTGTATCCGTTCTGGTGGGAGTTCTCATGGAGTATGAAGGGATGAAGTGGAGCCCCACCCATACTCAAAGGCTGATGTGAGTGTGCTGAATTTGAACCCACTGTAAACATTGATGAATGGATTAACAACAAGACCCAGTTCTTCGGCCTTGTCTCTGCTGGCTCCCTTAAGCCCTTCAACTCTTCCTTCACTGGCTCCTCTTAGCAGCTCAGATTCACCTTGGACTTCCTGTTCGCCAGCTCCACCCTGGTATGTCAACCTTTTGGCTCCACATCAAATCTCCAAGCTCATTACTCCACCTCGGCCCATTGACCAATCGGCTCCACCTTGGCTCTTCGCTCCATCGGCTTCACCTGGGACCGTCGACCTTCCGGCTCCACAACACTTCCTCATCCCTCCGGTTTCGCCATGGTCAGTTGTCGCTCTGCCTCCGCCTGGGTCTCCACCTCCTCCAAGCTCCGCCTCTGTCAGTCGTCCCCCTAGTTCTGCCTGGCTTCTCCACCAAGGCTTCACCATGGCTCCTCCCTTCATTGACTCCATGTGAGCCTTCAGCCTGCTAGCATTTTTTGGGCTCACTCCCTGACTCCTCCCACGTCCTGTGTTGTTCCCTCTGCCAGCCCCTTGCCCTCCTCCTAAGCCATCTCCCGCCCTCCTCTGTTGGACATTTTTGTGGAGTTTTGTTTGAGTTGTGTTCTTGTTTAATTTGCAGTGTTTCCAGTTCAGTTCCCTTTGTCTCAGTTCACTAGTTGTCATGGGTCTTGATTTGCCCTCATGTGTTACCCCTGTCTAGTTAATTTTTTCGTTTTGTCCCTTTTGTGTTTCTCTGTGTATATATATAGCCCTCATTTTCAGTTGTTCTTTGTCAGATCTTGGCATTTTTGAGTGGTTGTTCTATTTATCATGTTTTTGTTTCCCTGATATTCTGAGAAGTGTAAAGTTTGAGTTTTGTTTTAATTAAAAAACTGCTTGCGAATGGATCAAATGAGTTTATTTCCATCTTTGATTCAACCACTCGCTGACAGTTACAGCAGCATGTCAGAAAAATTACATTATATGGAGAAAACTGCTGACTGAATTAACCATACGTGATATGTACACCAAACACTGCATGTTAACGTAATTAAAAAATGGCGCTGTGTTGTTTATGTAAATTAACTATAATAATGTTAAATACATTCATTGCAATCTCGAATCGATTAATTAGCAGAAGTTATTACTCCACCACCTGCATATGATATCATTAACGACAGTCCTATATTGTTGAACTAACATGGTTCAAGGAAACAGTCTTGACTAGCTAGTTTCTTCAACAATGCATTGTACTGTGGTGGTTAAGCAGTGAGTTACATCATTGTACAGAAGCGCACCTCTGTTTAGTTCCTGTCTCTATGAAGCCCCTCCTTCCAAAAAGCGCAAAATGCTCTGATTGGTCGCCTGGACCAGTGTGTTGTGATTGGCCAACTGCTTAGAGCGTGTTTGGGAAATGTCCCGCCCCTTACCATAACCACCAGTTTCAACACACTACTAATTAACTCAACCAGGCCCAGCCCCTTTATTCTGCATATTAATTATTTAAATGAGGAATATTGTGACGTGTTTGTTCCCGGAAGAAAACTCAAGACTACAATGGAGGCGTTTCAGGGAGTTCAGAAACACTGACACTGATATAGAGAAGAACTTTTCACTTTGTGCTTTGCAGACCTTTTTCATGCTCAAACAGCAACATTACACACTAAAAAAACAAAACAAAACAAAACCATAATAGGACCTCTTTAAACTTTTTTTTATCCTCCTGAATTATTTTTTACACTGAGCTTGTTGCAGTGGCCAAAACAATGTATCTTGTCTACATTTAGGGACAAAGTAAGCAGATCAAGTAAGCAGATCAGTAAGGTTTTGAACAGAGCTAATTGACTCCCAAAGATTACTGAACAGCTGAAATAACAGACTCACCCACAACATTAATGTGTTTCAAATACATGTAATGCACAATAATTACTGACAAAATGTATTTAATGGTCTCATCATATGGAGAGACGCAAAGAGTAAAGCAGCAAATCTTCTCTATATGGAATTTGATTTGTTTGTGAGGGATGTTCTGACTTTAGGGAGATATCACAAATGAGCCGAGCATGAATGAGTGGATAGAGGTAGAGGTCAGTCTGATGAAAGATGGAGAAGAAAAAAGATAAAAGCCAAACCAGCTAAGCCAACTAAGCTTGTAAGTGGAACCATATGCAGTGGGCTTATGGGAAGATATGCGTTTGTGGCTGTAAGCCTGTTGTGTTTCAGATGGACGGCAGAAGATTTATATACAAAGAGCAAAAGAAAAAATGCAGCTATTATGACGGAAAGAATGAGAGAGGATATTAGAACAAAAATGAATAACATTCGACCTGAAATGGCAACGGAAAATCACTTAAACACTTAAATTTACATAACTTCCACAGAGAACACTAGTGCTATCCGAATAGAGCTAATAGACTTCTGAAACACGTGTGTGATTCGATCTCAGTGGGTCATCAAAACTCTAACTGCCCGTCTGTCAGTTACACGTACACCCACCTGTCTGGACTCTTTGGGGTTGCAGGGCTCCAGTCTGACCTTTGAACCTGTAGTGAAGGCTGTGATGGTCAAACACTGGTCATGCTGACGGATCTGTGGTTCAATCAGGGTCCACTTCTAAAATAAGAGACAGACAAATGATTGGGTGAGTAATGCAGGTGTGGAGTTGTATGCTCGACCCCATACCGACTAAACTACTAAAAGAGATGCTTCCAGAGGTCATAGATCCTCTTCTTAATATCATTAATTCATCCTTGACATTAGGATATGTACCGAAAACTTTTAAGCTGGCTATTATTAAATCACTTATTAAAAAACCGCAACTTGATCCTACAAAATTAGTCAATTACAGGCCAATCTCAAATCTACCCTTTCTGTCAAAAATACTAGAAAAGGCAGTGTCCTCACAATTATGCTCCTTTTTAGAAAGAAATGGTATCTGTGAGGATTTCCAGTCAGGATTTAGACCGTATCATAGTACTGAGACTGCTCTCATTAGAGTTACAAATGATTTACTCTTATCATCCGATCGTGGTTGTATCTCTCTGTTAGTGTTACTCGATCTTAGCGCTGCATTCGATACTATCGACCACAACATTCTTTTGAATAGACTCGAAAATTATGTTGGCATTAGTGGAATTTCATTGGCATGGTTTAAATCATACTTATCTGACCGTAATCAGTTTGTAGCAGTAAATGAAGAGATGTCACACCGAACACAAGTTCAGTATGGAGTACCGCAGGGCTCAGTGCTAGGACCGTTGCTTTTCACCCTGTACATGCTACCACTGGGAGATATTATTAGGAAGCATGGCGTTAATTTTCATTGTTATGCTGACGATACTCAGCTCTATATTTCTTCACGCCCTGACGAAACTTACCAATTCACAAGATTAATGGAATGCATAGCTGATATAAAAAATTGGATGACTAGTAATTTCCTGCAACTTAATTCAGAAAAAACTGAATTTTTAATCATTGGACAAAAAAACTCCACAAGTAGTAACCTAGAATACTGTCTAACACTCGATAGCTGCTCTGTCAAGTCCTCGTTGTCAGTTAGGAACCTGGGTGTGCTCTTTGATACCAATCTCTCATTTGAAAGCCACGTTTCTAGCATCTGTAAAACTGCATTCTACCATCTTAAAAATATATCTAAATTACGGCACATGCTTTCAATGCAAAATGCTGAACAGTTAGTTCATACGTTCATGACCTCAAGGCTAGATTATTGTAATGCTCTACTGGGTGGTTGCCCTGCTTGCTTAATAAATAAACTGCAGCTTGTCCAAAACGCAGCAGCTAGAGTTCTTACTAGAACCAGGAAGTATGACCATATTAGCCCGGTTCTGGCAACACTGCATTGGCTCCCTATTAAACATCGTATACATTTTAAAATCTTGCTGATTACTTACAAAGCACTAAATGGTTTAGCTCCCCAGTACTTGAGCGAGCTCTTAACGCATTATACTCCATCACGTCTATTGCGGTCTCAAAATTCTGGCCAGTTGATAATACCTAGAATATCAAAATCAACTGCAGGCGGTCGATCCTTTTCCTATTTAGCACCTAAACTCTGGAACAGTCTTCCTAGCATTGTTCGGGAAGCAGACACACTCTGTCAGTTTAAATCTAGACTAAAAACACATCTCTTTACTATGGCATACACATAAAACATTTTTAATTTCTATTATTCAAATCAGTTAAATGATTGTTTTAGGCTGCATTAACTAGGTCAGCCGGAACTGGGAACACTTCCAATAACACCTGATGTACTCGTTACATCATAAGAAGAATGGCATCTACGCTAATGTTAGTCTCTCTGTTTATCCCGAGGTTTACTGCAGTCGGCCGGATCCGGGCCGTATCCAGACCAGATGGTGGCCCTTAGCCTGGACATGACGACCATCCTGAAGTGTCTGTAGAGACCGTGTCAATTAAACTCCCCCCTGTAAATGCCGCATTGACACGACATCCTCATTAAACCCGTCCCCGGAGTGACGACTCCAATCTTTCGAATAATCCTACGAATATCTATTGATCTAATATGACTTCTGACCTGTAATGTGCCAGAATCATAATCATACACTATTTGTTCGTCGGCCAGAGGAGAACTGGCACCCCGACTGAGCCTGGTTTCTCCCAAGGTTTTTTTCTCCATTCTGGCCCTGAAGGAGTTTTAGTTCCTTGCCACCGTCGCCTTTGGCTTTTGGCTTGCTCAGTTGGGGACACTTAAATTTCAACTATATTACTGATCTGCCCGCATTGACACTATATGATAATTTTCCTGTTACCACTGTGAAGCTGCTTTGAAACAATTGCCATTGTAAAAAGCGCTATATAAATAAAGGTGATTTGATTTGATATAGAGAAGTTACAGGTAAACCTTTTCAACTGCTCGTTAACGCAAATATCTAATCAGCCAATCAACTCAATGCATTTAGGCATGTAGACATGGGCTGCGTCTCAATCAGTTCCCTAGCTCTCGAGCTTGTGAACCAGTATATCATGTACACAAATTCGGGCACTGTTAAGGACAGTAAAGGACGCTGGCTCACTACACATTGGGACACTGATGACTCTATTTCCGGCGATGTGACAACGTCCTTATCGTACAACATCACTACTGGTATTTATGAACAACAGCAGAGCTGATATCTTTCTGACATTACTTGTAATGTTATTTAAAGTACATTATAATAAATAATTTGCTTGTTACATATACGTGCAACATTTCAGCCGTAAATAAATTATAAATGTTAGCTAGATTGTGTTCATTACCTGTCTAACGATGTATGTTTACGCTGAAATATAATAAAATAATGGTTTGTATTAAAAAAAAAACATCCTGTATATCGCGTGTTGTTTTGTGTAGTGAGTTGGCTCACGTGATTTAAGTTTCACACATCAGAACTTCCATTAAGGGAACATAGTGAGCAATGATGCTGCCTGGTTTGCCATGAAAGCATGGATCCATCCTGCATTGTATTAACAGTTCAGGCTGGTGCTGGTGGTGTATGATACACCATCTTCTGATGGCTACTTCCAGCAGGATAATGCACTATGTTGCACTCAAAGCTCATATCATCTCAAACTGGTTTCTTGGACATGACAATGAGTTCACTAAACTCAAACGGACTCCACAGTCACCAGATCTCAATCCAATAGAGCACCTTTGGGGAGTGGAGGAACTGCGTGATATTATCATGTCAATATGGACCAAAATCTCTGAGGAATATTTCCAGCACCTTGTTGAAATTATGTCACAAAGAATTAAGGCAGTTCTGAAGTCAAAAGGGGGTCCAACCCGGTACTAGCAAGGTGTACCTAATAAAGTGGCCAGTGAGTGTATATAGCAAAGCAGAATTTGTAAGTGAATCACACTCATCGGGCCTATCATACACTCGGCGCCAGGCGTGACTCAAGTGTTTTTTGCTAGTTTCAGCCTGACGCAGTTATCATTTTCACGTCCCGCGCCACGTTGTTTAAATAGCAAATGCACTCGCGCCCATCTGTTCACCCATGGGAGTGCTGGTCTGAAAACCAGGTGTGTTCAGGCGCATTGTTGGCGCGTTGCTATTTTGAGGAACTGAAAACGACTGCGCCATAGACCAACAAAAACCTGGTCTAAAGTCAATAGCGCAGTGTTTTTAGTGTTATTTAAAGGGCGCGTTAGTAATATGCACCTATAGGCGGAGCACAACGCACATACACTCTGCTTATTACACACACAGCACACAAACATTTTTAAATATTAAAAATAAAAGGATTCCTCTCTGGAGAAGCATTCAGTCTTTCTGTTCGCAAATTCCGCCATGTAAATAGTCATAATCTGAATAATTAATCTGAACTTTTTTTTATTTGTATTTTAGTTGTTTATTTGCCATGGAGTTGATTTGGAGTTTTTTCATGTAATGTAATTCCATGTAATTCCAAATAAAATCCTCTCATCTCCTCCCTGTCACTGCATTACATTAGCTTTGTACAGGTATGTTAATGGCCGAATTGGCCAAAAATATTTTTTTTAAAAAGCAAATGTGAAAATAATGGGAGCATGTTGAAATTACAATGCACATTATGCACAAGGCAGTTATGTAATAACTGAAAACGGTCTGTTGATATTGTAACTGAAAACAATTCTCAAAACAAAAAAAATTAAAAAATTTAAGCTGGTGGAATCAGAATCGAAACAGGAAATCAGTGCCAAAGCCTAGCCTAGTTTTGTCACTTTATACTCTTACTCACTGGAAAAACAGCTAAAAATGTTAAGAGAAAAGCTCAACTATTTTGAAAACAAAAATGCAATATGCAATATGCAAAAGTATGCGAAAAACAAAAGCAACCTTTAATGGTCAAAAATATGAAAACAGCAAACATGAAAATAATGTGAACATGGAGTGTGTTGCAATTACAATGCACATTATGGATGTTTCACTGAAACAATTATGTAATAACTGAAACAGGTCAAAACACAAAAAAAAGAGCCAATGCATAGTCTTAGTTGTGTAACTTTATACTCTTACTCACTGGAAAAACACCTATAATTGTTAGGGGAAAAACCAATGTTTTGCAACTGATGAACCATGAATTACTGAAAATAATGTTAAGTTATTTTATAAATGCTACTTTCAGTCAGTTATCACAGTGTTAAAGCTTCACCTGTGAGGCAGGTATGCTCGGTGTGCTCTTACACTCGGCCAAACCCAGACTGTCTGTGCCGTGGCTCTCCAGACACAATCCATCCTGTTTCAGGAGACTGTACACCGCTTCCTGCTCTGGGATTCTGACAAACATAAGCAATAACGACATAAGCAAACACGTTCAAAACAGAGACCTGAGAATGTTAAATGGCATTTCACTCCAAATACAAAAAGAGCCCATCAGAGCCCAGACACAGTCCAGTGATCGTGACTCACTTGAGTTCAGGGTACACATTCTCAAGATACCAGCGGAAAGAGTTACAGTTCAACTTCCGTCTTAGTGCAAGCCGATCCGCAATACTGTGTAGAGAGACAGAAGCGGGTTAAAGGAATAGTTCAACCAAAAATGAAAAATCATCTTCTAACTCACCCTCAAATTGCTCCCAAAAGTTCACAGAGCTTTTTTACATACAATGACAGTATATACTCACCAGGGGCTGTCAAGCTCCAAAAATTACCATAAAAGCAGTCCACACAGCTTGTGCACTGTATCAATCATGGAATATTGTGTGAGGATATTAGTGTGTGAGAAACATACTCAAACGCATCCACTTAAAATCTCATTCAGGCTGTGTCGATTATGAGAAATGCAAGAACCTACATTGTAAAAAGTGGTAATTGTAATTGCTATTAAATTAAAGTGCAAGAGCTATTTAACCCATAAAAAAAGAGATTTGTTGGTATAAACCTTTGTGAAAAACAACTACACTTTAGCATACTTTTAGGTACTTATTAGGGAAATAATATACTTTAAAAGGATAACTGAATGCGTAATGTCTAAACTGAAGGTAATGTTTTCAGACACTTAATTGCGTGAAAATGTATTACACATTTAATTTATATTAAATATAATTATTTGAACTTAAGAGTGCTTTTTTGACACATTTAAGTATGACTTAAATACATCTTTACATGTCATTTCATAATTACTTCAATTGCCTTTGAAATATGCCGAATGTACTGCCAAGCATTTATGATAAACTAAAACTAAAATATGAAACTTATATGTCATGTATTTAAAAAATATATATATAATTAAACATTTGTAATGATAAAGATAAAATATAATACTTTTAAATGTCCGTGAACAGTTAAAATCTAATCAAGTACTTTACATGTGCTTTAGTATGTTAGTCAACACATCAAAATAAGTGTACTTTTTTAAAGCACGACAAAGATTATTAAAACAGATTTAAAATGTAATAACACTTAAGTGGCCTTTTATTTTATTAATATTATATTATCTGCAAGTAAAGCTATTTGAAAATATACTTTTAAGATTTGAAGCACACTACAAGTGCACATTCTTTTTCGCAAGGGTATTAATATTTAGGTTGATTCAGTGATGTTAAATAATATTTTTCACTTAAATAAAGCCAGTTAATATAGATATTACCATTGGCCGTTATTATAGGTTACCATTTTTTCAGTGTACATTTGTTTGGTGTTTGATTTCAAACCTGGCATGACACATCTTGACAAGCCAAGTTTGAATATATACTTAAAGTACTTTTATGGCGCTTGATAGTTAAATTGTAAATAGCAGCGTGAACATCCTGCTTAACATCTCTTTTGTGTTACACAGATTGGACATGAGGGCGAGCAAACAATAACAGAAATTTCATTTTGGATGTAGCTATTCCTTTAGAATCAGAGGTAAATATAATCATGACAATCTCATAAAAAGGACTTTCACAAGGTCACCATAACCAGATCTGCATAAAAACACAGTGTATAATGCTGCATTCACACGGGGCGTTGGTGTCAACGATTCTCATTTACTTTGAATGGGTGACGTCAGGCGTCAGCCAATCAGATCGCCTATGCAAATACCATAGCGCAGACGCTAGCCAATTGCGTTCATGCAACACCGGAAAAGTAATATGATTGGCTGTTTTCACTATGACGGTCGCATCAGCACCAAGCTTCAGACACGCCCTCCGTCAAGCATTGAGACCGACGCCCCGTGTGAATGCAGCGTAACAGTTATCAGAGATGTCTGACCTCCCAAAGGTCTTTCCCTGGGCTGAAGGTCTTGCAGCGTAGTAATACTGTTTATACTCATCCATCCAGACCTCAGCTGCTCTCCGCGTGTTCCTACAACACACACAGAAAATGTAACAGCGCTTCATTCATACACTTCATTGTAAAGCATATGATTACAGCTTACATAAAGGCCAATTTACTTAATGTAGGTGAGTGCATTGCCCTCTGGGAAGTCATAGGGATGGCGTTTCCTGAAGACATGGCCCACGCGACTGCAGGGCAGGATCTCAAGACTGCCGCCACACATCCACACTCTGAATGACAGCTCTACGACATCAGAAAAAGAAAAGAAAGATTATGGAAATAGAAAGAATTACATTTATGCAAAAATATGGTCACAAATGTTTTGAAATAGGAAAAACAATGCGATAACAGAAAAAGCAATACAGGCTTTCCTGAAAACTTCCCTTCCTAGGCAGCCATGACTACGAGCTACAGGACATTTTGTCATTTACTTTTCTGTAGTGTTGTGCACAGAGTGAAATCTCATTTCTGTCATGACAACTCTCAGATGGTAATGGATATGACAATGTTGAAACTTTTCACAGACTGTAATGGCGTGTTTCCACAGTTAATAATCTAGCATTTTTATTTTTTATATTTTAATTTTTTTTTTTTAAATGTAATGCACATTTATAACACAGATACATATATACATATTACCTTCACATTAAATCACAGAAAACTTAGTAAGTGTTTGTAATACAACGGCTGAGGGAGTGATGGTAAATTTGACATTGTGCTCTTTCTGCTTACCAAAGTAATACATTTCTCAATATTTTTTCCTCTTTTGGAAAGTCATATAAATGCTATTGTGGATTTTTTTCTTTTGCTATGGACCCTTTTCACATTTCCAGGGTTCTCAGAAGTGGAAGTTGTCATAGTTGGGTAAACGTCTATAGTGGTGACTGGGAGATGACAGCAAATATTATTTTTATATTCCCATTTGCTCCAATAGCAAAAGAAAAACTCCATGATAGTGTTTCCACGACTTTCCAAAAACGGGAAAAAATATAGAGATTGATTACAGCAGTCAGAAGAAAGAATTACAGTGCATCCGGAAAGTATTTACAGCGCTTCATTTTTTCCACATTTGGTTATGTTACAGCCTTATTCCAAAATGGATTAAATTAATTCTTTTTTTCCTCAATTCTACAAACAATACCCCATAATGACAATGTGAAAAAAGTTTGTTTGAAATCTTTGCAAATGTATTAAAAATAAAAAACGCAAAAAAAAAATCACGTGCATAAGTATTCACAGCCTTTGCTCAATACTTTGTTGAAGCGCCTTTGGCACCAATTACAGTCTCAAGTCTTTTTGAGTATGATGCTACAAGCTTGGCACACCTATTTTTGGGAAGTTTCTCCCATTCTTCTTCGCAGGACCTCTCAAGCTCCATCAGGTTGGATGGGGAGCGTCGGTGCACAGCCATTTTCAGATCTCTCCAGAGATGTTCAATCGGGTTCAAGTCTGGGCTCTGGCTGGGCCACTCAGGGACACTCACAGAGTTGTCCCGTAGCCACTCCTTTGTTATCTTGGCTGTGTGCTTAGGGTCGTTGTCCTGTTGGAACATGAACCTTCGCCCCAGTCTGAGGTCCAAAGCGCTCTGGAGCAGGTTTTCATCAAGGATGTCTCTGTACATTGCTGCATTCATCTTTCCCTTGATCCTGACTAGTCTCCCAGTTCCTGCCGCTGAAAAACATCCCCACAGCATGATGCTGCCACCACCATGCTTCACTGTAGGTATGGTATTGGCCAGGTGATGAGCGGTGCCTGGTTTCCTCTAGACATTACGCTTGCCATTCAGGCCAAAGAGTTCAATCTTTGTTTCATCTGACCAGATAATTTTGTTTCTCGTGGTCTGAGAGTCCTTCAGGTGCCTTTTGGCAAACTCCAGGTGGCCTTTTACTGAGGAGTGGCTTCTGTCTGGCCACTCTACCATACAGGCCTGATTGGTGGAGTGCTGCAGAGAAGGTTGTTCTTCTGGAAGGTTCTCCTCTCTCCACAGAGAAACGCTCGGGTTCTTGGTCACCTCCCTGACTAAGGCCCTTCTCCACCGATCGCTCAGTTTGGCTGGGCGGCCAGCTCTAGGAAGACTCCTGGTGGTTCCAAACTTCTTCCATTTACGGATGATGGAGGCCACTGTGCTCATTGGGACCTCATTGGGACCTTCCCCAGATCTGTGCCTCGATACAATCCTGTCTTGAAGGGTCTACAGACAATTCCTTGGCTTACTTCATGGCTTGGTTTGTACTCTGACATGCACAGTTAACAAACTATGCCGTTATAAATGTGTATTCATTTTTTTTTTTTAAATGGAAATTTTAAAAACTTTACTAAATTTGCAATGTTGATACCTGTGGAAACATGTCATCACAGTCCATGAAAAGGGTCCATTGGGGCAAACGGAAACGCAAAAATTATACTTGTCGTGTCACACAGTATTTTTCCTTTCAATGTGTATCAGATCCAAACATACTGCTTTTTGGACTAATAAGATTGAACTAAATATGATATACTGATTAATTTAAAATCTGTTTATCATTTCTCATATTTTTGACAAAAATATAATATTAAAGCATTTATCAAAAAGAACCTGATTTAGCCAGTAGAGGGATGTAAACACAACCTACTGTAAACACACACACACACTAGACATAATGATTTTTATACTGTACAAACTGTATATTCTATCCCCTAATCCTAAACGTACCCATCACAGAAAACTTTCTGCATTTTTACATTTTCAAAAAACATAATTTAATATAATTTATGAGCTGTTCCCTTTCGAGTGGAACTCATGAAGTTGACGCTATGGGAATGCCCCTGCTGTGTCTGAAGCACGTGTGGAATGTGCAAGAACCACATGTATGGCCATGCACTTTTGGGAGTTTCAGTTTAAGCTCTGCTTTCATTTGACTTTCTTCTTGAGGGAAGAGAGACAGGCGGATGTGTGGCTCGGGTCTCCTGTTTGCCGAGGCAGCACATAGATTACTGGTCCGCAACAAAATAAGGCAGGAGGAAACACTGAGCAGATGGGGGTTTCCCTTTCTTTCACTCCTTCCGCCGACTGCATGCAAACGATTTTGCCTGTTTTCATGCGATGATCTCATCTTTCTTTTACATGCAACATTTTTCTGCCTGTATCTAGATCCAAAAAAAGTCTTACTTCCATACTTCCATACTTTTAGCTATCTTCCAGACCGTGTTATAGTTTGTCTGGCTGATTATTGGTTGCTCTTAATTCTGAGAAATTAATTGTGAAATAAGCGTCAAGCTCTGAGCAGTTTTATATGTGTATAAAAAGTTATTTGCAAGAGTCTTGATGCCTCTGGGCTCAGGGCATTGAGGGCATGCCCCCTCAGGGGGGAATGTCTAACACCACGACAAGTCGTGTATCCATTTCCACCTGATGTCCTCAAGGGACTGTCTTGCCAACCCCAGCACTTCTGTGTTTTAAGGAACAGCAGACTCCAGCGGGTTTCCACCCTATCCTAGCAATGCCGCCGGAGAGTGGCACCCGGCCCCTCTTACAAAGGGTTGTATGACATTATAGCTTGTCAGGGCAGTCGGCTCCCCTACACTGTGTTGGGCACTCCCCTTGCAACTACCTTATCACCTTGCACCTTCAAACAGTTTGTGAGTTGACATCAAGATGCCATTCTCGCTCACTAAGGGTGTTTAGATTAAACATTAAACTAAGTAAGCATGCTTTCTCCAATTAAGAGAAAAACATTTCTGGGAGTAGCATGAGGATTCAATCACAATGCAGGTGTGTTACTTTCTGCTCGTACAAATCAATCATTGCTTCTACAAGGTTAGGCCAGGACATATGCAGCCATTTCTTTGGTGACTCAAGAGCAGAGGCTTCTCTCTGGGCAACTCTCTGCAAGTCATAAGGGCTACGCACGGATCGTACCCTTTCTCTGTGGAAGACCCCGGATTTGTCTAGGGTTCCACCCTTGGAGCGTCACTGTCACAAGACTACCATGACTGACGCTCCTTCATGGATTGGGGTGCATCTTAAATGGCCGTCCAACTCATGGCTACTGGGAGGCAACCATGTGTTGGTCCTGCGAACAACACTGGGATAGTCTACTATATATTCTGGATTCCAGATATGAGTTTTAATGGTGGTTCAGGAGCAGGGGTTTCAATCTGTGACCCTCTGCAAGACATAAGGGTTACGCACAGATGCATTCATACCCTTTCTCTGTGGAAGATCCCGGCATTGCCTAGGGTAGCAGTCTTGGGGAAGGTTGCCGTCACAGGACTATAACGACAGATGCCTCCTTCATGGGCTGTTGTGCGGCCTGGGATGGCCATCCAGCTCACGTCTCTCGGAAGAGCTGTCATCTCATATGGTACATAATGGCCTGGAAGAGGCTGGCTGTATTTCTAGCAATAGAAATACATTCTCCCATATCTGAGGGACTACTATGTGTTGGTCAACACATCGGTTGTCTCCAGGGAGGGCTGCATTTGTGCCCCCTATTCAGGTTGGCGCAACAGATTCTGCTCTGGACTAAGAACAGACTGCTCTCACTGGAGGCAGTCTATATTCCAGGGTGTTTAAACATGGGAGCAGACATTCTGTCGAGGAAGGGGCTGAGGCCTGGGCATTGGAGACTGCACCCGGAAGTGGTGGAGTTGATTTGGCAGAAATATGGCAGAGCAGAAGTGGACCTGTTCACCTCAGCAGAGTCGACCCACACTATTCGCTTTAGTTTGCCCTCACATCTCCAGCTCCGTTTGGGCTGGATGCTATAGTAAAGATGTGGCCAAGGTTGCGTGTTGTTTCCACCAGCGCAGCACATCTCATAGTTTCTTTTAATTAATGAATGTCTAAAATATAAAAAGAAGGAGAAGCCTAAAACAGGCCCGAAGCCCGGCCCGCGTGTGAGGTATGACGTGAAAACTGGCCCGAAGCCCGGCCCGGGGGATAAATAAGTCGGGCTGAAATGCAGGGCTCTACTATCTGCAGACCACGAGTTCCTTCCTGGGATCTTTCCATAGTCCTGGAAGGATTATCAGAGGTTCCGTTTGAGCCCTTGGAGTCAGCCTCTGAGACTCATGGTGGTTCTGTTACTAGCGTTAACTTTGCTTAAGAGAGTAGGAGACTTGCAGGGCCTTTTAATTGCCCCCTCCTGCTTAGTTTTTGCCCCTTGACTGGTCAAAGTTCTACTGCACCCAAGGCCAGGGTAACATTGCAAAGGTGCTGTTTTCGCTGGCATCCTTCAAGCTCTTTTCTCCTTTGACTTGCAGGAGAATGAAAGGCTTCATCTCTTGTTCCCAGTCAGGGCCTTGAGGAGTTTGTGGTATAAATCTGATTAGTCACTGGTCTGCTTGGAGACTGTGGCAGAGGTTCCACCGTCTCCAAGCTGAGTCTATTCTGTCGGATTGTGGAATATTTGATGCGATTGATGCGATTTCTTTGCCTACGAGGTGCACAGAATGGCTTGGCCTCTAGGCATCAGGGCTCACTCCACTAGGAATGTGGCTTCTTCAAAGGAAATGCTAACTTAGGGTGAGCTATTATAAGATGTTTGTGCTGCAGCAGGCTGGTCCTCTCCAAACACATTCATAAGATTCTGCTGTTTGGATATGAATTCAACCCCAAGATCTCAGGTTCTCATGGGTTAATTCTTCTTTCTGCCCATCATAGAATAAAAAAAACAAAAAAATCCCAATAAATTATTTCTCAGTTGCTTATGAGGTGCGTGGCATGCTTTGCCTCTAGGCATTAATACTATACTCGAACTATGGGTTAGTTTTAGGCGTTACTTAAGGGTGCGCCCTGTTGGGATGTTGTGTTGTGGTGGAATATTCTTTCCACGGACATTCATATAGTTCTTCAGTTAGATGGATTTTACCCCAGGATTCAGGTCCTTTTTGTATAATCTTTCTTTACTGGCCATAAGGTTTATAAAACGGAAGTCATAACCTTATTTGTTATGAGGTGCGCTGCGCTCTAGATGCTTCGCCTCTAAACATTAAGCACACCATACTTAGAATGTGATTTCTTCTTAGGCACTTAAGGTGTGCCATTATGAAATGTTTTGTGCTGTGATGGGCTGTCCCTTTCCATGCTCATTCATGGATTTTGTTCTATATTGAACTTACAATGGAAGGATTCTTAGGAATTTGGTGGAGGCTAACAGGTCTGTGCGTATCCCTACTTCACAACCCAGCTTAATATCTTCCAGTCTTTGTGATTTAAAAGGCATTCTCTGCAGAGAAGTTTAGCCTTTATATTAGGTTAAGTTCCTTTTCAGGCCTACAAGGTGTGCAGTATGCTTCACCTCCAGGCACTAGGGGGGGCTACCTTTTTGGAGAAATATTCAAAGACTGTGCCCTTCCAGTCTTGACAATTTAAGTTACAGCGGATGCGCGGTAGGCTTTGTCCTTGTGTAATGGGGCCCACTCCACTTGGAGTGTATGTTTTTTGGGGCTTTTTCTAATCAATATGCCTTTATATGTTTGTCCTGCGGTAGGCTGGCCCTTTCCACACACATTCATGGATGTTTAATGTTGAACTGGATTGACCCTAAGCTTTGACTCTTTTGGGTTAATCTGTTCCGCAGAACAAAGTGTTTGTTCTTGTGCATGCTTCACAACCTTGTTGGCCAGGCATTTTTTCAGTATGGCGACATGGGTATTAACATTCCCATAACGCCAACGTCATGACGCAGCATTGAGTTCCACTTGAAAGGGAACGCCTCAGATTATGTATGCAATCCAGTTCCCAAGTTCCCAACCCAGGAACAAGTCGGTGTGCTTTGCCATACTTCCTGCAATGCCTAAAAATGTCTTCCTTCAGACTAGTAGAATCCGGTGACGTGCATTTCAGGCATCTATTTATGGACTCAGTGACATGCTGTCATGGTGACATGTCACCTGACCACGCTGTTGGCCAATCAAGATTAATGTTTTTCCACACATGCTTCAGACACTGACTCATGCAGGGGAGTTGTCACAACATTGTGACACAGTGTCTCGTTCCCTCTCAGGGAACCGGGTTACATACGTAACCTGAGAAGTTTTCCTCATGGGGACCAAAAAATGTCAAAGATTTCTGGTATTGCCATCCTTGTGGGGACATTTTATCCCCATAACATAGGGTATACCTGAACCACACACACACACACACACACACACACACACACACACACACATTAATATTTTAAATACGTTTTTATTTTTATATTTTCTGTTTTTAATTTTAATTAAAGTTTAACTTTTTTTGTTTTGTGTTTTTGTCATGTTTATTATTTTTCTCTTAGTCTGTACAGTTTTTATTATTTTATTTCAGTTTTAGTTGTTTTAGTACATCAAGTTAAACTAAAAAAAAAAAAGCTGAAATAAAATAAGTTTAAGTTTGGTATATTTTATTTTGTTTTACTTAACACATTTTTTTATGATTGTAGTTGTAGTCTTAGTTAGCAATAATATCCCAGAGGTTTGTTTGACTTTATTAGTGAGGACATCTTCACCACACACTTTTTTTTATACAATCTCTGCAGCTTGTCTTGCTAAACTGTTCACAGGATGTTTGACACTTCAGCACATTGACAGCACAGGAGGAATTTTTCAGGATAATGTCACATTTCATTACTTACCAAAGTTCTCACCACCCCAAATATCCATGTGAGTGTCATACTGGCCCAGGTGATTAAACCAGCCTTTATCCATTATGAAGATTCCTCCAGCAATTACAGGGGTCCTGCATGAACAACAGTTAGTATCAAGAGCATAGAATTTAGTAGGGATGCTAGGGACATGTCCTTACCAATATTCAGGAAAAAGAAATTGTCCAATATTATATAGCAATAATTGTGATTAAAAATAAAAAAAATAAATAAAATATATATATATATTTATATGTAACCACCGTTGTTTTAATTTTGGATGCATCTGAAATGGGTCATACCATTGACATTACCAGAGAATTAAAGAAAGTAAGAAAACTGCGTTCTTTCAAGGATGAAATTATGAATCATAGCCTACGTGCACAAATCAGTTGAATGATAAAGTTTACCCTCTTTAACTTAATGTTGCTAAACTGAACGTATGAAGCAAACTGTTAGCTCAAATATCCACAAAACTAGAAACAACAGTAAAACAAGAGCATGCGGTTTATCTGTCAATCAAATGCAGATGAAAGTTGCGTTCGTTTCTACAGCAACAGTAGAATCCCAGTCATGTTTTCTTTCAGAATAATCATTGGTTCAGTACATTTTTCATATTAAATTAAGGTGATGTGCAAATTCATCAAGAATGATCTGACCCCCTAAAAACACTGTGTAATTCACAGTAAGTGCTCTCTATGATATGTAGAGTATTTACATATACATTATGTGTATATACTCTTATGAGAGATGTTGACAAATGCACTATGGACAGAATAAAGGTAAAGTTAAATCTCTGTTAAACTGCCTCCTCATCATAGACTAAAAACCTTAATGTCAATCACTGAATAAAGATTTGATTTGTTTCGTTTTTTTGCTCCGTTTATGTCCCCACCAATGTCAAAATCAAACCTACGCCCTTGGTTGGTATATATACATACTATTTACACACAAAGTGGGGTTGAAAGGTCTGAGACCACTATAGTAAAAATGCTTCTAGTTTTATAAAAGCATACATATGTCTTATTTATCTTTGTGTTAAAAAATTTCTAAAACTCTGTTTATTTCTCAGTTGAAATAAAATATCCTAGATTGTTTGACTCCAAATATATTATATATATAGAGAGAGAGAGAGAGTGAAAGAGATAAAGAGAGAGAGACCTGATTGGTTGTGTGGGGTCATTTCTTGCCATTTTCTGTTCTATAGGAATCTGCTCCCATTTGAAGTGTAAACTCCAGTCGAAACCTGATGTCAGAGGGGAAAAAATGAGGCAGTTATTACTGGATCACTTGAATAAACACATGCAGTTATTTGTTACCTGTCATCAATCAGACTAGTGGTCGACCGATATGGATTTTCTTGTGGACGATCAAGGGTGGCACAACTACTTGCAAAATGGTGGGGCAAAATGTTATGTTTTGGGGGTGTATAATGGGGATTATGATTTTGTGATTCCAAACGCTTTATAACAAGGTTGTAAACATGGCCATTTGCAGAGTTAACATGTATTACATTCTAAATTTTTAACGTATCTTGGTTGATGTTCATTTATAGATATACTTTTTTCCATTGTTAGATCGCCTTAGTTCACCTTAAAACAAGAATGAAAAGAAAGTAAATACTTTAACCAATAGAGCACTCTGGTAAGTTTGTGCGTACTGGGAATCATATTTTCTCAAATAAAGACCAGGTAACGCTAATTTTATATACAGTACACAGTAATTATGACATAAATATGATATAGGATATAGTTTGAAATCAAGGATTTAAAGATCAGGTGCTGCCATTCTTAGCACTGTCAGAATAAAAGTCCTGTCACTGTCAAAATAAAAGCTGCTTCTGACACTTATCGGCCCAACAGAAAAACTTTTCGGCCAATGCAGATCATTATAAAATGTCAAAAATCGGCCTATATTGGCCTTGGAGATATATCGGTCCAGCACTAAATCAGACATCTTGAAATTTCCTGATAGTTTGAGTTAACCATATTTTTCGGAGCACTGTATTGCTCAGATTGCCAATATTCCTAAAAAAAAAATAGACATAAAGTAAATCAGATAAAGTCAAATTCTGACAAACAATATGAGTAGAGCTATAAAATGAATAAAGCTTGGATCATTTGATTTTAGAAGAATTTGGTGAAATGTTTGGGTGTTGTTTTTGGTGTTGTAATTAAAAATCAGTTTTAAAATCAAATCAAGCTGAAATGAAATATAAATATTAGATGAAAAACTTTAACTAAAATTAAAAAGAAAACTGAAAATATGAAATAAAAGCTAAAGCAAAATATAAAAAAATGCTATAATAGCATATAAATAAATACTAAAATAACACCGGTTCATACTGAGACTTTGGTATATTGTCAAATCTGAGCAGAGTCTGAGTTTTCTAAGACTATAGAGGAGATACATGTGAGATTAAAAGGGATTATTCTCAGGAGAAACATCTAAGAAGTTCTCCATTTACTCTCATTGCTTTCGGGCAGAAACAAATATTGAAGAGATGCTTTCTGTGGTAAAGCTCTGAACATATTACACACATACAGTTCTCTCACCTCCTCTCAGGTCTGCAGAGGCGGCCAGATAGGCAAAGTTATCCAGACTGATAACATCAATGATGGGACTGACCACGCGAGTGTGATCCTACAAGAGAACACAAACCACAAATGATTATTTCAAATGACTATTTCATTGTATCAAAATCTTTCCAAGTGTTTATGTTCATGAATTTATTTAGTCATTATTGCATTTCAGGCCAGCTAAATACAGTGTAAAGGACACAAGCCATGTGTGTTCAATGTGTGTCTTCATGACTACTAAGTCAGCACACTGTAAAAAGTGATATGATCTAAGTCATGGCAACATGTTTTTCCAGTACTTGAACTCAAAATAATTTAACCATTTTCAACTTTCAAAGTTATATGAGATTCAGCTAGAAAATATAAAGTGACTTGTACTGATAATTACAACAGCTTATATATATTAGTAACGTGTTATATTCTGTTATGTTCTGTTTTGGTTTCGTTTTCTCTCTGCTCCTTTTTGCCTGAGTTCCTAGACAGTTTCCCTGGCTGTTAATTAGTTTCCACACACCTGTTTCTGTTCTTCTGTTCTATCTGTTCAGTGTCCGGTGTTGTCTATGTAAAAAGAGGTTGTGTTATGTATTCTCCTGCGATCTCCTGAGTGTTCCTTGCTTATTTTATTAAATATTTTATTAAAGACTCTTTTTGATCCCTTTCATTGTGCACTTCATTCAGTCACAGATCATGGCAATATATATATATATATATATATATATACCGATCAGGCATAACATTATGACCTGAAGTGAATAACACTGATTATCTCTTCATCACAGCACCTGTTAGTGGGTGGGATATATTAAGCAGCAAGTGAACATTTTGTCCTCAAAGCTGATGTGTTAGAAGCAGGAAAAATGGGCAAGCGTAAGGATTTGAGCGAGTTTGACAAGGGCCAAACTGTGATGGCTTGACGACTGGGTCAGAGCATCTCCAAAACTGCAGCTCTTGTGGGGTGTTCCTGGTCTGCAGTGGTCAGTATCTATCAAAGGTGGTCCAAGGAAGGAACAGTGGTGAACCGGCGACAGGGTCATGGGTGGCCAAGGCTCATTGATGCAGGTGGGGAGCGAAGGCTGGCTCGTGTGGTCCGATCAAACAGACGAGCTACTGTAGCTCAAATTGCTGGTTCTGATAGAAAGGTGTCTGAATACACAGTGCATCGCAGTTTGTTGCGTATGGGGCTGCATAGCCGCAGACCAGTCAGGGTGCCCATGCTGACCCCTGTCCACCACCGAAAGCGCCAACAGTGGCCACCTGAGCATCAGAACTGGACCACGGAGCAATGGAAGAAGGTGGCCTGGTCTGATGAATCACGTTTTCTTTTACATCACGTGGATGGCCGGGTGCGTGTGCGTCGCTTACCTGGGGAACACATGGCACCAGGATGCACTATGGGAAGAAGGCAAGCCGGCGGAGGCAGTGTGATGCTTTGAGCAATGTTCTGCTGGTAAACCTTGGGTCCTGCCATCCATGTGGATGTTACTTTGAGACGCACCACCTACCTAAGCATTGTTGCAGACCATGTACACCCTTTCATGGAAACGATATTCCCTGGTGGCTGTGGCCTCTTTCAGCAGGATAATCTGCCACAAAGCAAAAATGGTTCAGGAATGGTTTGAGGAGCACAACAACGAGTTTGAGGTGTTGACCTGGCCTCCAAATTCCCCAGATCTCAATACAATCGAGCATCTATGGGATGTGCTGAACAAACAAGTCCAATCCATGGAGGCCCCACCTCGCAACTTACAGGACTTAAAGGATCTGCTGCTAACATCTTGGTGCTAGATACCACAGGACACCTTCAGGGTGTAGTGGAGTCCATGCCTCGATGGGTCAGGGCTGTTTTGGCAGCAAAAGGGGGACCAACACAATATTAGGTCATAATGTTATGCCTGATCGGTGTACTGTATATATACAGTGGGGAGAACAAGTATTTGATACACTGCCGATTTTGCAGGTTTGCCCACTTACAAAGCATGTAGAAGTCTGTAATTTTTATCATAGGTACACTTCAACTGTGAGTGACGGAATCTAAAACAAAAATCCAGAAAATCACATTGTATGATTTTTAAGTAATTAATTTGCATTTTATTGCATGACATAAGTATTTGATACATCAGAAAAGCAGAACTTAATCTTTGGTACAGAAACCTTTGTTTGCAATTACAGAGATCATACGTCTCCTGTAGTTCTTGACCAGGTTTGCACACACTGCAGCAGGGATTTTAGCCCACTCCTCCATACAGACCTTCTCCAGATCCTTCAGGTTTCAGGGCTGTCGCTGGGCAATACGGACTTTCAGCTCCCTCCAAAGATTTTCTGTTGGGTTCAGGTCTGGAGACTGGCTAGGCCACTCCAGGACCTTGAGATGCTTTTTACGGAGCCACTCCTTAGTTGCCCTGGCTGTGTGTTTCAGGTCGTTGTCATGCTGGAAGACCCAGCCACGACCCATCTTCAATGCTCTTACTGAGGGAAGGAGGTTGTTGGCCAAGATCTCGCGATACATGGCCCCATTCATCCTCCCCTCAATACGGTGCAGTCGTCCTGTCCCCTTTGCAGAAAAGCATCCCCAAAGAATGATGTTTCCACCTCCATGCTTCACGGTTGGGATGGTGTTCTTGGGGTTGTACTCATCCTTCTTCTTCCTCCAAACACGGCGAGTGGAGTTTAGACCAAAAAGTTCTATTTTTGTCTCCTCAGACCACATGACCTTCTCCCATTCCTCCTCTGGATCATCCAGATGGTCATTGGCAGACTTCAGACGGGCCTGGACATACGCTAGCTTGAGCAGGGGGACCTTGCGTGCGCTGCAGGATTTTAATCCATGACGGCGTAGTGTGTTACTAATGGTTTTCTTTGAGACTGTGGTCCCAGCTCTCTTCAGGTCATTGACCAGGTCCTGCCGTGCAGTTCTGGGCTGATCCCTCACCTTCCTCATGATCATTGATGCCCCACGAGGTGAGATCTTGCATGGTGCCCCAGACCGAGGGAGATTGACCGTCATCTTGAACTTCTTCCATTTTCTAATAATTGCGCCAACAGTTGTTGCGTTCTCTCCAAGCTGCTTGCCTATTGTCCTGTAGCCCATCCCAGCCTTGTGCAGGTCTACAATTTTATCCCTGATGTCCTTACACAGCTCTCTGGTCTTGGCCATTGTGGAGAGGTTGGAGTCTGTTTGATTGAGTGTGTGGACAGGTGTCTTTTATACAGGTAACGAGTTCAAACAGGTGCAGTTAATACAGGTAATGAGTGGAGAACAGGAGGGCTTCTTTAAGAAAAACTAACAGGTCTGTGAGAGCTGGAATTCTTACTGGTTAGTAGGTGATCAAATACTTATGTCATGCAATAAAATGCAAATTAATTATTTAAAAATCATACAATGTGATTTTCTGGATTTTTGTTTTAGATTCCGTCTCTCACAGTTGAAGAGTACGTATGATAAAAATTACAGACCTCTACATGCTTTGTAAGTAGGAAAACCTGCAAAATCGGCAGTGTATCAAATACTTGTTCTCCCCACTGTATATATTAATGTTTGACTTGTTTGTAATTTTTAATCAAAATGTCATACTTTGATACGACAGACTTCTCTCTGGTGACGTATGCCAATCATTTAGTGCACTTAAACCCCGCCCCTTTTGCATGTCATGCCCACATCTCAACATCCAATCAACACCCAATGCATAGAACCAAGTCTCCGCCCTACATTGTTTCCTTTCAGATGATCCTTTACACCCGTATACTCACAATACAGGAAAAAAGATCTGTCGCTACTCGTAGTTTGCTGGTCTTCCAGCCTGACCAGCTGACAAGTGGATTAAAACCGCACTAAAACAATCAAAACAGGCCAGCCTAACCAGTATGTCCAGCTGACCACTGTAAGTCTGGTTTCAGCTGCACCGCTCCCAATGAAAACAATGCACACTTTTCAGAGTAAACTACAGTATAGCAGGGTAAACTTATACAGCAGACCATAACAAATATTATTTCTCTGTTTTCTCCAACAGCACCTTTCTATTGTGTTTTTCACAACTTTCCAAAAGAGGAAAAAAATATAGAGAGACGGATTGTGACAGTCAGAAGAGAGAAATATGTAAAATGTACAGTCACTCCCTTAGCAGCTGTATTAGAAACCCCCTCACAGCAGTGTGGAATAGGTTTTTTTTTTTAAATTTTATTTTATTGCCAAGCTAATATAACACATAGTATAACACACAAATGCAATGTAAGTATAACACATAATGTATTACATAAGTAGAGTGTTATAAATGAACATTACATTTTTTTTAAATGAAGAAAATATAAAAATGTTGCTAGATTTGCGGTGTTAAATATTGCATTATTGTGTGTGATTTGCAAGGCTTACTACTTTGAAGCCTGGCTTGCTGCTGTCGAGTACATTTGTGCATACATAAAACTATTTATAAGCATGTAAGCGTATGTCACATAAAAAAAACTTGTTCCAGGAATGTTCATATTACAACTGCATAAGAAAATCAAGTGTTTTCAATTAGAGCTGGCGCTCTACGCAAAGACACTGAACTCTGTGCTCAGAGCTGCAGTATGTGTGTGTGTGTGTGTGTGTGTGTAAACCCATCTGCAACACATCCCACATACAGTAGATTCATACAGCATTCAACAATCATAAACAACATCAGGACACTCCACTTAAGTCATCTATGGCTTGTCAATTTTTCCATTCATTTGGATTACAACGTTTTAACATAAACTAATAAACTTAATGTAATACATATTTGTCAGACATACATAAATGAAACAGGTAGAATTTCCGCACTCCAAAAAAATCTGCATCTATTTGGTTTTATTTAAATAATCCATTTTTATATGCAGTTATTCAAAAGGATTAAATTAGAATCTGCATAAATCTGTTCATTTCATTCAGTTAAAATGGTTAAAATATGGCTAGCTGTGAAACAAGCAATATTCACTTAGTTTCAACGTGTGTGTTACATTTAGGTGGTTGAGAAAGGCGCACAACGAAGGAAGTGAGGATATAAAGTCCTTTTAATCAAACAGCAAACTCTGAAGGCTCACGACCACGTTCACACAAACAATAAATGACAAAGCACTGAACAGAACAGGGAGTATAAATACACATAGTAAATGAGGGAACTAAACAGGAACAGCTGGATGAAGATGAACTAATCAGAAACCATAGCAACTAATGAGAATCAAATGACCATTTACTGTTCTAAATCATTTTCCAAACTGTTATTTTTATGGGGCCAGAAAAAAGGCAAAAAATAATTGCGAATTTGTGAATCCGAATTGTATAAAATGTTACATTTAACAAATAGTTTTTGAGGCATATTTAATACATTTAACATTTGTATTTTTTCATTATTCAGATAGTTAAAGGACAATTTTTATTTAGAATACTGACTTTCTTCTTTAGCTACAAACTTGAAACTGTAATTTCATAATCTGTATATTTCACTAAATATGCTGTTTATGAACGCAGATCCATAAAAATATGCCACAAAAACAATTCTAAAATTCAAATGTGCAAAATTCTAATTCAGATTGCTTTGCCACTTATCTAGCTCCATATATTTCGGGCTGTTTGTCTGTTTAATGCCGAGTTCACACTGCCCGATTTTAGCCCCGATTTTGACTCGCGACAGGTTGTGCGAAATCGCCGACAAATGCCCGAAATCATAGGCAAATCACATAGTGTGAATTATCAAAGACGCAATCTGAGAGAATCGCAGATGAGTCGCCGACGCCCGTGAGATATTTGGCATGCTAAATATCTGGACCTGTCGGCGATTCAAAATCCTGCTGTGTGAAATGTGTTCTGACTGAAAATTACATCTGCGATGACCGACAGCCAATGAGAGAGCAAGATACAGGGCAGCGGGAAGTACGGGGAGGAGTTATAGACCAGAATATCAGTATTTTAATAGATATATTTACAATTATATCAAACAGAAACAAAGCACAAACATTTGCTTGACCAGCCGCAACAGCAGCACATTGCACAATGATTTATTTACCTCCATCTCTCTTTGCAGAACACAATCATTGCTCCCTGTGTCACCCCAACCATTTCTTCCACCATAATCTTTTTTTCTTTTTCTCTTTTTCGCTGTAAATCAGCGCACAGACAATTTGGATCGCAAGCTTTCTGCAGTCTATATTTTTAACAATTCCAGTCTCGCGCGAGAACTCCAGTCTGACGCACATGTGATCTCGCATTGTTTCCTTGTCACTTCTTGCGTGTGTTTGGTTGTGAAACGTAGTTTGCGGACGGGACAGAGTTGTCGGCGATTCTTCCTCTTGCACAGTCATGCAGTGTGAAACCCCCTGTCGCCGATCCATCGGTCAGTGTGAACACAGCAGCAACTGAATGCTGGCCCAGATAGTCATGCAGTGTGAAAAGAGCAGTGATCCGACGAGTTTGAAAATCGTGCAGTGTGAAATCGGCATAAGGTTGAACAGTCTGAGTGCCGCTCGAGGCTTCAGACACTGAGTCTCTTTCAAAGTGTCATTTGAAGACAACAGACAGTGTGTGTTTCTTTCGTTGGTTCTCTGGTTGCTCTGATTATTCAGACATGCGCCAGTATGCCAGCTCATAATGTTTGACTGAGAAAACCACAAAGACAAATGATCACAAATACACTATATTGCCAAAAGTATTGGGACACCCCTCCAAATCATTGAATTCAGGTGTTCCAATCACTTCCATGGCCAAAGGTGTATAAAATCAAGCACCTAGGCATGCAGACGCTTCTATAAACATTTGTGAAAGAATGGGTCGCTCTCAGGAGCTCAGTGAATTCAAGCGTGGTACCGTGATAGGTTGCCATCTGTGCAATAAGTCCATTCGTGAAATTTCCTCACTACTAAATATTCCACAGTCAACTGTTAGTGGTATTATAACAAAGTGGAAGCAATTGGGAACAACAACAACTCAGCCACGGAGTGGTAGGCAACGTAAAATCACAGCGCGGGGTCAGCGCATGCTGAGGCACCAAGTGCAATGTAAAGCATCGTATGCAGTGGTGTAAAGCGCGCCGCCACTGGACTCTAGAGCAGTGGAGACATGTTCTCTGGAGTGACCAATCACGCTTCTCTGTCTGGCAATCCGATGGACAAGTCTGGGTTTGGCGGTTGCCAGGAGAACGGTACTTGCCTGACTGCATTGTGCCAAGTGTAAAGTTTGGTGGAGGGGGGATTATGGTGTGGGGTTGTTTTTCAGGGGTTGGGCTTTGCCCCTTAGTTCCAGTGAAAGGAACTCTTAATGCTTCAGCATACCAAGACATTTTGGACAATTTCATGCTCCTAACTGTGGGAACAGTTTGGGGATGGCCCCTTCCTGTTCCAACATGACTGCGCACCAGTGCACAAAGCAAGGTCCATAAAGACATGGATGAGCGAGTTTGGTGTGGAGGAACTTGCACAGAGTCCTGACCTCAACCCGACAGAACTCCTTTGGGATGAATTAGAGCGGAGACTGCGAGCCAGGCCTTCTCGTCCAACATCAGTGCCTGACCTCACAAATGCACTTCTAGAAGAATGGTCAAAAATTCCCATAAACACACTCCTAAAACGAAAAACTATATAAAAAAAAAAAAAAAAAAAAAAATTTATATATATATATATATATACACAGTGGGGAGAACAAGTATTTGATACTTGCCGATTTTGCAGGTTTACCCACTTACAAAGCATGTAGAAGTCTGTAATTTTTATCATAGGTACTCTTCAACTGTGAGTGACGGAATCTAAAACAAAAATCCAGAAAATCACATTGTATGATTTTTAAGTAATTAATTTGCATTTTATTGCATGACATAAGTATTTGATACATCAGAAAAGCAGAACTTAATATTTGGTACAGAAACCTTTGTTTGCAATTATGGAGATCATACGTTTCCTGTAGTTCTTGACCAGGTTTGCACACACTGCAGCAGGGATTTTGGCCCACTCCTCCATACAGACCTTCTGCAGATCCTTCAGGTTTCGGGGCTGTCGCTGGGCAATACGGACTTTCAGCTCCCTCCAAAGATTTTCTATTGGGTTCAGGTCTGGAGACTGGCTAGGCCACTCCAGGACCTTGAGATGCTTCTTATGGAGCCACTCCTTAGTTGCCCTGGCTGCGTGTTTCGGGTCGTTGTCATGCTGGAAGACCCAGCCACGACCCATCTTCAATGCTCTTACTGATGGAAGGAGGTTGTTGGCCAAGATCTCGCGATACATGGCCCCATCCATCCTCCCCTCAATACGGTGCAGTCGTCCTGTCCCCTTTGCAGAAAAGCATCTCCAAAGAATGATGTTTCCACCTCCATACTTCACGGTTGGGATGGTGTTCTTGGGGTTGTACTCATCCTTCTTCTTCCTCCAAACACGGCGAGTGGAGTTTAGACCAAAAAGCTCTATTTTTGTCCTCTGGATCATCCAGATGGTCATTGGCAAACTTCAGATGGGCCTGGACATGCGCTGGCTTGAGCAGGGGGACCTTGTGTGCGCTGCAGGATTTTAATCCATGACGGCGTAGTGTGTTACTAATGGTTTTCTTTGAGACTGTGGTCCCAAAGAGAGGTTGAGAGTGGAGAGGTTGGAGTCTGTTTGATTGAGTGTGTGGACAGGTGTCTTTTATACAGGTAACGAGTTCAAACAGGTGCAGTTAATACAGGTAATGAGTGGAGAACAGGAGGGCTTCTTAAAGAAAAACTAACAGGTCTGTGAGAGCCGGAATTCTTACTGGTTGGTAGGTGATCAAATACTTATGTCATGCAACAAAATGCAAATTAATTATTTAAAAATCATACAATGTGATTTTCTGGATTTTTGTTTTAGATTCTGTCTCTCACAGTTGAAGTGTACCTATGATAAAATTACAGACCTCTACATGCTTTGTAAGTAGGAAAACCTGCAAAATCGGCAGTGTATCAAATACTTGTTCTCCCCACTGTATGTATATTTGATATGAAAGAATCATGATCTTAAGAATCATTCTGTATCCTTGTCTGTAGCACAAACAGTGCAAGATCAGTTATAGCTCTTATGCTGGAGGAAAGCAGTTGAGTAGATGATGATGATGATGATGAAGAAGATAATCACTCTTGATGATTTAGGACGAGAGAGGCTACATGGTGCAGCTGTGCGAAGACAAATTGCCTTCCTCTCGCACTGATTCTGGGAAAATATCCCTCTGAAGAACCAGACTGGACTCAGGCCATTTATGACTCACGATTGACTCTCAGCACTCACAGTGTTCCTCACACAAAGCACAGACTTTAATAAAATAGCTAGAGATTTCGACAATTCATGATGACAAATCATACATGTTGACACCTGACTAACTGGAGTAACTTTGACATGTTTGATGAAAACAACAAACTACACTGCCAGTCAAAAGTTTAGAATAATTAAGATTTTTAAATGTTTTTGAAAGAAGAGTATCCTCACCAAGGTTGCATTTATTAAAAATACAGTAAAAACTGTAAATTTGTGAAATATTATTATAATTTAAAATAAATTATAATAATAATTTATTATAGTTAATAGTGCGTTTCTACACACACAAAAATGAAGCAGCAAAAAACATTTTCAACATTGATAATAATAAGAACAATTATTAATTACTGAGAACCAATAATAACTGGTAGTAATTGAACATCATATCATCATATTCTGAAGGATCATGTGACACTGAAGACTGGAGTAATGATGCTGAAAATTCAGCTTTGATCACAGGAATAAATTACACTTTACAATATATTCACATAGAAAACAGCTATTTTAAATTGTAATAATATTTCACAATATTACTGTTTTTACTGTATTTTTGGTAAAAAAAAATGCAGCCTTGATGAGCAGAAGAGACATTTTAAAATAGTAATTATTCCAGACTTTTGACCGGTAGTGTATACAGAAAATATTTACTCCTTTTTAAATTATCATAAGCCTATTTATTTTGCTATCCTAACAATAGACGAATATATGGTTCATTTAATTTTACTGGTATTTCACACTGTTTTATCCCTGTTTTCTTACACTATCAGAACAGACCTGCGACTCAAAAATGGGTTGCGACCACTGATCTATATAAATGACTCTATATAGATCAGTGGTTGCAACCCACCAGTTGAGAAACACTGATAACTAGATATGTTTTTATTGAATCACTATCACTCTGGAACAGTTATAATATCATTTCTTTTTTTTCATGAATACTTTGCCATTTTAAATATATTTGCATGTTTTGAGTTACTGTACATAAATAAGGGAAGGCATTTATCATATCTTACCTAGTAAAGAAATAAACTGTTATGCATTATAGGCCCTGTTTACACCTGATTATTAAGATGCGTTTTGGTCGATCGTATCACAAGTAGACGAGGGAGACACATTCCTGTTTACACCTGGTGTTTTAATCCGTCTCTTTTGTCCACTTTCAACCACTGATTTCTTTGAGGGGAGGGTCTATGGGCAGGTAAATGTATGTTTTTTCAGATCTTTCAATTTAATGGATGAAATAAGCTCACGCAATTTACATATGAACACGACAGGAGACGATGGAAAAAACATATGGAGAGCGTGTGATAGAAATCAGGAATGGTGAGAGAAAATGCTTTTTCGTCTTCAAACCAAACTTGGGTCTTCAGCTGACAAAGTTTAAATCCCGTCTGTCTAGCGCGCTTCCCATAATGTTTATGCATTAGATCAGTAGGAGGAGAGTAGGCGTCTTTTGTGGCTGTTCAAACACATTCATTCACATGAGCGTCTACACTACGAAACCAATCCAGTCGAACGTGTTTTCCACTGCCTCTGGAAGTGGTGGAAAGTGGACAAGCTCAAAACGCTTTAGACCTCATTTACACCTGTATTTAGTGTCGTCCAATAGTGATCTGATTGACCAAAATGGTCCAGCTGACCCCACTGGACTTTTCCTTCATTTTTAAAGTGTTCCCTTCATCTCAGGGGCATGAGACTCTGTGACTTTTCCTAAATAATCTATCTAAACACGCACAAAAAATCTGGGCTTGATTTGGTTGTTCTAAAGGTGTGTAAAAAAAAAATTACCGTTTAAGGTCCTTGGGGTCCGACTGACCCGACATTGAAAATGAATGGGAAAATGTAAAAAATGATTTTTTTTTTCATTTTGTTTGTCAAAAGTATAAATCTGAAAATTTCTACATTTAAATCAAGGTTTGGTCCTAGAGCATAAACACAAAGGAATTAACTTTCTATCTCATACACACACACACACACACACATGTGTGTGACTGCAACAGAGAGCATTTTTATAGAAATTGGCAAATAAAATTAACAAAACTGAAAAATTTCCATATATAAATGAAGGACTAATACTAGAGCACAAATGCAACATGGAAAAAGCGTGTTCACTCACACACACACACACACACCCCCACACACACAGGTGTCTGGGGCATTTTTTAGACTTTGGCAGATAAAATCAGACATAAATGCACAATAGTGTGAAGGGGTAGACATAACACACCACACATACACACGCACACACAGACGTACACACATGTACACATGCGCACACACACACACACACACACAGAAAGAGAGGGAAAATGGCAGATAAAAGAAAGATGAAAGTTTTATTGTTCTGTGAACTCTTCACTCTTGTTCATTACTGTTTATTGGTGCTGTTGTTTTGTTTTGTTTTGTATTGTGTTGGTTTTATTTACTTTTTAAAATTCATCTCTTGTTCTAAAAAAATAAATCATTTGTGATAAATAATTTTCTGAAATAAATAGTATGTGATTACAGTCATGTCTTTTAGTGGTGACTTGTAACATTTCTGCAAATGTATGTAGGCCTTCAATAATCTGCAAAAGCAAATAATTCAAAATATATCAGACAACAACAAAAATAAATACAGATTTTGAATGTATTTTAGAATGTTTAAATATATATTCACAAAATATATATCATAAAGTTGTGAGGAGAAAAATGAAGTGAAAATGAAATGAGTCCCTATGGACCTCTACTGGATATATGTGGTCATTGCACTTTCTTTCTTTAACTATAATTCCTAAAGTTTTTCCACAAACCTGCAGATGGTAGTATTCTATCCCTAACACATAGAGCAATGTCCAAAAACAATTTAGATTTAATTAAGATCATCATTTAAGTGATTTTTTCATAAAAAAATAATTTTTCATGAGCCAATTTATGGCGTAGTTAAGTAATTGTGCAGTAAATAGGTAAAAAACTACCAAATATCCACATAAACACAGCATAAATGTATAGTTGAGAAGTAAATTTAAAAAAAAAAAGATATATAGTTTGCCATGTAAAAAATGTATATTTCCTCATGCAATCGCTCTGTAAAAGTTTGGGGTCTATCTGACCCCAAGGAACTTAAACGTAGACCCTACTTGAGGAGCGATTAAGGGTTAAAAGGATAGTTCATCCAAAAATGAAAATTAGCCCATGATTTACTCACCCTCAAGCGATCCTAGGTGTATATGACATTCTTCTTTCAGACGAACACAATCAGAGTTATATTAAAAAATGTCCTGTCTAATCCAAGCTTCATAATGGCAGTGAATGGCAGCCCAAAATTTAAAACCAAAAAAAGTGCATCCATCCATTATAAACGTAATCCACATGGCTCTGGGGGGTTAATAAAGACCTTCTGAAGCGAAGTGATACGTTTATATATTTAAAACTTTATAAAGTAAAATATCTAGCTTCCACCAGACCGCCTTCCGTATTCAACGTATGAATAAAGTGTAACGCCTCTCGCAGTTCAAAACACGTACGCTACGTCCTACGCCAGGTGTAAACAGGGCCAGAAGTTTTTTCATTTATATAGAATTTCTTTGTCAATAATGGCACAGTGAGGCTCTTTGGGGTGTTTGTGTCAGGTGGTTGAGTGGTCTGACCAATAGCAATAGGTTTTTCACATCAAAAACAAAAAATAAAGGCAGCGTAGTGTTTCCGTGTGTTATGTTAGCGTGTATGGCAGCGAGTCGAACGAACACACCTCTTTGACTCTCTGGATCATGGGCTGCAGCCAGTCTGTGTTGACCTCACAGTGACTGTCCAGGAAGGTGAGGATGGAGGCCGAAGCCGCAGACGCCCCTCTGACACGAGACCGGATCAGACCTGATCAACACCAACAGACAATGGCCATATTCAACAAACATCACAATTACAAAATAATAATTCATTCATTACACATACTGTAACTTCATTTTCCCATAACAAACAAGTGCACAAATGAAGCTCATCAGTTCACTCAGTAAATTACTAAAACTGATTAAGCTTAAACATTAAGCAGATATACACTGCAATTCAAAAGCTGGAGGTCGGTGAGACTTTTTAATGTTTTTGAAAGAAGTCTCTTCTGCTCACCAAGGCTGCATTTATTTGATCAAAAATACAGTTATATTGTGAAATATTATTTCAATTTAAAGTAACTTTTCTATTTTAATATACTTACTATATTTTATTATCAATGTTGAAAACAGTTGCTTAATATTTTTTGGAAATTGTGATACAGTTTTACATGATTATTTGAGCATTTATTTGCTTACAAAGCATTTTTGTAACAAAGTCTTTAATGCATTTAGTCAATTTAATGCATCCTTTCTGAATAAAATTTCTTTTAAAAATAATCTTTTGAACAGAGGTGTGTGTTTTCCTCAAAGGGGCAAATACAATTTAGCAATACAAGGCTATTGGATTTTTTTTTAATGTGAATTAATCCTGAATCTAGATCTGAATCCTGAATTATTTAAATATCTCTCCAATAATTGTACAGCATTTATGCATTTATGACATAACATTTAACTTTCATCTCAGTATATGAGTGCATCTCCACTCCACTCATTTCACACATACCTTCCCGGCGTTCATTTCTCAGGCAGCGAACCTTTGGGATCTGAGAGAGCAGTCGGCAGTCTTCAGCTACAGAGAGAGAGAGAGAGAGAGAGAGAGAGAGAGGGACATCAGATTTCCCAGAATGCACCAACAAACATCCCAAGGGCGTGTGCAGCACACATGTGCATATCAACATTTCATCAACATGGTCATTTTAATGGACGGTTAAGAATGTACCAGACAAGATACACATAAACAATCCATGAATGAAACAAACACACACAAACACAACCTAAACCGTGTCCACGGCTGACTTTGGAGGAGGAAGGATTAATTACAGCTTGATCAGAAATCAGGTAAATCTAGACCTCTAGAGGAACCGCAGTGAGAACTGAAACCACTGACGAGCCAGGAATCCAGAAACAGAACTGGTTCAATTTTAATTAAATGATTTTCATTGTGTTCGGCTGCACTAATGGTTATTGAACATCTGCATTCTTTTGCTTATGTGGACGGCACACTAAAAATGTACAGCAGAGCACAAGGAATTATGCTTTTGCTGAGTTTGCAGCTTAAATCAAATGTGATAGACAATATACTTTGTGTACAGACAAAAAAATAGTATAAAATAGTAATATTGTGAAGTATTATTACAATTTAAAATAACTGTTTTCTGTGTGAATACACCGATCATGTATTCACCGATCCGAATATTGTGTCAGTCCCCGTTTTGCTGCCAAAACAGCCCTGACCAATCGAGGCATGGACTCCACTAGACCCCTGAAGGTGTGCTGTGGTATCTGGCACCAAGATGTTAGCAGCAGATCCTTTAAGTCCTGTAAGTTGCGAGGTGGGGCCTCCATGGATCGGACTTGTTTGTTCAGCACATCCCACAGATGCTCGATTGGATTGAGATCTGGGGAATTTGGAGGCCAAGTCAACACCTCAAACTCATTGTTGTGCTCCTCAAACCATTCCTGAACCATTTTTGCTTTGTGGCAGGGCGCATTATCCTGCTGAAAGAGGCCACAGCCACCAGGGAATACCGTTTCCATGAAAGGGTGTACATGGTCTGCAACAATGCTTAGGTAGGTGGTACGTGTCAAAGTAACATCCACATGGATGGCAGGACCCAAGGTTTCCCAGCAGAACATTGCTCAAAGCATCACACTGCCTCCGCCGGCTTGCCTTCTTCCCATAGTGCATCCTGGTGCCATGTGTTCCCCAGGTAAGCGATGCACACACACCCGGCCATTCACGGGATGTAAAAGAAAACGTGATTCATCAGACCAGGCCACCTTCTTCCATTGCTCCGTGGTCCAGTTCTGATGCTTACATGCCCACTGTTGGCGCTTTCGGCGGTGGACAGGGGTCAGCATGGGCACCCTGACTGGTCTGCGGCTATGCAGCCCCATACGCAACAAACTGCGATGCACTGTGTATTCTGACACCTTTCTATCAGAACCAGCATTAACTTCTTGAGCAATTTGAGCTACAGTAACTCGTCTGTTTGATCGGACCACATGGGCCAGCCTTCGCTCCCCACGTGCATCAATGAGCCTTGGCCGCCCATGACCCTGTCGCCGGTTCACCACTGTTCCTTCCTTGGACCACTTTTGATAGATACTGACCACTGCAGACCGGGAACACCCCACAAGAGCCGCAGTTTGGGAGATGCTCTGACCCAGTCGTCTAGCCATCACAAACAGTTGTGCTGCTTTATATTTTTGAGGAAACCATACACTACCATTCAAAAGTTAGGGGTAAGTAAGATTTCGAAAGATGTTTTAATGTTTTTGAAAGAAGTCTCTTATATTCACCAAAGCTGATATTATTTGATGAAAAATACATTAAAAAAGTAATATAATCAATATATAAACAGTTGTGCTGCTTATTAATTTTGGAACATATGTCTCTTATATGGTGTTTAATGATGGCAACATTTCTTTTTTGGTTTAGTAAGCTCTAGTACAGGACCAATTTATTCAGGGGGTCGTGGTGGTGCAAAAAAGAATTCCCTACTAAATTAGAATTGCATCCCTACCGACAGTATGCTTGTATGTGCCGAAAAGCTCCTTATGGTTTGTATTGCATATATATTGTTTGTGTGTGTGTGTTGCATGTGTTAGAGGAAGAAGGTCAAGAGGAAGAGTGGCAGATGGTGATGGGGGAGGATAAACCACAGATTACTGAGAGAACAAGAGTCAAGTCACATTCACTCTAATGCCAGATGTCATCATGATCTCATGACCACACTGACACTGTGGCTGTCAGCTAGCATGTGTCTCAGAAACGTGTGTGGACTGTTGTCTGTATTTGAGGAGGAAATGGGATGTGTAGAATTTATATTCAGTTTTAATTACTAAGGAATGTACAGCATCATAATTGATGTTCTGAGGTTTTTAATGCTAGGCGCTGTGGTGGTTGCCAGGATTTTGCTATGCGATTGCTAAGGTGTTCTGAGTGTTTTTAGCATGTTGCTTTTAAGGTCGCAAGCATCTTCTGGGTGGTTGCTAGGACGTTGCTAGGGCCCTATGAAATCCATTATTTTCCTCTAAATTCAGTTGTACATTTTTCCCAAATTCTATGGCACAGTTCTTGTTTGAGAAATACGTCTCCTATTTGGTGCACTTTTGTTACCACCATGCTCTGGAAACAAGTTGGACGGGAGGACGGGAGCAAACTGAATCAGAAGACAAACTGAAAACACACTGCCACGAAGTCTGACAGAGGAATAATTTTATCGTTAGAATTGGTCTGTTCGGTGCCCTGAAGCAGTGTACTGGCAGGAGACACCCGAACTGATTTAAAGGGGGAATCACTTGTGAGTGAAGATGAGGTGAATGGCCTGTCAGACGCCCCACCTCCTGAATCACCGGTGGTGGCGGGATAAGTAGAAGTGCCCGGTGAGAGCCCAGAGGACAGTAGTGCACACAATATTGTGGTGTGCAATGACCTCCCTCAGGAGAAGTCGCTCTCAGGGACAGAGACCTGAAGGCATCAGGACTCACAGAGATCACTTCCCTTAGGTCGGATCTCCCCTAAGGCCCCCTGTCCTTACGAGGGGGAACTAGAGAGCCCATGCTCGCCTTCTGCTCTTCTCTATGAGAGCTGGGCCCCGGTTGTGCACAGCTGGTAGAGGCGCCCGGATCTTGGACACGGCGAGGGATCATCTGAACCCTTAGCGCTGTCAAATCGATTAATCGTGATTAATCACATCCAAAATAAAAGTTTGTGTTTACATATGTCTGTGTACTGTGTATAATTATTATGTATATATAAATACACACACATGCATGTATATATTTAAGATTTTTTTTATATTTATATATTATATAAATATATATACAGTATATACATACAAATATTTCTTAAATATACACATGAATGAGTGTGTATTTATATATATATAGAGAGAGAGAGAGAGAGAGAGAGAATAATTATACACAGTACACAGACATATATTATGTAAACACATGATGATCAGTTTTTTTGTTTCAAGGAGCTCGAACCATCCAAGATATTGAGGTTTTCATAAATGTCCGCTTTACCAAAATGTGCTGTGCATCATGACACAAAGACAGCCATTAAAACAAGAAAAAGCAAGTAAAACGGTTAAAGCAAGTAAAATAAAAATATAAAGCTGGTGGTTTTACAATAGCAATACATAGAGGTAATCATGCAAAAAAAGGGAAATTAAAAATGGTCAAGTAATCTTCATTGAACCACTTGAGATGGGCTGACCCAGCGGTGAGAAATGAGTTTAGGGTTGCCAGGTCTGCATAACAAAACTAGCCCAATGGCCAATCAAAAATAGACCAAAAGTAGCCCAATGACCATATTCCAAACATCAAAAATCAAAATATGCCACTTCCATACCTAAAACACACAGTGACTGTTATGCAAATTGACCACTCTATCGTAGTGATCATTAACAGCTCAAAGGCCCCTACCAGTGGCTGTCCTGGGAGCATGAAATTGTCCAAAATGTCTTGGTATGCTGAAGCATTAAGAGTTCCTTTCACTAAAACTAAGGGGTCAAGCCCAACCCCTGAAAAACAACCCCACACCATAATCCCCCCTCCACCAAACTTTACACTTGGCACAATGCAGTCAGGCAAGAACCGTTCTCCTGGCAACCGCCAAACCCAGACTCGTCCATCAGATTGCCAGACAGAGAAGCGTGATTGGTCACTCCAGAGAACACGTCTCCACTGCTCTAGAGTCCAGTGGCGGCGTGCTTTACACCACTGCATCCGACGCTTTGCATTGCACTTGGTGATGTAAGGCTTGGATGAGCTGCTCGGCCATGGAAACCCATTCCATGAAGCTCCCTACACACTGTTCTTGAGCTAATCTGAAGGCCCCAGAAGTTTGGAGGTCTGTAGCTATTGACTCTGCAGAAAGTTGGCGACTTCTGCGCACTGTGTGCCTCAGCATGCGCTGACCCCGCTCTGTGATTTTACGTTGCCTACCACTTTGTGGCTGAGTTGCTGTTGTTTCCAATTGCTTCCACTTTGTTATAATACCACTAACAGTTGACTGTGGAATATTTAGTAGTGAGGAAATGTGGCTACCTATCACGGTACCACGCTTGAATTCACTGAGCTCCTGAGAGCGACCCATTCTTTCACAGATGTTTGTAGAAGTGTCTGGATGCCTAGGTGCTTGATTTTATACACCTGTGCCCATGGAAGTGATTGGAACACCTGAATTCAATGATTTGGAGGAGTGTCCCAATACTTTTGGCAATTCAGGGTGCGTCTCAATCAGCTCCCTAGTTCAGTAGTCAGGGCACTTATCAGGGAATCAGTCAGTGCCCTGACTACTGAACTAGGGAGCTGACTGAGACGCACCCATAGTGTATGTCAAACCGTGACAATAGTTAAAAAGTAGCCTGATTCCTTGAGAAAACTGCTGACTTGGGAACCCTGAATGAGTTGCACACCTGAGTTTAATACTCTTAAATTTAGACATTTAAATCAGTAACCCTAAGTTATAAACTGTAGCAATAACAATACTTGCCTTAACCAACAGCGCTAAAAGGCAATGAGATATACAGTGCGAAAAAGCAAGAAATCTGCTAAGTGTTTGTGATTATCTGCATGTGTCCAAACACTGCGATGTGAAGATATGCCTGTCACATGGTCCTGCTGATGAAAGCGGAGATCAGGCGTGCTAAGACTAGCGTTAACAGGATTTAAAGGTGCAGTGAAAATCCTGCTTTACCCTTCAGAACAGTAAAGCTCATTTGCAGGTTTACGTGCCTGACTGTGCAAACAGATTCTCCGGCCGGAAACGCTGCTTCTACAGCATGCAGCCTGGCAGCGGCTCAAACCGGTGCGGTGAACCCTGTCAGGACAGCTGCGAGCTGGCACCTCTGAGGCTAATTTGTTAGAGGTAATTACAATGAATAAACATGGCCATTCACAAATACACACAATAACCTGATCAGGATGGCTGGCTAAAGCTAAGCAGCCAAGCTCCTCGCCACCACAATCAACCCCTCCTGTCTGCATGTGCATGGATCTGTTATTGGCAGGGCGGTCATGGTTTGGCTGGTTAGCTTCAGCTGGTAGATGCTGTAATCACACTATGTCGGGAAAAGCATCTTACTTCATTGATAGCAATCCAAAAGTTGCTTTGTATGTACACATTGCAATTATTTTGCCAACACATTACAATAATGTTCAGTTTGTTTACCTGCTTGTAATGTAACTATTAATCGATAACATTGGCAGTTTATGATAGTTAATGCATCAACTCCTGAACCTATTTTTGTCAGCCGAACTCCTTTGATTTAAAATAATTACTTGCAGTACCTATTGAGATTTTAAGTAAATATTTCAATAAGTTACACAATCGCATATTCAATTTTCCATAAATGCTTGTCAGTACATTTAGCAGTACACTTTAACCACATTTCAAAGGCGATATAATTATGAAATGACATATAAAGATGTACTTAAGTGGGTAAAAAAAGCACTCTTAATTAAATTTGAAAATTAAACTATAATACATTAAGTGTCTGAAAACATTACATTCAGCAATGTAAAACACTACATTCAGCAAGCTGAATGTAATGTTTTCAGACACTTAATGTACACTTAATGGATGACAAAAATAGGTTCAGGAGTTGATGCATTAACTATCATAAACTGCCAAAGTTTTTCATTTGTATTTTTTAAATTTAAAATAAAGTTGTATAAATAATGTTTTGTGACAAACATGAACCAATCAGTGGCTAAATCATTCAGATCTACAATCTGGTCTATAAATCAAACAGTATCACTCATAAAACCTGGCGCATATTGTAGTTTATCCAGCAACAAACTAAATTATTGCGGGGCTTTCTGTTCTGCCAACAACCCCGAATAAACTCAAGAGCTGCGCTCCTCCATCCAGATGTATCGAGCACCAAATATTTCACAGACTGATAACAAAGTTGAATATACAGTTCAAGATACTGATTTGAGCCTGACTAGATGGGGACACAATGCTATGAACTTAGCAAAAACCAGCCTGCAAACTTCTGAACAAACTTAACATGCTTTAAAATAAACACACAACTTCTAAACATTGGGCATGTCTGAGTTTAGTGAGATCTTTATAGTTTTAGTTCAGTTATATTTAAAGATTGCCAGAAGCTGTTTGCACTAAACACATTATAAAACAGTATATGCAATAATAACAACATACACTGCAACATCATTTTCTTAGTTTTTGTCTTGATTTTCAGTACAAATATCTAAACATTCTTAAATCAAGTCTTGATCTCTGAAAACAATATCAACATTTATTGAGATTATGCTTAAAACAAGAATAAAATATCCGTCGATGGGGTAAGAAAAATAACCTATTCAAAACGAAAAAAAAGAGATTATTTTTCTTACAGCATTGGCTTTTGTTTTCTTGTTTTAAGCATAAACTCACTTAATTGTAATACATTTTTTAGCAAGCAACACTTAAGTACAGGAAGCTTGTTTCCGCCACAGAATAAAAACATTTAAAAAATAATTGCGACTTTTTATCTCACAATTGTGTTTACATCTTGAATCGCGAGATAAAAAGTCTCAATTACCTTTTTAATTTTTTATTCTGTGGTGGAAACAAGCTTCCATACTTAAGACCCCCTGTGATGAAAATCAAGTTTTTAATGTTGTTTTATGTCTATGTGGTGTTTTTAATATGCTTTATGGCAAAAAAAAATAGAAGTGTTTTTATTTAAACAAAGTCAACTCAGATAATCCACAGATGCGGGTGTCACGTTTTGTGTTGGCTGCCGTTCTGCAGGAGGTCAAAAAATGAGGCTGAAAGACCAACTAAAAGGCCTTCTTAAGAAGTGTGGGATAAACCCCACATCCCTGGAAAGTAGCGCCATGAATCGCACACTCTGGTGGCAACTTTGTCAGAATGGAGTACAAAGTTATGAAGACAGGAGAACTGAACTTCGCCTGTCTAAAAGACATCAGAACTAAATTGTTGAATAAAGTTGTTATTTTTGTTTGTTTTTGCGCACAAAAAGTATTCTTATCACTTCATAACATTAAGGTTGAACCACTGGAGTCACATGGACTATTTTAACGATGTCTTTACTACCTTTCTGGACCTTGAAAGTGTTAATTAAATTGCTGTCTATGGAGGGTCAGAGAGCTCTCAGATTTCATCAAAAAGATCTTCATTTGTGTTCTGAAGATGAACGGTCTTATGGGTTTGGAACGACATGAGGAATTAATGACAGAATTTTCATTTTTGTGGGATCTATCCCTTTAAACCTACCCATACCACCAAACCTGTCTCTAACCTTACCCGTATCACACCTCAATAGCAGCACAAGTTGAACACAATAAGTACATTTTACCTTGCAACTACATGTCAACTAACTCTCATTAGAGTATTAGTAGACTGTTAGGTTAGGTTAGGGTTAGAATAACTCTATGTTTCCACCTCCATGCTTCACGGTTGGGATGGTGTTCTTGGGGTTGTACTCATCCTTCTTCTTCCTCCAAACATGGCGAGTGGAGTTTAGATCAAAAAGCTCTATTTTTGTCTCCTCAGACCACATGACCTTCTCCCATTCCTCCTCTGGATCATCCAGATGGTCATTGGCAGACTTCAGACGGGCCTGGACATACGCTAACTTGAGCAGGGGGACCTTGCGTGCGCTGCAGGATTTTAATCCATGACGGCGTAGTGTGTTACTAATGGTTTTCTTTGAGACTGTGGTCCCAGCTCTCTTCAGGTCATTGACCAGGTCCTGCTGTGTAGTTCTGGGCTGATCCCTCACCTTCCTCATGATCATTGATGCCCCACGAGGTGAGATCTTGCATGGTGCCCCAGACCGAGGGAGATTGACCGTCATCTTGAACTTCTTCCATTTTCTAATAATTGCGCCAACAGTTGTTGCCTTCTCACCAAGCTGCTTGCCTATTGTCCTGTAGCCCATCCCAGCCTTGTGCAGGTCTACAATTTTATCCCTGATGTCCTTACACAGCTCTCTGGTCTTGGCCATTGTGGAGAGGTTGGAGTCTGTTTGATTGAGTGTGTGGACAGGTGTCTTTTATACAGGTTCAAACAGGTGCAGTTAATACAGGTAATGAGTGGAGAACAGGAGGGCTTCTTAAAGAAAAACTAACAAGTCTGTGAGAGCCGGAATTCTTACTGGTTAGTAGGTGATCAAATACTTATGTCATGGAATAAAATGCAAATTAATTATTTAAAAATCATACAAGGTGATTTTCTGGATTTTTGTTTTAGATTCCGCCTCTCACAGTTGAAGTGTACCTATGATAAAAATTACAGACCAGAAAATCGGCAGTGTATCAAATACTTGTTCTCCCCACTGTATATGCAACTTCAGTAAAGACTTCTCTAGACAGGCGCATATTCTAGTGTTTTAGTTCAGAAACCCGATATAGTTCCTGTAATTCATCAGACTTGAACCCTTGAAGCAATCAGTAATGCACTGCAGTCTTATCTCATTTTCTGACTGGTCAGCTTGCATCTCTGCACGTGTGTGTGTGTTTTGTGAGGTGCATGTGGTTCCCATGCCAAGGACAAGAGTGTAAGCACTGCCTAAACTCAACACATGATCTCTGTAAAGGGAAAAATCACATTTGCCAACTTTATGACTCTCTGTCGCTCCACAACATTAATCACAGCAGAGTTACAATTCTGATTGTGCCGTTTGTTTCCTCACCATGACAACAGCAGGGCCGGGTTCAGGCTTGGCTCACTGATGTACATAGAATGAGCAATATGTATAAAGAACTGCACCGCTAATGTGCAGGAAACACTTTGTCATCATTCAGTGCTTTCATATGTGTGTGTGTGTGTTTCTGTGCTCTTGTGTTGCAGTGAAATGAAGCTCTACTTACGGTCAGAGCTAAAGTCGTCCACAAGAATAATCTCCTGTATCAAATGAGGTGGGCTTCTCGTTAGTACACTGAAACAAAAAGAACAGGATATAAAAAGGGTAATGTGTTATACCTAAACGTCAGTGTGTAAGTTGTCCTGCACTGTTACTACAGACATGACTGAAACCTTAAATTATGCAGGTGTGGTTGGGCTCTTTTTACTTGCACTAATAAGCAACCACCTAACTGCCCTAAACACCGTAACAGCTGCCTATAAAACCATCGCATAGCAACATGCCAAAGAAGTGCACTTCAGCATACTTTTAAAAAGACTACTTGTTAGAATATACTAAATGTAATGTTTTCAGACACTTAATTGAATGGTAATTGAAATTAAATGAAAATGTATTATGGTTTAAATTTATTTAAAAAGCAATTTAAAAAGCAAAGTTTTTGTTGACCCACTTATGAGGACTTAAGTACATCTTTACATGTACTTTCATAATTACTTCTATTGTCTTTAAAATTGTGTTATTGTGTACTGCTGAGTGTAAAGACAGGCATTTGTGGTAATCTAGAAGACTTTAATACCACTTCTATTCAAACTTGTATATCATGTATTTAAATATATTCATAATTACACATTTGTAATGATGAAATTGCAATACAGTACATTTAAATTATATCAATTATGCCCTTTTATGCCCTTTTACTAAGTCTTGATTTAGTTTTTGGGCTCTACTAGAATCGGTTTTCATGCTTGAATGTTCATTATTTTCCCCATATTCTCCATTGCTGCAGCTCGTCTCTTCCCAGTCTGTCAGTAACGCTCTGTTTAGTTCCTGTCTCTATGAAGCTCCTCCTTCTGAAAAGCACAGTGTGCTCTGATTGGTCGGCTGGAGCAGTGTGTTGTGATTGGTCGGCTGGAGCAGTGTGTTGTGATTGGTCAAGCGCTTCGAGCGTGTTTGGCAAATGTCCCGCCCCTTACCATAACCACCAGTTTCAACACACTACTAACTCAACCAGGCCCCGCCCCTTTATTCTGCGTATGAATTATTTAAATGAGGAATACTGTGACGTGTTGGTTTCCAGAAGAAAACTCAAGACTACAATGGAGGCGTTTCATGGAGTTCAGAAACACTGACACTGATAAAGAGAAGAACTCCTGCTGGAGGGACTTTGGAAACCTTTTTCATGCTCAAACAGCAACAAAACAAAGCATAATAGGTTTAACTTTAAATGTAATATCAAATAACACACTACATTTAAAATTATAATCAAGTACTTTAAAAGTACTTTAGTATATTAGGCAGTACATCAAAATAAGTGTACTTCAATTTAAAATGTACTTTAAAGTAAAACGTTTAATGTGACTATTACAAAGATCACTTTTTAAAAGGTAAGACTTTAAGCTAAGTCATTAAAGTGTGCTTTTTTTAAGTAAACTTAAGTGGCCTTTATATTTCATTAATATTATATTATCTGCAGTACAGTTTTTAAAAAAAATATATACTTATATAAGATTTGAAGTACACTACAAGTGCACATTCAATACAATTTAGTGCACTTAATTTTCCCAAGGGATTTTTGCAATCGTATAGCAAGACCCTGAAAACACCATAGTATTGTGAAAACAATTTGAACCCTTTCATGCCTTTGCATGACCTGTTTTAGATTTAAACACAGATTTACTCAACTTTTAAGTCTGAAACTTCATGACGTCCTCAACAGATTTAATTTGAATATGGCAATGTAAAATACTTTTACTATCTCAACACTGAAAAAAACATCTATAATAACTGGTTTTATTCAAGCCAAAGATATTATTTAACACATTTAATGGTGTTTTACATAAATACATTAATTCATACCAACAAATCAAATTTTTCTGGGTTAAATCAGGTAGAAATAGCTCTTTTGGGTGACAAGTGCAGGTTCTTCGATGATCACAGAAGGATTAATGCTGTGTTTTTCTCTTCATGTATGTAAGCGCTGCTGTAAAGCTGAATGTCAGTGTGTCTGGTACAGCTCTAGAAAGACTGTGTGTGTTCGATGCAGTGTAGGCTGTTACCTCTTAATAGTGCGCAGCAGGGTGGAGCGTGCCTCATTGTGAAAAGTGATGATGATGCTGGTGGGCGGCAGGTCAGGGTCAAAGGTCATAGAGGAACATCTGTGAATGCAGCAAACACACACAGGGGTTTCATTGTCACGGCTGTGCACACTGAATATGGTAGAACAATATTAAATATACTGTAGATCACCACACATAAGGAGTGGATTTAAACATGGTCAAATATGTTAAACAGAGCTGAGTACTAAACTCCTACAGACCTTAGGGTAACTCCATATTTAATTTTGGACAGGAATGGAAACTGTTGTTTAGAAACATACCGATTGTTCAGATCAGTATACAAAAACTTTTTTTAAAAGTCGTAAGTTGTGAAAATTATGTGATCTAGGACCTTTATACAGTGCGTGCCATTGCAAAGACTGTACGTCTATCCCTCACAGCCTCATTTTCATCTGCGTTAAAATTCAATATGGCGTCTAACCTGACTAAGGTCTATTTGTAGCTGAACGCTGTTGTGTTCGGGTCAATTTGACCTGCATTCGATTTTCAAACTGCTTGAAAATCACTGGTTAAACTATGCATTTCTTCTTGAAATTGTGTGAATATTTCTCATCTAGGGTCATGCATGTGCAAACAAAGTTTCGACGCATAGATGTGTTTTGGAACGGCTGTACAAATTTTGGTGACTACGACTGTGTTATGGGTCAAAAAATGTCAAAAATCAACATTGAAAAACAGCAAAGAATCAGGTAAAAAACACAGAACCTTTACTGTAGATGTCAAAGACTAAAATATGAAATACATGCGAATATTTATGAAACTTAAGACACGGGGCCCTATTTTAACGATCTGAGCTCATGGTCTGAAGCGCACGGCGCAGGTGCACTTAGGGCGTGTCCGAATCCACTTTTGCTAGTTTAACGACGGAAAAAACAGTCGGCGCACCAGGCGCATGGTCCAAAAGGGTTGTGCCTCGTCTCTTAATGAGTCATGGGTGTGTTTTGGGCGTAACGTGCAATAAACCAATCAGAGTGTCATCTCTCATTCCCTTTAAAAGCCAGTTGCGCTCGCACCATGGCGGAAAGACCGAACGCTTCTCCAGAGGAATCCTTTTATTTTTAATATTTGGCATGTTTGTGTGCTGCTGTGTGTGTGTAATAAGCAGAGTGTACGTGCGTTGTGCACCCGCCTATAGGCTCATATCATTAACGCGCCCTTTAAATAACACGTCGGGCTGAAACTAGCAAAAAACACTTGCGCTGTGCCTGGCATCACATTGTGCTGGCTGTATGATAGGGCCCACAGTTTACTCGAAATTGAAGAATCGTCTTCTGAATCATCCAGGGAAAATTCACTGTTTCTTTAGTTGAGTTTCACAGTCAAAAAGTAAAAAAAATCTGTCAAAGGATGTTTTCTGTTGTTAGTTTTAAGGATCTCAATTACTAGACTATTGTGTGAGAAACTCATTTTACCCTGACTATCATGTTAGATACTATTTATACTTACTAGTAGTTATGACAATATATATATATATATATATATACAGTATAAGCCCTAAATATACAATAGAAATTGGTGGAAATTATGAAATTTCTCACATATTTAATCTTTTTAGTCCACAACAGAGGTCTTCTTTTTCTTTTTCATTGTGTTGATTTTTGGCAAATTGCACGGAAACCAATGTGGGTCTATTTGACCCCAGCACAAAAGTTGTACCCAGTCTTTTAACATAACAGAAGGGTTAAAATAGCCAAAATATTTAACAAATGAAGATATTACCGATAGTGGCGTGTGTCTCTGATGGCGCGTTCGCTCCCCAGTCGGTCGCTCTCCTGCAGGTTGAAGGCATGTTCTCTGTAAGGATCCTCACCTGCTTTCAGCTGCTTACTGGATAGAAAAGCCTTTTCATCAAACAAGCCCAAGAGTTGACCCTGCTGCTCGACCTTTGGTGCGTGAGTCACCTGACATACAGATAGACACACAATTACACATGCTGGATTAGTGTGTGCTGAGTGATGCTGCTAAACGTAAAATGGGCAACACAAAACACTGGTCACAGAGATTAAATAGTTATACTATAATAAACAAATAATTTTGCTACTGTGTTATTAATCTTTTATTAGGCAAGCATCACTGTTGCTATAGCTCAAATTTAGTATTAGGGATTAGAACAATTCCCTTATAACCCTACACTGTAAAAACGAGTCAACCGTTTACAAGGCTTTTTTGAGTTGAATTAGTAAACGTCTTGACTGAATTGAAAATCTCGGGTTGCCATTATGGTAACAATGGCCTATTTTGACTGAGTAACTTAAAAATCTCACTTGGTATTTTTGTCGTTTTCCAGTATGAATATCTACACATTCTTAAATCAAGATACATTTACTTGAGAAGCAAAATTACATGAAATATTAACTCTTGTTTACTGAACAATATATAAAAATTTAGTATGTTTATGCTTACAACAAGAAAAACAATCAATTTAATTCAAAGAGAAAACAAGATTATTTTTCTTACCCCAATGGCAGATTTTTAAGCATAATCTCACTTCATTTTAATACATTTTTCAGAAAGCAAGACTTAATATTGTCAGGTTTGTGTTCTGTTTTATGGACTGTTAGTTTGTATCAACTTGTTTTTCTGTGCTCTGTTCCTGTTTCGTTTGTTCCCCATGTTCCCTCTTTATTTATTACCATGGTTACCAATTATGTTGCACACCTGTTTCTGGGTGAGTTTGTTGTTGTCTTGTGTATTTAAGCCCTGAGTTTAGTTCTGTCCATTGTCCTGTAGTGACTTTGAGTTGAAACCAAAGCTGTTACATCTTTGCACTCCTGCGATTCCTATTTTTTGGGCTATCTTCTTTATTTATTAATAAAGTTAAACAGCTGATATTCAGATCTACCTCTCCCTGCTCCTTCATCTCTGTCTGCCTAGCCCAACGTGACAAATATCTCATGTCATTTTGCATCTCTAGTAAATCTGTCTTGATTTAAGAAGCTTTAGATATTTTTACTGAAAAAACAAGGGAAAAAATTGAATAAGAAATAATTTTTTTGCAGTGTGGCTTTTCGTTGTTCAATATTTTCTGATTTATGCTTGCTGTTTAAACTATAATGGCAAATCACACGGGCATTCATTACATGATACTCATGAGACAAAACTAAATACATTCAAATTCCACACACGCACTTCAACACTGGATATGTGAAACAAACTGAGCAAAAGAACAGATTATTTTGAGTAGAGAAGAAAACACATCACGACATTACAGCAGAATAAGTTACTAAATGTCACAACAAAACCAAGAACAAAAAATGTAAACAAAACTAGAAAATTGCCAAACATGCAACCATATTCATTATTCATGCAGGGAAGAGGCGAAATGGACCTTAACCGCAAAACTTTTTTTCTTCAGTGCACTGTAAAAAACATTTTCTCAGCTCAAGTAACTAGTGTGGGTTACACTTTATTTTAAGGTGTCATTGTTACAGTGTAATTATATATTTAAGTACTGAGTAATATTAAGTAACTACATGTACTTACGGTTGCATGTTGCATGTAAGGGTTTGGGTAGGATTAGGTTTTGGTTTAGGGTTAGTTGCATGTAATTATGCATAATTTGCTGTTATTACTATGGTAAGTACATGTAACATATGTAACAAGGACACTGTAAAATAAAGTGTTACCGAAATGTGTATTTTTTGCCACTAGTCTGAAAGAAAACAAGTTATGGAAGCAAAATAATCCAACATTTCAAAACTGTGCATGACCAGTGCATGAAAATCAACAGGTTTGCCTTTAGTGTCTTGCCTTAAGATAAACCATGTTCAACACTTAGAAATAGAGAAAAATGGAGCTAAAAGATACGGTGGCCGAGAAGTGCAAAACAAAATCACAATTATGAAAACAAAATAACAAATTCAAAAACAAAACAACAAATTATAAACGCAATGGAAAGTCTAAAAACAAATTAACAAGTAAGAAAACACAATAACAATTCCGGAAACAAAATAACAAGTCAGAAAACACAATGACAAGTCGGACAAAACGGAAAAGGTAGGTATATGTGGCGAATGGAATACTGACCGCTGATTGGACGAGACATCTGTCAATCAAGACATGCAGAACGTACAGCAGGCTGCGGTAGGAGAAAGTTGATTCGCGTGTGCATGTGTAAATATTATAGATGTATCGTCTACGATAATAATTGTTTTTTTAATGATCTGCAAAGCTGCGAGCTAAAATTATTATGTCACTCACTTTGCAAAAAACAAACAAAAACACTATTAGAAAGCAGTTATAATGCATTCTAGGGGCCTCATTTATAAAATGTTGCGTAGAAACTGTCCTACGTTTGATCTTAGATCGTTTCTCAAATGTGTGTACGTGTGATTCCGAAAAACGAACATACGCACAAAAAACGTGCATAGCCTATAATTTCATTTAAAATAATTTCATAGGCTATATCAATACAATAAAACAAAACAAAACATTACTCTTATAGCACGCAGTGTAAACGCATTGTGTAAATTCCATTTCCTTGCCAATGGAAACTTTTCTTGATTTAAAGTAGGCAGAGGCTATTCTAGATGTGCAAGACACCATTTAGTGCAAATAGATTATCATATTGTAGGTCTATTATGTAGGCTACCTGTTAGACACTTTATTTTTATTTAAAATTAAATGCCTCTCCAAGCTGATAAGCGATGGGTATAGGGAAAAAAAAGGGATCGGGAAAAGGGAGACTCAAACTCAGGTTGCTCGCGTTTTGTAATTTTGTCTGACTCAACCAGACAGTGGTAGGCATATTTAATATGAAACGTTTTTCTTTCTCCATAATTAATCGCACTAAAGTAGCCTGTAAAAAAGAGACGGCTCTAATATTTACACATGCACACGCGAATCAACTTTCTCCTGCCGACGCCTGCATGTCTTGATTGACAGATGTCTCGTCCAATCAGCGGTCAGTATTCCATTCGCCACATATACCTACCTTTTCCGTTTTGTCCGACTTGTCGTTGTTTTCTGACTTGCTATTTTGTTTTCAGATTTGTCATTGTGTTTTCTGATTTATTTTGTTTTTAGATTTGTCATTGTGCTTTCTGATTTGTTATTTTGTTTCTGGAATTATTATTGTGTTTCCTAACTTGTTAATTCGTTTTTTAGACTTGCCATTGCGTTTATAATTTGTTATTTTGTTTTAGGAATTGTGATTTGTTTTGCACTTCTCGGCCACCGTAAAAAGAAGAACAGAATCAAGCTGTGAGACGGAGATATGGCGTGGAAGCATTCGTGAGCTGACGAGAGAGGTTTAGCTCAGAGCGACCTCACCTTCCATTTCTGAAGAAAGGGAAAATAGAGGTGAAAATCCCATAAACACTTTCAGAAAGAGCAGCAGACACTTATGGATGCACTCCAAACCTGTTCATAAACCCACTATGAACAGACACTGTTAGCTTAGATCTATAGCTTATAGATTTATTTTCAATGTATATCCATGCTGCCACTTGGTAATATTATAAGAAAACATGGAATAAGTTTCTACTATTTTGCCGATGATACTCAGTTATATATTTTATCACGACCAGATGAAATCTCTAAATTATCCAGGATGACAGAGAGTGTTAAAATAAAAATATTAAAAAAATATTGGATGACCAGTAATTTTTTTCTATTAAATTCAGATAAGACTGAGGTATTACTTGTTGGACCAAAAACCTGTACACATAATCTCTTAGAATACAATTTGCATCTAGAAGAATGTTCTGTTACTTCATCCTCTACAGTTAAAGACCTGAGTGTTATATTAGACAGCAACCTGTCTTTCAAAAATCATATTTCATTATGTTACAAAACAGCCTTCTTCCACCTCCGAAACATTGCTAAGCTAGGGAACATGCGATCTGTCTCTGATAAAAGTTAGTTCATGCATTCATGACCTCTAGACTGGATTACTGTAATGCATTACTAGCTGGTTGTCCTGCATCCTCAATAAACAAACTGCAGTTAGTCCAAAATGCAGCTGCTAGAGTTCGTACCAGGTCAAGAAAATATGATCATATAACACCGATTTTATCATCTCAACACTGGTTACCTATTAAGTTCCATATCGATTACAAAGTATTGCTACTGACCTATAAGGCCCTAAATGGTTTAGCTCCTGTGTATTTAACTGATCTTCTATCGCCCTACAATCTAATTAATTATTTATCTAATTATTTTAATTATTTATCTAGCTAATTATTTTCCATTTGCTTTTCTGTCCCATCCTGAGGTAGAGACTATGCCAACCCCAGCGAGGACTACAGATCAACATGCACCATTGCTAAATTTTCTCTATTTCTCTATTTTCTCTACAACTTGTAATAATTACTTCAACGAGCTCATTGTTTCTGCCTAAAATTAATACATTGTTAGCTAACATTGAAATCCATAACTTGGACACAGATCTGATAACAGATCACTCTAAATTGTAATGTAGACACATGCATTTTCTGTAAAGCTGCTTTGAAACAATATGTATTGTGAAAAGTGCTATACAAATGAATTGAATTGATTAGATCTACCAACTTTCCTGTCAGAAACAGAATCATATTTTATATTATATTTTAGCATCATACACAGATTTATTGCAGATTTATACACAGTAGTGTTGTCACGATACTCGAATTTCTAACTTCGATACGATACCTGGAAAAGTATCGATATTCGATACCACAGGGAAAAAAACACTGCATATACTGTCAAATAGACTTTTTTTTTCTTTTTTTGTCCATCTATTGAAAGTCTAGGCAATCAAAAATTTCTTCTGAAGAGATCACTTTATATGATAAAGCTTTTAAGCTTTTTTTTTTTCATATATAAACGTTGATCAATTACATTACAATTATCTCACAAATATTTGCTAACTCAATGTATTTTTTACAATGGGGTAATTTTGTTGCAACAGCTCACACACAGCACAAGGAAGCTTGATTTCAAATGGTAAATTGAATTTAAAAAGACAAGTAAACAGTAATAAAATAAGAACAAATAAACAAATTACTAACAATAGCACAAATACATACAATAGAATAAAGATGCAAATGAAATAGACTGCTTTATTTTTTCAGGTAGGTCTAACAGTATTCATGTAAGAAACTAATCAAATTTAAATAACATTGGATAATCTTCATTGTAAAAAATTAAATACAGATTAATCCATTAAAGTTCCACAAGTTAATCAGTCAAGAGCAGTAAGTGATCGTTTGTGTTTTTGTAGTTTGAATAACATTAACAACACAGAGAGTGGCACGTTTATTCGACTGCTGTCCCTTTAAGACCCGACGCACGCATGGATCCGAAATACTGTTCCTGTTACACATTCTTCCTGAACTGTTTACGACTGTTTACGTTAATACTGAGTAGAATTATGTGCAATCCCGCGCAAAATTCAGACCCGTCACACCAACACTATTTAACCGGAGAGAATGAGAGGAGGCCGGCGCGTCAACTCGCTGTCGGTCGGAGAGGAGAGCTGGTATCGGTGTATCGATACTGTAGAAAGGAGTATTGGTATCGTTTCAGATATTTCAGTATCGATACATATCGAAATATCGATATTTTTGACAACACTAATGCACAGTATTTATTGCAGTTTGATGGATGGACCTTGTGTGTGTGTTGTGTGAGATTTAGCACTGGCTGTTGCATAATTTGTCTAGGCAGAAGCTATATTGTTATGTCTGTAATAGTCCTTCCACTTTAGCATGACAATTTCCTTTATTTGATTTTTTTTTTTTTACCACAGATTAGAGCAGCATAATTATTCAAAATCAAGTTGAAGTCATGTTTTTTTACAGTGAAATATTACAACATAATATTTCAGTAATATTAACAAGTAATTTTTATTTAGTAATAATAATAATTATTATTTTATAGCCATATGGATGTATAATTACAAGATTTTGGCCTCCCTGTGGTTAATAAATATTATTATTGAATATAAAGTAATATTAAACAGAATTATTATTATATTATTTTTTTTAAATACTCAATTTTTTTTATTTAGCAATAAATAATAATAATAATAATAATACTTTTATTATTATTATTATTATTATTATTTTGTAACCATAATGATATATAGTCATAAAATTTGGCACAGCAAACCATTAATCGCATTTTAAACCGCAATCGTAATTTGAATCAGAAAAATTGTAACTTCTCCAAATCATGCATCCCAACAACAAATACAATGAAGTCACATGCCAATGAGCTAAAAAAAAATTCTCTATACATGCTGCAGACATACGTTATTTTGCAGAATATTTTTGTTTTCAATGTGGTCACGTGTGCTTTATTTTCCTTTACTGAAGTTGTTCATATGCCTCATAAGTTGTTCAAACAACATCATCTTGCAGATTTTCTCTGCTATAAAACTGCAGGTTGCTGTAAACGTGTCCTCATTCTCATCAGGAGGCCTGATCAGAGCTAATGAGATGCATATGCCACTGGCTATGACAGAACACATCCGCGGTTGGCCATATCACCACAGCTTCAGCACACACACTTTCACTGTTATTCAGGTAAGAGCACAGGAACTACTGCAGAACATTTTTCTGGAACATTTGGTCTGTGTCACAGTCGGTTGCAATAACAATGATGAGAATGGATCACAACATATGATGAGAACAGACAATGAACAGAACTTAAATACTCAGAACCAAACCAATTAACAAACATTAACCCAACAATGAATAACCACAGAAACAGAAGAAAACTGAACTAAAACGTGAACAAAACCCAAAACCAAAGCGAACACAGATAAACCCTGACAGCCTGTTTTTGTGCATGGAGTTCAGAGGTGTTTTTCATGCACTGGTCAGCTATTTGGACTTTTCATAACGATAAAGAAAACATCCAAAATAGACTTTTAAGTGTTTATTTTATCGCACTTCATCTATTTGCATCTGTAGATTTCAATTACAATACATACAGTCAAACCAAAAATGATTCAGACACCAGATGTAATTTTTTACTAGTGGGTGCAGGACACTTTAGTTCATTTATGTAAGTGAGGATAGCAAAATAAAGTAAACTGTGACATATTATACCCAAAAATTCTTCATACAGTGGACTAACAGTAAAACTGATAAAAAGGTAGGACCAAAATGATTCAGAAACTTTGACCTGAGCATGTTTTGCTGAAGTGTTTTTTCTTTAATTGCTAATGTGACCTTTTACACCACAGACTGAACAAAATGAAGCATTGCTTGGTCATTGGTTGACCTAAATTGGTATTATCTAATTGAGTACTTAAATTTAACAGCTGATTGGTTGATTGTAATCCATTGCATCCCTTTCTATCAAAGTTATCTGACATTAGCAAGATGAATTTGTTCTGACACAGTTTAACTCTGAGTTCTTGGCATATTTTATTACCATTTTCTAAACTATAGCGAATAAACTGTGATAATGTGAGAAAATGTTGAAGGTGTCTGAATAAATTTTGGTTTGACTGTATCTTCAAAGACCATTTTCTCAAAATGATTTTTTTTCTCCTGCACCGAGTGAGAAATTTCCTAAGTAGCACTTGAATACACATTTTATTCCTAAAAACGTGAACATTTATGAAGTGGTAAAAAGCGATATCCAAAATCTCCTCTGTAAAATCCTTTAACTTTAATATTTCAACAGTATGAAAGAAGAATTCTGAACCTGGCTTTATCCAATGTTCAGATTTCTGTTCTGGAAATTTGTGCAAATTGGTGCATATTTAATTAGATAATTCCTCATTTGCATATATAAACATTACATTTCAGAAAACTAGTGATACAAAAAATGTGCATTTTTTTATATAATCAACTGGGGAAGTATGGCGATATCTATTAATTATTTTTTTTTACCCTTAAAATTACAAATTATATATTTAAGTGATTATTTTTAAATGTTCAATGTTATTATAATATTTATTATATAGTATTTGCTTTTTTATTATTATTATTATTATGGCAAGCACTTAATAATTGAAGAATATTCCAAAAGAGCATCTTCTGGTGTTCTGAAAGCTTGACTTTACAGAGTTAATATGCTCGCTAATTTGCTCTATTGTATTGCTTTATTGCACAACAATCACTGAACAATCACTGAACTTTAGTCGACACAGTATCAACCCTAATGTGAGACATCTGGTTTGTGTTGTGTGTGTCCAAGCTGTTTGGCTGTTTACATCAAATGGACAAGTACAACAAAATCAAACCAGGCCATTAGCAGAACTGCACTAACATAATCAGTTTGTGCTTGGGAGTAACATGCAAATGATGCTGGGGAAAGCTTGCGAAAGCAAATATTGCTCACTGAAACAAACACTCTGCTTTGCATAAAAGGCACATCTAATAAATTCACCGTGGTACGGGAAGTGCATCTGTTACTCTTCCTAAACGGAACACAACAGAGCATGAGAGAGATGCTTGCACTGATATTTCAGTATTTGTTCCCCTCATAAAAGGACATTAGCCGAGATTGATGCGCTGCAAAAAGTCCTCAGTACGGGGAGGATCTGCCATTGGCTCAGGGCAAGTAAATAAATGCGTTGTACAACAATGCTCTGAAGACACTGTCCATATAAAATCAGCTTGAATTACTGCTTATAACTGTGATAAAGCACCCAATTGATCTCCACAGGCTATCCTTTTCTTTCAGGACTTGTAAATGCACTTTTGTCATTAATAGAGTGAAAAGACAGAGTGCACAATCATTTCATCTTATTTTACAGGCAGAGGTAGATCAGATATCAAAGCAGGCTAATGGAGAGCGGGATTACTCTAGAGTTACTGTCACTTCACAGCGCTCAGCTAATGGGGTTTTATGAGGACAAGGCCACCGCTGGTGAATTGTTATTAGTGATAGACTCATATCTGTTATGAGTCTAGTGATAGCCACGCTGATCAATCTTTTTAAAATAATCTACCACCAGCCTACACTGGTGTAGAAATAATTTTCCAGTCAGAAATTGCTAGTGAATTTCACAAACAATTACCAAGAAACAGCAAAAAACACTTTGAATAGAGTGCAACAGTGCCCACTTTTTCAGCAACACTGGTTCCAAAAGTTTTTTTCCCCATTCATTTCTCCTATATTTCGCCATGAACCAAACCAGCCAGCTATGAGGTGAATCACAACATTACAAACTTTGAACTTAAGCAAAAAAGTGTTTGAAAATCAGACAAAAAGACTGTGTGCTTAACGGCTTCAGTGAGGGAAAGAACTACAATCACATGAAGCCTTGCAAACAGCATAATCAAATTAAAAACGATGGAGAAATATAAAATTACATCCGTTTTTCTGTCATCCTTTAGCTAGCGTTACATTATGATCACCGTCTAATTCATGCAAATGCTTTTAAAACATTCAAGAGCAACAAGTGAATGTCCTGTCTATGTGACACATACGACGCACAGAAAGACACGTGCCAGTATACAACAATAACACACAGAATTATGCCAAAATGCCCGTTTTGTCGAGTATTCTCATAAGAGCAATCTTAAATTAGTTAATTAACATCTTAAATTAACTTAAAGAGTTGTGAGAAAATGAGATGCGCATGACAGCGCGTCAGAGTCACATCATGTGCGGCAGCGGCAGATCTTAAAGTGACAGCAGCCTTTTAAAGCCTAATAAATGTTGAAATTAATAGCTTTAAATTATACTGTAATGTTGAATGTCTATAATTAATGTTTAAAAAAATAAATTTCACATACACAAATATTTACGTATTTTGAGAGCGTATAAAGCCTCGATTAAAGCCTCGATAAAGACTTGATTACGTCATTTGCAGTGCTTCATGGGAGTGGGAGGAGCTAAAAAGCTATTTTTGGCGACTCTCTGGTGGAATTTTCTGTACAGCATCATGGGTAATGTAGTTTTTCACCACAAATTCTGCTGTTAAACACAATGGGTCTCATTCACTAATAATTGTGTGGATTCTTTCGTATTTGTACGCACAGGAGAACTTCTCACGAAAAATCTCAGCCTGATTCACAAAACGTTCGTACGCACATGAATTTGTTCTTAACCTCGTTCTGATGTTATTGAATCTGGAGTAGGCTATTCTAAATGAGCGGCTGCGTGCACGAGGTTAGTCATTTGCATAAAACACGCCCAAACCATCTCCATATAAGGGCTTTCCGCACACGCTTTCCTTACAGCCTTTCGTCACTCTCGTCAAACTTGTTCGCAGACACGCACTCGCCCGGATCCTCGAGCAATGCCAAGTGTGCCATTCTCACCAGTTCTCACAATAAACACCTTTTATACAGACCCAGATTACAGAGCTCTCATTAGCCAGCTGTACACACGCGTATATCTGCGTTATTCAGAGAAACCTCGCAGCTGAAGCTATAACGCAGAAGCTTTTCTTACTCTTTAACTGTATATGATCTAATGTATTTAAATTAAATTGTATTATTTAATAATTTCATTATATAATTTTATATATGGATTATATAATACAATTAATGCAATATACTTCAATGTAATTATGGGGTAGAGTGGGGGAAAACGCCCCCCTACTGTTTTTCCCAAAATAACCACTAGATAAAATCAAGATACGTTTTTGTTGTTGCTATGGACTACGTTGACCAGAGTGATGTAGAAGTTTTGACCGCAAAGTTTACACTGGTGACGTACCTGAGAGAAAACGGATTTCACGTTAAGTGATATAATTTTTAACAGTAAGAAAAAAAGTGTTTTAATGCTGCGTTCACACCGAACGCGAATTGAGCGTCTGGAGCGAGTGATTTCCATGTTAAGTCAATGTAAAGACGCGTGGAGGTCCTGCGGTGCGATAGACGCGTTTAGCGCGGCGCGATGGAAGTTTGCGCGAAAGAGGCAAATTGAGTGTCTTGCGCGACACGCGCAAGTGATTTAATTTGGTGCTTTTTGTGCATTCACGCGTTTGAAGCAAATTCGCGTCTGACGCCCGAGTTGAAAAATCTGAACTTTGGCATCTCTTCGCGCCGCGTTAACCAATCAGGAGCCTGCTTGCTGCTGTCACGTGGTGAAGTGACGTGATAAACGGGGGCAGGCCCGCCCGGAGTCATTCATTCAACATGGAGGAACGATTGATATTGGTGGTGAGCAGTCATACGGAGCTATATGACACAGACAACCGCCTAGCACTTGCCCCTCCCACAAGAACGAAAGGTTCGCTTTGGACGCGCGAGTGGATTCAAAATGTTCAAGCATCCAACTAGACGCGTTAGAAGCGAATTTGACGCTCAATTCGCGTTCGGTGTGAACACAGCATGAAGCTTGTTGTTTTGCACAACATCACAGTTATATATGATATGAGAAGAGCAAGGCCTGTAGTTAGGGATTACTTGTCATTTAAGGAAAATATAATTATATTTTCAGAATGACATCATTTTTTTTCCAAACATAGTCTGTGAGGTAAAACGCCCCCAGGGGGCATTGCTTCCCACTATCATAATTACTGTACTGAACATCACATTCTTTGTTTTTTCCATCAAATGTAATCTAACTAGGTGGTTGAATAAAAATATTTGGACTTAACCAGCCAGTTAGCATCAGCTAACAATATTTTTTTTAAAAAAGGTTGATTTTCAGCATGGTTCATTAATTTCATATTTTTTTTGGTTTGTCTTTTTAATTTTAAGCTAAAACATGCTTGTACTCTGATTTTGCTGTAAACATATAAAGCAAATTGCTTTGTCAGAGTGGGGGCATTTTACCTCACCCTGTGGTACGCATTTAATTTTTGTTAAAAATCTAATAACATGAAAATTCTGGAAATTTTCATACTTGGTTTATAATTTATGTCATTATCACTGAAAACTAGGATAACTATTCTAGACACATTTAACTTTTGTTTCACAGAAAAGTTACACAGTCCTTAAGGGGGCGTTTTCCCCCACTCTACCCCTAGTCATGTTAGGATGAAATATAACTTCTTAACACGATTATAAAGCCATACAGAGTAAGTTCTTTTTGTGTATGTGTGGTTTCAGTTGTTCCTATATTTTTTCGTAAATTTAGAAAAAAATTATTACGAAATCTTTGGTGAATTGTGATTTGCTCTTAAAATCGTTCATACGCACATTTCACGCACAAATTTGTGCGTACGCATGCTTAGTAAATGAGACCCATTTATTAAAAAAATTGGTGAAATTGCGAAGTAGAATAACTGAAAACGCATTCCACTAATCTTTGTTTTGTTTACAAAATATTAAAAAAAAATGTTATGGCCTATACGTTATAGTCAATGATCTAAATTTCAGCACATATGTGTGGATCACAGTTGCTGTAATTAAATTGCATTAGCCAATATCATAAATATACTGTATATCAGCATTATATTGGCAGTCCAACTCACTAAATGTTGGTTTTGGACACTGATCTTTAATACTGAGAATATAGAGCAATTAAACTAAATATTATCTAAGAATTATCTGTAATTATTATAAAACCACTGGTCAAATTCAATATGTTAAGATAAATGTATCATATTTTCTACAGATAATCGCCAAGGCCCCAGGATAAAAGGTTTTTAGAGCTCATTTTACCATCAGCATTTCCAGGTATTTGTGCAGGTAAACACACATGTATCTGTTTTTCATGACACTCACTGTCACACACGTGTCGCCTGCAGTTTAGAGAGTGATGCTCTGTTGCCATGGAGCTACAGGACACAATACAGGGATGCAGATGTTTAAAGCATCTGCATTTTTTCACATGCATGCAAATGTTCATTAAACAATTTAAACATTAGATGCGATTGAATCCTCGATTCTGTGATCTTTCTGCCTGTGTAGAATCATTCAAATCACGCATTCTTTTTGGAAGCCAGCAGACTGAGAAGTCGAATGTGAGCGTTTGCCTTCGACCTGATGAATGTGGAGTCAAACTGTGAGAAGAGCAAAACAAACAGCAAACAGCTGTCCTACAGTACACATGACTCAGATCGCCTGTCAACATTTGACTGAATCATCCTTTTTTTGTCATTTTCATAAATATGAGTTTGAAAATGAATATATCAGAAGTAGAACACCGCTTGTATGATCAGTCAGGTTTGGTAGTACAAGTATTAAAATCCTATATTTTCTATAAAATCAAGTTTTAACATTTCCCCTCAGTACAATTGGAACTACTATTACAGTACTATTATATATTCTAAAATATCACATATTTGGAATGTTGGAATCTAGACTCTTAAAAATAAAGGTTCCAAAAAGGGTTTTCGCAGCGATGCCATAGAAGAACCATTTCAGCGCCATGAAGAACCTTTCAGCGGATAGTTCTTAAATGAACCATTTTTTTCTTAATGTAAAGAACTTTTTCCATTATAAAGAACCTTTTGTGCATTTGAAAAGAACGCTTATAAGAATATAAGAAAATTCGGTAACACTTTAGAATACTGATCCATCATTAATGAATAACTACACTGGAACATATGAGTAATGCACTATTAACATTCTATTAACTACTATTACCTAACAAGATACTCTAATTAAGAAATTAGTGAGTAATAGTGCTTAGTTGAATGAGGTAGTTCACTATTAGCTAATCAGTAACTACTATTTTTTTCATACCTCACAGAGGACTACTAAGAACTACTATATACAGATTCATAATTAACATGAATAATGCATCATGTATAATTAATTATAAAGTCGGTCATAGTAACCCATTAGTAATGAAGTCTTACCAAATCCTTCTAAAGTAATTACTAATTATTTGGATCAGTATTCTAAAGTGAAGATCTTCGTAACCCACTAGTAATGACTCAAGTGTTACCAACTCTGTTTGCTATCCAGAAACTTACAAAAACCTCAAAAGCTTACAATGACTTCAGTCAATATTAGGGAGTTATCATATTTTTTTTACTTTAGAATACTGATCCAAATAATTAGTAATTACTTGTAAAGGATTTGGTAATACTCGAGTTATTAATAGTGGGTTACTATGACCCTCACTTTAGAAAAAATTATACATTGTGCATTATTTATGTTAACTATGAATCTGTATATAGTAGTTCTTAGTAGTCGTCTTGAAAGTGTGAAAAAAAACTAATAGTGAACAACCACATTCACATGTTAATTAGAGTGTTAATAGTGCATTACTCATTTGTTCCTGTGTAGTTATTCATTAATTTTAGTATTCTAAAGTGTTACCGAAAATTCTCATCAGAATCTGTTAGGACTAGTTCCCGAATTATAATAGAAATCCAAATATGAATCCAGTATACAAATGATTGGATTACTGATAAATGACAAAGTGTGTTATTGCTAGCCTGCATAGTTTATAGTAGGTTAAATCCTAACAAAAGCAGCATGGATCTGCAAACACACACACACACACACACACACCTGCAGCTGGCTTAAGGAAAAGCCTCTTATGCACCTGACATCACGCTGAGACACACACACACACACACACACACTGGCTCCATATATCAGCAGTGAAAGCTGCTGTGCATGTCAACATGCATAAACGCGTGCATTACAGTAGTGATGTTAAATGTGCTGTAAACATCATCATCATCATCATTACTCACGATCAGAGGAAGAGTGCGCTCCTCCAGCCTCCCGGAGGAGGATTTCTGCCCGAGGTTCTTCAGCTGGGCGCCCGAGGAGGAGGAGGAGGAGGAGGAGGAAGAGGATGGTTTGCTGTCCTGCCACAGGTAATAGAAGGTGCCGAGGATCCAGGCCACGGTGAGGATGAGGATGGCGTTGGCCCGAATCCTGCGCATCATGAGCGGCTCCGAGCGCTTGGCGACCCGCTCCGTGTGTGTGTGTTGTCTGTGATGAGGATGATGATGATGAAGCCGTGCGCAGTGAACAGCCTCTCCAGACTAGAGCTGCGCTGATCGAGCGGATCTCTGGCGGGTTTCGCGCAGGTCCTAGAGCCCGCCTCACCTCACACATCACATCACGTGTGCCAAGTGTACAGTGACTTTCAGATGATTCTATAAATCATAGAGTTGTTTAAAATATTTTATTAAAAAAGAAAGAAACAAACAAAAGTGTTTTTTGTCATATGTAAACAAAGGCCTATAATAAAGTGGCCATTAACATTTAAACTCTTAAACAGTTCATTCATTCATTTTCTACAAATGATCTGTGAAAGGGTGATTCAGAAAATAGTGATTGACAACCACAGAAGGTGAAACTGAACATGAGATGTTTTATTTACTTATTTTAAATGAGATTCACAATTTTTACTGTAAAAAAGTCGCTGCATTAAATTTTTAAGTACAATCAACTTGGATGTTTAAGTCATTTAAACTTAAATGACATTAAAGGCACAATATGTAAGATTTTTGGATTCAGATATCCAAAAACCACAAGAACAATGTTATATATTTTGTTGACTTGTGTACTTACATTATCCCAAATGTTTTCAAGAATGTTTAAATCCAGAGAAATCAGTGATTTTAACCAGGACACGGACTCTGTCCGTGCGTCGCCTATCAATGACATCATACCCGCGTTACCCTCGATTTTATTTTGTCGAAACCATGGAAACACCAGAGATGCTTTAATATATTATGTGTTTTATTAGACAGGTGAGCAACTGTTTGGATACATTCATCGGCAGAAAACTAATGATTGTACAGTAATACAGCATTTTCTCCATCATACAATATGTTTTAAAATGAATTGCATGCCATTTAGCAACACAAGCCATCCAGCATTTATTAATATGATATTCTAATATCGATCTAGCTCATTGCAGCGAACACACAGAGTAGCATTATAACATCATTTTCAACACGCTTAAATGTATCTAATATGATAAAACAGCGCTGCGTTACCCCACATATGCATGAGCGACGACTGTGGCAGAATAAAAGCTCCACTGCTCTCCAGGCGTGTGTCACGCTCGTCTCTCATTAGCAGTCGCTCCAGCGATCTCGTTCAGCTCCACAGCACTCGGCCCTGCTCTGCTTCATACTACAGTAACGTTAATAATCTCTGCCCGAGTCCCGTCCCGATTCTTTTCCACCGGCTGTGAGGTGAAGACTATATCTCCCATGAATCCGTGCTCAGTCTCTGCGTCTTCAAGCTATGCCTTTGTTTTGAATAGGAGACCTCTAGCGGTGAAAAACTACATAGTGTGCCTTTAAACTGACTTAAAAATGAGTTGAATCTTGTATAACTTATAAAAAATATCAAAATTGCTTATTTCGATGAGTTAAAGCTAAAATGAGTTAAAAATATAGGTTGTCATAACTTCTTGATCATATAATTTTGCCAAATTCCTAAATATAGTCTGAAACACTGATTTGTGTGAAAAATGTATATTTTTGTGTAATCTGTGCTACACTTTTTTTCAGGATTCTTCGATGAATAGAAAGTTCAAGAGAACAGCATTTATTTGAAATAGAATCTTTTTTAACATTATATTTTTCTGTCGTTTCTGATCAGTTTAATGTGTCCTTTGATGAATCCAATAATGAGTCTGGTGAAAGTGTGCCAGGTATACAGTGATCCTTCATTAAAAAACAAACAAACCTGTTTTTGTCAGATATCTAAATAATCTCTTCTAATTATTATTATGATGACGTAGTCATTTTTTTCATGGGAGGTCAAACTGGACATAAGCTGTTTTATTTTCTATTTATTTTAAATGAGATTCACAATTTTTGTAACCTGGTTGCCTGTCACATGTCTGTCTAGTCCTGTGTAGCACATGTGGTGTGTTTGTCATGTTTTGGTATGATGTCACCCTGCCCCTCTTGTTATCTGTTATTGTTTAATTGGCCCCACCTGTTCTCCCTCATCACCTGCCTTGTTTGTTCTCCTTATAGTCTCCTTGTGTTTGCAGTCCTGTGCTGGATCGTTGTCTGATGTCGTCTGTTCCCTGTCGTGCTACATGTTCGGCCCCCAGTGTTTTGGTATTTATGGTTTGGTTTTTCCCCTCGTGGGAGTTCATTTGTGTTTGTTTTATTTTATTGTTAATAAATGCTTTACCTTCCTGCGATTGAGTCCTCGCTCCTTTTCTCCCAACCGCCCCTGACAAAATAAAATGCTGATTTGTGTGAAATCTACAAAATTCATGAAATATAAAGAAAAGCAATATGCCAAAATGGGTCATAAGGTTGAAGGTGAGTGACAGATTCGTTCAGAAAGAGGCTATTTGGAGTCAGTCTGATAAACATATTTCTCATATAGTCTATATATAATAAATAAATAAAATGAATTAAATTAGAATACATTTTTATACAATTATTTAATTTTTTTTTTTTCTTACAACGGCTGAATTTTTGCGACTGACTAAACTAGTCATTGCAGTCTGTGTATCTATACATTTGATGCATATAGTTCACAAATGCCATTTTAATATGTTTATAAGCAACTGAAAAAAGCACAAATGTCAGGGCGTCAAAACTTGTCCAGGGCCCAAAAACCCTCAGACCCCAGAAGATTAAAGAAATAAAGTATTTTATTTAGCAAGAATTATTAAATTGATCAAAACTTTCTATTTATCAAAGAATCCTGAAAATATAAAACACTGATAATATTCAAAAACATTTCGAAAGCTGCAAATCATCATATTAGAATGATTTCTGAAGGATCATGTGACACTGAAGACTGGAGTAATGATGCTTATTTTATATCGTAATATTTCATAATATTATGGTGTTTCTTTATTTGTGATCACATAAATGCAGCCTCGGTGAGCAGAAGAGAACTTTTTCAGAACATCAGAAATTTTACCGACCTCAAACATTTGAACAGTGTTGTATACCTGAATGAACGTAAACTGCTGATATATTGAGCTTTATATAAGCCCATTGTTTGTTGATGTCATTAATATGCATTTCTATACAGGGTACACATATTCATATTGTTTAACCCCCACAGATTAAGTTGGCTGTTGCATTACAAAATAGTGTATTTTCACTAAACAGTGGCTGTGTTTGTCTGATGCTGCCATAGCAACAGTGTGTTCATATTCCTTCGATTTTGTTCTACTCTATTCAATCTATTCTCTGTTGTATTCTATTCTATTCTATTCCAGAAGATATTTCAAAGTTCATTTCAAAGTTCTATTATATTCTATTCTATTCCAGAAGATATTTCAAAGTTCTTTTCTAAGTTCCTTTCAAAGTTCTGTTCTGTTCTATTCTATTCTATTCTATTCTATTCTATTCTATTCTATTCTATTCTATTCTATTCTATTCCAGAAGATATTTCAAAGTTCATTTCAAAGTTCTATTCTATTCTATTCTATTCTATTCTATTCTATTCTATTCTATTCCAGAAGATATTTCAAAGTTCATTTCAAAGTTCTATTCTATTCTATTCTATTCTATTCTATTCTATTCTATTCCAGAAGATATTTCAAAGTTCTTTTCTAAGTTCCTTCAAAGTTCTGTTCTATTCTATTCTATTCTATTCCAGAAGATATTTCAAAGTTCATTTCAAAGTTCTATTCTATTCTATTCTATTCCAGAAGATATTTCAAAGTTCTTTTCTAAGTTTCTTTCAAAGTTCTATTCTATTCTATTCTATTCTATTCCAAAAGAAGATATTTCAAAATTATTTTCTAAGTTCCTTTCAAAGTTCTTTTATTCTATTGTATTCTACTGTATTCTATTCCAGAAGAAGATATTTCAAAGTTCTTTTCTAAGTTCCTTTCAAAGTTCTATTCTATTCTATTCTATTCTCTTCTATTCTATTCCAGAAGATATTTCAGTTCTTTTCTAAGTTCCTTTCAAAGTTCTATTCTATTCTATTCTATTCTATTCTATTCTATTCTATTCTATTCTATTCTATTCCAAAAGAAGATATTTCAAAATTATTTTCTAAGTTCCTTTCAAAGTTATTTTATTCTATTGTATTCTATTCCAGAAGACATTTCAAAGTTCTTTTCTAAGTTCCCTTCAAAGTTATATTCTATTTTATTCTATTCTATTCTATTCTATTCCAAAAGAAGATATGTCAAAGTTCTTTCCAGCATCAGCTCAAGAGTGGTCCTGCTGTTGTCTTCATTAGCAGCCTAAATAACATCAGACTGATGGTTTCACCTCTGCAGGTTACAGGCTGTTGTACATCAGCAGGATCAAACTCCAAACAGCTGCTCTGGCAGTCAGAGAGGGGTTTCTTCTGCTGTTCGGCTTGTGCATTTCTTTCCTCATATGAGGTCATTCCAGCCTATCAACAGCTCTGATATTGTGCCACAGCTGTTTTCCAGGCAGTTAAATTAACATTGGATAATATAGAAGAAAGGCTAGAAATGTAAAACTGAATTGCACTGAAATGGTCTCATCTAATTTACTGATATCTGAGAGAAAATGGCCAGGCGTACAGGTTAGATTTGAGTCATGGAAACCTTTTATAGTGAGTAAAGGCTAAAAGTGATGTCCGGCCCAGGAAAATTGACATCTTCACGCTTTATTCAAATATTATTTAAAAAATTGCTCAAGATTTTGTAAGCATGGGTACGGGTATATTTGTGGCAATAGCCAACGATACATTGTATGGGTCAAAATAATTTTTCTTTTATGCCAAAAATCATTAGGATATTAAGTAAAGATCATGTTCTATGAAGATATTTTGTAAATTGTCTACTGTAAATATATATAAAGATGTATTATTAGTAGTAATATGCATTGCTAAGGACTTCATTTGGACAACTTTAAAGGTGATTTTCACAATATTTTGTTGCACCCTCAGATTCCAGATTTTCAAATTGTTGTATCTTGGCTAAATATTGTCCTATCCTAACAAACCATACGTCAATGGAAAGCTTATTTATTCAACTTTCAGATGACATATTAATCTCAATTTAAATTGACTGGTTTTGTGGTTCAGGGTCACATATCGCATAGTTGTGTTTTGAGTCAATTGAAATGAAATATGCCAAATTGTGTGGACATAATTTTTGGCCAGGCTGTCATACAACGGCATTATGAACACATTCAAAAACAAGAGAGAACCAGCAAAATATGAATAACTGAATATGTTTTTTTCTGTGAGCTTTTTGTTTTTCTGTGCATTTTTTGTGCATAGTAAAGTAGAACCTGTAGCTGTAGTTTGCCTTTTTTTGCCAAATAATTTTGTCAGATAAATAGCTTAACCAAGTTTAGTGTTTTGTTTTTCCCTCATATTTAAAATACTGTAAAAAATATTAAATATTTTCCTTATATGTCAATAGTTTAAATATCCCCTCTGGACATCGCTTTTGGCCACTACTGTATATAGTAATTATTCATCATTAAAAATTATTCAATGCTTTTTCAAATCAAAGACAATCTGCAAATGTTGATTTCATGTCATAGCCATTATTATTTATATGTATTTAAGCACAACTGGAATGCACTGGAAATGTATTGATGAGTATAATATCTGTGATTTTTTTCCCCTCACTCTTCAGAAGCTAAAAATCACCTGATCCTGGAACAGGCTCCAAAATGAACCACATGATCCTCCTAATCCTCTCAGAGCCACAGCTGGCATTTACAGCCCTGCTGCCAAAGTCGCACAAAGATCTCCTTCTCTTTCTTGCTTTCTCTTCTTCTGGCTCAAGTATAGAAAAATTCCTGTGTTCTTTTTTTTTTCAGTCTCAGTCAAGCAACCACCCACAACAACACCCTAGTAACTATATAGCAATGAGCTGAAATCCACTCAGAAGACCTTAGAGCATCATGACAATGAGTTTTGCATGGCAAGCACCACTTACTTTCTTCAGATGTAAAATTGGATTTAAAATGTAAAATAAATAATGTAAACTAATGTAATAAGTCTGTGTTTTTAAAAGAGCACCAATTATGCTTTTTTTTTTTAGCAAAGTCCCTCCAGCGGGAGTTCTTCTCTATATCAGTGTCAGTGTTTCTGAACTCCATGAAACGCTTCCATTGTAGTCTTGAGTTTTCTTTTGGGAACAAACACGTCACAATATTCCTCATTTAAATAATTCATACGCAGAATAAAGGGGCGGGGCCTGGTTGAGTTAGTAGTGTGTTGAAACTGGTGGTTATGGTAAGGGGCGGGACATTTCTCAAACACGCTCGAAGTTCTTGACCAATTACAACACACTGCTCCAGCCGACCAATCAGAGCACAGTGTGCTTTTCAGAAGGAGGGGCTTCATAGAGACAGGAGCTAAACAGAGCGTTACTGACAGACTGGGAAGAGACGAGCTGCAGCAATGGAGAATATGGAGGAAATAATGAACATTCAAACATGAAAACCGATTCTAGTAGAGCACAAAAACTAAATCAAGACTTAGTAAAAGGGCATAATACAGCCTCTTTAAATCTCCATACAGAGAACACAAGGAAACAGCATTTATCCTGGAGCGCATCAGCACTGTGACGAACAAAAAATCACCTTTGACAGTGTTTACAGTGTATTTACAGTTTTGTACTAAAGCCAACTACCAGTGTTATTATTATACCTGCTGGCAATGGACTTTTTTGACACTGCACTGCATTTGTACAAGCAGCAGCCTCCAAACACAATAAACAATGAGAGTTTGTTGGAATTAAAACTTCACTTTTAGTAATTCAAATAAGCAACTGCAGAGGTTGAATCATCTCTAGTCTGAGTTCCTCCTCAGCGTGACTCATGATGTAGCAGAACGCTGTGGGTTTAGCAGGATCTTGAAGCACCAGAGGCTCAGTGTCACTGTGCTGACGTTCTTGTTTTGTTTGCTTGCTGTCCTTGGGTCCGTTCTTCGTAGCTCACTTAATACATCTGAGATGATTTAACAGATGCCAGATCTTCTAATCGTGATACTCTGGATAAGGCCTGGAAAACACTAGACGGTTTTCAAATCTAAACCGATTTTAAAACCGTAGGAGACCACAGACGTAAGGACAGTTTCAACCGATTTTTAACATTATGATCCTCCGAATGCGCACACTAGATGATTAGACCAGACGAGACCACACACCTGCCGATTGTAGTAACAATTCCACAGACATGAGTTCTAAAGGCACTCGTACCGCTGCCATAGTTGTACAAGTCCATCTTCTTTCTCAATATTTCATTTTCATGACATGTTTGTGGCAGCCATGTTTCAGCTATAAAAGCACGCAACATCCAGTTGGTGAAGCTTGCTCGCTCTCATTGGCTATCGCGGCTATCCCGTCGGAAGCAGCCCGATCAAGAGGATGGTGGAGGCTCTGGCTCGATTGGGAGCAGTAAAATAATCATAATGACGGCACATGATATTGAGGATTTTTTTGAGAAGCGTCTCGCTGCAGCCTGTGGTGAACATCCAACCCGGCCCACATCCAAGTGTGACGTCAGCAGCCACGCCCGTGTCCAAATACGGCACATTCTCATTAGCGTCACCCTGCAGCCGATTCTTAAGATTTATTTGGACATGTCAATCACAGTTCTGATTGCCTTCACCAAACACTGATCCCTAAACCTACCCGTCACTGTAACCTTAACCAATGAAATTAGCTGCAGGGCGGGAGTTCTGGTGAAGTGATTTGGGAACAAAATGTGTGCTTCCTCACTGACTTTGAAACATGAAGAAGCATCGAGAAGACTTAATGGGAAAGTTCACCCAAAAATGAAAATTAGCCCATGATTTACTCACCCTCAAGCCATCCTAGGTGTATATGACTTTCTTCTTTCAGACAAAAGACGAAATTTTAAGCCCAAAAAAGTGCATCCATCCAATATAAAAGTAATAAACACAGCTCCAGGAGGTTAATAAAGGCCTTCTGAAGTGAACCGATGGGGTTTTGTAAGAAAAATATCCATATTTAAAACTTTATAAAGTAAAATATCTAGCTTCCACCAGACCGCCTTCCGTATTCAACTTACACAGAAAGTGTAACGCCTCTCGCAGTTCAAAACGCTTACGCTACGTCCGACGTCATATGTCGTGTCAGGTACGCTTTTTTTGTAAGTTGAATACAGAAGGCGGTCTGCCAGAAGGATATTGATGGATGGATATTTTTCTGACAAAACCCCATCGATTCACTTCAGGAGGCCTTTATTAACCCCCCTGGATTGGCTTCAAATTTTGGGCTGCCATTATAATGCTTGGAAGAACCAGGACATTTTTTAATATAACTCCGATTGTGTTCGTCTGAAAGAAGAATGTCATATACAGTTGCAATCGAAATTATTCAACCCCCTTGACCTGCAAGACTTTTTGCTGCCAAGAACAAAATGTAATGAAAACAATTCAACAAAGGCATCAGTAAACTGTTATAGAAAGTTTATTAATACACATTTGAGTGATTCTGAGAATGTAAAGTTGATGAGAAATGAAAAAAATCAAATTGGCTGTAAACATTCGTGTTCAAAATTATTCAACCCCCAAAAGTCAAATGTTGTGCAGAATCTTTTATTCTTTATAACCTCCAATAAACGCTTCCTGTAAGTGCTTAGAAGCTTCTGTCACCTCTCTACTGCAATCTCGGCCCATTCCTCGCTTGAAAAAGCCTCCAGATCACTGATAATCTCTGGTTTTCACGTTACCACTGCTTTCTTCAAATTCCACCAAATATTTTAAATGAGATTTAGATCTGAAGACTGTATAGGCCATCAAGAACATTCGACTGATCCCTGAACCAAGCTTCAGCAGATTTGGATGTATACTTTGGGATGGCTGTCCCGCAGGAAAGTCCATTGATCATCAAGCTTCAGTCTCTCCACCGAAGGCATCACCATCTTTGCCAAAATGGCTTGATACTTCAAAGAATTCATGATGTCCTTCATCCAGTCAAGATTTTCACTTCCTGCAACAGCAAAGCAGCCCCATAATAAGACTGTATTATACCCTTTTACATGGACCGCCTCCGTGTTTGACCATGGAGATGGTGTTCTTCTGCTCATACGCTTTGCCTTTTTTGCCCCAGACGTACCTCTGAACCATAGGTCCAAAAAGTTCCAGTTTGATCACATAACTCCATAAAACATTCTTCCAGAACTCCACAGGTCTATCCAAATTTATTTTTGCATATTTAAGGTAGCCTTTTATGTTCTTCTTGGTCAAGAGTGGCATTCGGCAAGATGTCCCAACATGAAGGCCATGCTTGTCTAGTGTTCTTCTTCAACTCTGCATTGAAATGTTTTTTCCTCCTTTCATCAGGTCATCTTGCAAGTCTTTGGCAGTAAATTGAGGGTTTTTCTCAGTTGCTCTGATCAAACATTTTATTCCCCTTAATGATATTGTGCTTTTTCTTCAAAACCATCAATGGTTTTCTGGTACAACAAATTAGACTAAACTTATGAATAAGGCTGCCAGCTGTGTCTCTAGGAACTTTTGGTGTTTTGGAAATCTTCTTGTAGCCATAGACTTTCTAATGTAATAAAACAATTTGTTCTCTATAGCTTTTGTGAGAGCTCTTTTGATCTGGCTGTATTTGCTACTCAACTTTAGCACACGCATGAGCTAAATGTATGTGTAACAGCACAAGCTAATTCAGTTTTGTTAAAGTTTCCAAAGGCTTAACTGTGTTTTTAACACAATTTTGTACCATACCATACAAATAAGTGACTTAAAAACAGCAGCGTTGAATAGGGGTTGAATAATTATGACAGCTGTATTACAAAAGAATCCTGTAACTCATAAGCATTACATTATATATTGACATTATCACTTTTAATTTGCCACTCAACTGTTATAGATAAAATTTTAAAAACTCTGTATCTTTAGAAAAGCCTACATTTGTAAATTATTACCGTCTCCAACTGTACACCTAGGATGGCTTGAGGGTGAGTAAATCATGGGGTAATTTTCATTTTTGGGTGAACTTTCCCTTTAACCCTCACACCTAATTCTTTTTCATTTACTTCTTATATTTCTCTTTTTATGACAGACCGCACTGAAACCCACACAAAACCTACCTTAATGGCTAAAAACCCTTTCAACTGGAAATCTACATACAACAAATCAGGTTTGCGGGGCGAAACGGGGATGGGGAGTCACGAGGTGACGTATTCGGACATGGGCGTGGCTTCTGATGTCACACTCGGATGTGGGCGGGGTTGGATGTCCAATGCAGGATGCAGCGAGCCCTACTTGGATTTTTGGGACAAAACGTCAGTTGAGACAAGCCTTGATTCAGGCCACGCCCAATCATTGGGGGATGCAAATCTGGCCCAAAATCTGTGTAAAATCTTCAAGTGTGTGGTCAGCATAATTTGGTTCTTTAAAATATCTGGATTAAGTTAAATTGTTCTTGTGTTCATTGGAAAGGCCAGACATATCGAAACTCAAAACCATGATCAGCAATGCAGCGATTGGCCGACGTCAAGACAGCAACGCAATTACATCATATAACTGAAAAACTAAAGCCAAGAAAGCAAAATGGCATATAAGTCCTAATAGATGAATATTCGATTCCCATTTCCATTTTTCACGATTATCTAGTATTTCTAGTATTAAATGAGTTGTAATTAGCAACTCATTTAATTTTACACGTGAAGCAGATAAAGCTTCCTAAGGGTCAATGACATATTTCTAATGGCACAGCACGTTGCGTTATTATAAGCTATCTGCATCTCCGTCAAGCCACCCGTATAATATCTGTCACCATTCAAATGAATACACAGTTAATACTAACTGTATGTAATGTGTGCTTACAGTTCAAACAAATGACACTGGTGCGCATAAGAGAAGATACATGTTTATTAGATTCGTCTTCCACATCAGATTCAATGTACAATCTACACATTCACATCCATTTCCTCCGGCCTGTTATAATGGTTTAATGTAAGTGAGCGTGCCTTATTTTGAGCAACAGTCCAGGTCATGGTTTACAGTAAACTGAAAGCACAAGCATTGGACACATGTGTTAGGAAGCCAGAAAAATACTGGTGCTCATTTGGGCGACACGATTGCACACATAGGTGAAACATTCCTGGACACGTTTAGACAGCGTGTTAATAATAAATTAAAGCCACTAGTGTAAGCAGAACAAAAAAAGTGGCATGCTACTGTGATTGTAGAGCTCTCCAAAACCTCATACCACTAGAAAAACTTAAGACACAACACCAAGCTTTTTGGCTTTGCTTTAAAAAAAGCTACACATCCAGACTTCTAGCCGTAAGTTATCTTTGAACGTCCATGCAAGCATTCATCCTTCCATCGGACGGCTCGTAGCAGTAGGTGTGCTGTGTGCAAGCGCTGCCCTTTCTGTACGGGAGGCCACATTAAGGTTTTTATCTGGTGTCTGATTTCATCTTAAGCTAACAGAGTGAAGCAGAGCAGCACCTACAAGCCCAGCTCAGAATAAGAGTCCTGTGAGCCTGGACGGTGCATACAAACACAGGCCTTTACTTCCCACTAAATGCATCTGACAAAGCGTCATGTTGGATGAAAAGGTGCACTGTAAGTAAAGAAGTAAAGGTGGGACGTGAGGGAAAAGAGAAGATAAGCATTTCTTAGGGGAAAGAAGGGCGCCACAGTTTGTGTTGTGCATTCAGGCAAAGCTTTCAATGTAATGCACTTCATAAATCTGAATTAAATCTCACTGTCCAAAGTTTTTAGATGAATTACTTCAGACAGATGTGTGGTCTTTGCACTGGAAAGAGTGAGAGATAGAGAGAGCAGAGCATCCAGACTGGCATTTCCTTCGGCAGCGCGTCGGTCTGGTGTTTTCACACAGACGCTTGATGTTTGCTGAGGTCTCGGTGTTCAGCTGAGGGAGCGTGTCCAGCGTCTCCGGCCTTCCATTACTCTGCTGGACACATGCTGCGATCTTTACAGCAGAAGTAGTGAACCACCACACCGTTTGGATACCTGGCAAAGGCACTGGACACGAAGAGGACACAAAACATGTAAGTATTCATACAGCGCATCCCCTCAAACAGTCCTTCAATCATATTGAGCACTAACAGAGCACAGCGACTTGGTTTCGGACATGTTTTTTTTTCTCTACGGGTTTCAAGTTTTTCGAAGGTTAACAAAATACTTATGGGTTTGGAACAACATGAGGGTGAGTAAATGATGACAGAATTTTCATTTTTTCAATTATCCCGATACATGCACAATATTTGTCCCAAACAGTATGTGAGACTGGAATTAATGCATCCACTGGAATGAATACAACTGCCCATTACAGCAAAATGTCAGATTCTCCACCAGGGATTTGATGAAACCAGAAAACAATAAATAGAGACCCATTATGCGGTCATGCAAATGTCTGTATAACATTCAACTTAACCGTTCAGAATTTAATGGGACAGTTCGTGTCCATAGATGGACGGATGCGCTTTTTTGGGCTTCAAAAATCTCAGGAACCATTCATTCCCGTTATAAAGCTTGGAAGAGCCAGGATATTTTTGAATATAACTCTGATTGTGCTCGGCTGAAAGAAGTCATACACACCCAGGATGGCTTGAGGGTGAATAAATTATGGGATAATTTTCATTTTTGGGTGAACCTAACCCTTTAAGTAATATGAATCATCAGACCAATTTTGGCTTGATTGATTTATTGTTGTCTGTGTTCTATATAAATCACACATGCATGTAATGCACTTAATAAAGATGCAAACAGGAAAACTTGGCTAGTAATAACTATGCAAATACGTCTGCAGAGCGCCGCAAATCAGAGAACCAGATTAACTGTGGCCACTATCAAACACTATCAAACACTATTAAATCTGAAAAAAAAAAAAGCTTAGTGCATGGTGTAATTAGGCAAATGCATTATGTAAATGAATTGCAATAATGTGAGGCACACCTATTTCCGATCTTCTTCTTGCACACTCTGCAGGTCTTTTCATCTGTGATGACACACTTCACCTGCTGGTGAAAGATACGTTCCTCCTGCACCTGCGCACGGACAAAGAAATTGATTCAAATATTATTAAAGAGGCTGTATTATGCCCTTTTGCAAAGTATTGATTTAGTTTTTGGGCTCTACTAGAATCGGTTTTCATGCTTGAATGTCCATTATTTCCTCCATATTCTCCATTGTTGCAGCTCCTCTCTTCCCAGTCTGTCAGTAACGCTCTGTTGAAGCCCCTCCTTCTGAAAAGCACACTGTGCTCTGATTGGTCGCCTGGACCAGTGTGTTGTGATTGGTCAAGAGCTTCGAGCGTGTTTGGGAAATGTCCCTCCCCTTACCATAACCACCAGTTTCAACACACTGCTAACTAACCCAGGCCCCGCCCCTTTATTCTGCATATGAATTATTTAAATGAGGAATATTGTGACGTGTTTGTTCCCGGAAAAAAGACTACAATAGAGGCATTATTTTAGGGAGTTCAGAAACACTGACACTGATATAGAGAAGAACTCCCGCTGGAGGGACTTTGGAAACCTTTTTCATTACACATTACACACTAAAGAAAGATAAACGTGAAAAAAGCACAATAGGTCTCTTTAAAATAAATATATGGGACATGTTGGAGAGTAATTATTTAGATATAAGTGAAAATGTCATGTTTTTAAAGTAATGTATCTTTTTACAAACTAGATGTTTTGGCAAGTAACTGTAATTTGAAAAAAAATTAGATATGCACCAATACCGTGTTTTAAAACACAGAATTTAATTAATTACACATCTTCAAAAGGAACTGAATCAGTCATTTAAGTAGCAGACCAAACCGTTGTTCACGAGTAAACGTACCCGCAGGAACTCGGCCTGTAGGAGGCTCTTCAGGACCTGGTCAAAGCGCTTCCTTCCAGCCTTCTCCTCCAACACATTCTCCAGGAACACCTGGATCTCTCGGATCTGTGTGTTGGCTGGCAGCAGGTTTATGGCCTTATGAAGGAGACACAGAGACGCATTTTAACACTGGATTCTGCATGTGGTTTGGAGAGTTTTGTTCAGGAATTGTCTGAAAGTCAAAATGTTTTTGTCTTTCGCTTTTTTCAACATTCTCAAAATATAAAAACTACAAAGGAAAGAGAAACTAAACTCTACAGCGACATGAACAGCAGGTTTCCACAGATGTGTACGTTCAGAGCTCAGTCACAGCAGAAAGGGTGGCATCTGACAACATGTCAACGCGGTGTCTCATTTCCTCTGCCAGCATCTTAAATGATGTGTTGGCAACAGCAGGATTTAACTGTTTAGCACTTCAACACACACTCACCATTCTCTCTCTTCAGCACATGCTTCACTCCCTCACACACTCTCTCAGTCTTATTTAATTGGGGCAGTCAACACACACTTAAGGTCCGTTCACACCAAGAACGATAACTATAGCAATATCTATATTAGCATTCACACCAGTGGACAGTGCAGTTCTGTCGTCTGCTGCTTTAAATGCTCGAGCTCTTTAAAGCAGGCTGGATTCTGATTGGCTGACATTCTGAAAGTGGTTCCTCTGTGCCGTTACAGCTGTGATGAGAACTCTGCTATTCTTTTATATTTAGAACAGTTTTTAGAACTATATCGCCATAGTTATTGTCCTTGGTGTGAACGGGCCTTTATTCAATTTGACTATTTCAGTTGGTTACTGTATATTTGATTTCATAAGAGTGAGAAAATTGACCCAAGACTGAGAAACACCAAATTAGGGACACTTTTACATCCCGAGGTTAATTTTTATTGAAACTCATCTTTTTGTCACATTAAAACTGTTATGGAAATGTTTAAGTACTGATTTGATCAACAATTCTAGATTTCAATACTGAAATTAATAAATCCATAATAAAATTACATTTCAAACCTTGTGATTACCTATACAAAGAATGACCATAAACCATTTCTATATTCATTGTATCAATTTTTACAAAAAATATGGGTAACACTTTACAATAAGGTTAACTTTAGTTAACATGAATTAAGAATGAATAAAACTTCAACAGCATTTATTAAATCTAAATTAATGTTAATTTCAACATTTACCAATACATTATTAAAATCAAGTTGTGTTTGTTAACATTAGTTAATGCATTGTGAACTAACTTGAACAAACAATGCACGACTGTATTTTTATTAACTAACATTAACCAAGATTAATAAATACTGTAACACACATTGTTTGTTTATTTTTAGTTAATACATTAACTAATGAAACCTTATAGTAAAGTGTTACCAAATATATGACTAAAATATATCACCACAACTAATTATGTTTTTATCACATCTTAAGGTGCAGTCACATTGATTGTTGTTCGAAGAATTTTAACCGGGGAATTTTCAATATGAATCCACTGATCATGAGCGAAAGACTTCCCCATGCACACTTCTTGTTTGAAAGTGACTTCTGTGTGCGCTGTGCTTCATATATCGCTACAATACTGAGAAGAGACAACAGACCTTTTTTTTTTGCCTGCAGAATTTAGCTGAAATTTTGCTAATGAGACCGCAAATTTAGTGTCAGCAAAGAGCACTGCTACCCAAACAATTTTGTTTTCTTTCATTAAAAAGGAAGATTATTATATTTATCACTATGTAATATTTAAAGCACCTGACAGCCCTACTTTTAATTGATGTCTCACTCTGAGGCAGTGGCAAGAGGAAATACAAGCAAAGCATAAACATTTTAAAATTTTAAGCATAATAATTGTTTAATGCAAAAACAACCATGATTTACCTTAGGTTTATGGGCCACAGTCAGTCTCACTGGTTGAAGATAGTTATTTTAATCTCTAAACCATTAAATATGACTGCCTGTGATTGTGTATACAGTTACAGTACAGTATTTCACTTTCAAACAGATAAGGAACGGAAACGCTCATGGTTTTAGACTCAAATGTACATTTGTCGTGTTTTAGCCCATGCAAATCTTAAATGTTCAGCATTCTTAGAAAAAATGGTTCAGTGGGGTTCAATACAGAACTCTAGGATTCTTGACTCAACCTTAAAGAGCGCTTTATATAAGGAGAAATGTCCTAACGTTATTTTTTCTACTGATATAGAATGTTTACAAGCTGTTTAAAGGCGGGCGCACACTGTGCGAATTCGGACACTCGGGAGGTCGTGAGATATTGCACACGCTACGAGTCAGTTAACTTGATAATCGCATCAAAGCAGCTGGCACACGGCACGACTGTATTGCACGGCGAGCCGGCGGCAATCACACGAGCTTTCGCGCTAAACACAGAGACTGGAGCTTTCAATAGCCAAATTTCCATCCACTTTTTCCACTGTTTTGATCGACAAAGTGAATATGCGTTAAAAAAAAGATCCAGCCTGTTTCCATCCAATTGGCCTTTTACCGATAAAATGGTGTGCGTAATGACGTCATCCCTAAAAAACCGCATCGTCGCATAAGTTTTGTTGTATCGCTAAAACAAATCTGCCCTTAAGTCGTTTCCATACATAATTTCACGTATATCGCAAATTATATCGTATCTTTCGTGTCCCAAATATTTGTAAAATGCACAGTAATGAGAAGATTGAAATTGATTTACTATTTTCAGAATAATAGGCCTATTACTAAATTAGGAAATATTAATCAGAAGATCAGGGAGAAGTGGGACAGTTTGTCTGACAGGACTGCATGACATGTAACTGCCTTTATGACGAAGCCCATGGGTTTGGACACAGAGCAGCTCAATTGTCCTGTATGCAACATTTTACTATCCATAAAAAAGATTGGTACAGTAAAATGTTCGGTCATATAGCAACAATCTTTAACGTAAGCCTTGAACATGCAGTCAAGACAGTCGCGGTTTGACGTGGCCGAGAACGCATGTATTCAGATCATTCAGACCAAACAGTTATTCGTTCTGGTTTCAGAGTTCAATAACATCAAATCGATCAAATTTTCTTCTCAGAGACAGATGCAGCTGTAACCTAAACGTTTTATTTGTGTAACCTATATTTAACTGTTTTTAAATGGTCTAGCTTAACTGATGCCGTATAACAATTCTAAAATTCTAAATTCTAAAAAAGCTTTTTGGATTCAACCGACTTTATTTTTTATTTTATTTTTTATTTGTTTGAGATAAAATTATTTTACATATTAATAAATTGTATTTATAAAATTATTTTATTGACAAGTGTCATGTTTGTGATTTTCATTTGTCAAGTAGCCAGATCCTGCCCATGAAATCGGGATTTTATGGCATTCATTTTATTTATTCAGATACAGATGTAATATGTTGTGTATTTTACCGTTCTTTTTGTCAGTATTAGAAACTCCAACAGCCTTCCTTCGTTTGACAGACGCCACATTTTTATTTTTGACGAGCTGCAGAGATTTTCAAGGCGCTATTTTCCTCATCCATTTTGAAACAAAATTTTATTATATATATTATTAAATTGTAGGCCCTATACATAAAAAATTTTTACTAACAAGTGTCATGTTATTTTTTACTTCGTTATAAACACTGTTTAGATCAATACTTGATCAAGCAATATTCAGAAACGGGTGCAGTTAACTATTATTTTTCTGAAGTTTTTCTGATTATTCTCAAGTTTTATTAGATAGTAAAAAACACAAAATTACAAAAATAAGGATGAATGATGTTTGAGAGGTAACACGTCTTATTCTTACCAATAGTAGTAATAAAATAATTGAATATACAATGCCACGCACGGACTCTGTAATAGGCTAATTCTGTCATGTGACACCACATTTATTTGCGTTAAAGCCCTTTTTCTCGACAAAAAGTGTTTCCAAACTAGTTTTTGCGACATTTGAAGTATCAACATAAAGTTTGTGCGCTACAGTTAAACGGAAAAAGATTGTGTAAACATTTGCAAAAAATGATCGATAATTGGCATTTCCATCAGCTATATCGGTAAACATTTTGATGCGCTAAACCTTTTTTCGCAAAAAATCCTTGGATGGAAACCTGGCTAGTGTTGCTGCTATAGCTTTGGATAGAAAAAACTAAGAAAAAGTATTTGTGAGAGAGAGAGAGAGAGAGAGAGAGAGAGAGAACTTGTGAGTGAGTGAGTGAGTGAGTGAGTGAGTGAGTGTGTGTGTGTGTGTGTGTGTGTGTATATGTGTGTGTACGCTGTATGGTTGCAGCCATAGAGATAGCCTAATAATACTCATCGATTTAGCCTATATGACGTGGTTGTGTATGATTTGGTAATAGGGGACAGCCTATACGCTGGTGAAAATTGGGCCGACTCCCCGAATTTTTTAAACATGTTAAAAATTATCATGAGGTCAGGAGGTGTCGTCTCGTCTCGTCTCGTAATTCCTCTCACACGCTGCGAGCCGCGACCATACGAGCATCCACGATGTCCACGCGATTTCTCCCGAGAGAAAAAAATTGTCTGCGAGCACGTACGATAGCAAAAAAAAAATCACACCGTGTACGCCCGGCTTAAGGGTATGTTTACACAGAAAACATTGTATGCGTTTTGGACGTTCATTTACATGACAATGTCGTTTTTGGGGCTTGAAAACACAAGCTTTTGAAAACGGGTTTTAAAGTGGAAGGTTTTGATAATGCCTTTACCGTCTTAATGTAAACAACAAAAACATGAATTTGTGAAAACAGTGACATCATGCGAATGTGTATTACATGTTCACAGGGTTTTTCTTGACAAAGTGACATCGCCAACTACTGACCTGGCATGCATAATACAGCCTTTTTAGTCATTCTCGCAGATCCGTGTTTTGACAATGTTGTCGTCTGTTTTTAGTACACTGTTGTCGTGTAAACATACCCTAATTCATAAAATTGAATTAAAATGTAAAATGAATTAAAACATTTAAATTAAAATAAAATGATCCCAAAAGGTTCTATATATGAAGCGCCTGACAAAACCCTTTCTTCTAAGTGTGTGGGTGTTTTCCAGGGTTTTGATATGCGGATGGAGTTTGCTAGAGTGTTCTGGGGGTTTGATAAGTGGTGATACTGTTGGTGTTTGGTGGAAACTCACTTTGGTGGTGTTCAGTTTGCTGTGGTGGAGCTGAAGAACGTTCAGGGCCGCCTGGAGGTTTGCTTGTGGCTCACATAACTCCATCTTAATGGGCCCGAGGAAGTGCACGTCCGGAGGAGACAGATACATGCGCAGGAGGGACAGATACACCTACAGACAGACGGCACCCCTGTTAACATTTAGACAAGGTGTGTCGTAACATGAGAGATGGTTTTACATTTCCATTTGGCTACATTCACAGTGTTTGGGACAGCCAACCGTACTTACAGTTAATCTCATACAACATCAGCCACTCGAATACTGAATGAATAACTCCGTCAAGCATCTTATATGTGAGAGTGACTACAGTAAATATTAAAGATGGCAAATTTAATGAACGAAAACTCTTATCGCCACAACTGACACAATGTAACTAAATAAATGAGTTCAATTGAGGTTTGAGTTTTTGCACGTCTTATTTCCACATTTTTAAAATATTTTATACTTTCATATCATTCATTCACAACCTACACTTTTGTCTTTCCAACCTGTTCGCTTCCAAAACCGCATGCAGCTTTTATATTTACATGTTAAATGCGTGTGATGACATTAAAGATTCTAGTGGTTTAATGATAGTATTAAACTACTATATATAATTCTGAATATAATGGAAACTAGGGTGCATATTTTGCAAGTTCTCATAGTATCTGATTTATCTAGTAGATTACAATTAAATAAGTACATTATTTTATTGGATATGCATTTTTTTAATATTTCAAGAAAATGCAATCTCTGATTTACGGTTTTAAATTGTAAAAACAAATGCAACAAAAATATTACAATAGCCAAATGATATAAATATTAAACTGTAAAAACATGAATAGTTAAAATCATTTAAAATGTACAGTATATAATCAGTATATAAATACATAATATGCTGATTTAGATGTCTAACACAATTCTGTATTTTCAGCATGTTTGCTGATGTCACCATTGAGACCAGGACTCTAATTTCAGTAACGCACAAAATATTTAGCAGTAATTGTACTCTTACTGTCACTAACACTATGTACAACATGATTACTGGTGGGTTTTCACTGCAAAACAACACAAAAACATGCCACAAATATTGTTGCAACTTTTGAGAAAACTTTTGCAACAGCCAATTCATTCATTTTGGGCTGCAGAAATCAGGAAAAGTCTCCTGGTGTTTGGGACTGTTGCACTGCACAAGATATTGTACAACACAGACTTCGGTGACTATACAACATGCAGAACTACAATGTGAAAATGAAACCAGCTGAAATGGTGAGAAGTCGTCGAGTAGCACTCACATCTTTATTGCCGTTTGCTGCTGGATCATAATGGCCGTGGCAGTACCTGAGAAAATCACAGCACACAGAAAACACAGTCTAAATGCAGGAACATTAGAGGAGGTTATGAGTGACGGCAGCTTGTGTCTAAAGTCACAGTCAACATGAAATGCAATGCATTTTAAGGCTTGGACACACCAAGCCGACGGTCGGCTGTCGGACAATATCGGGCCATTTTTGAGCGTCGGTCGGCTTAGTTTTTTCTGTGTGTTCCACACCGTCGGACGTTTTTTTTGGCCTGATTCAGCATGTTGAATTGCCGTTAGGCCGCCGGTGTGAGAGAGAACTCTGATTGGCTGTTCAGCTTAGCGAACGAGAATAAAATAAAAGCGAAAGTGATGAAAGCGTGCAAAGAAGTCAAGACAGTACAGACAGAAGGCTGTTATAATTTTACCTGAGTATTCGAATGCAGGAATATTTTCATAATAACATGAGCCGACTGCAATGAAGAAAGTGGATTAATATTCAAAATGACAAGCAAGCGCTGCTTTGTTTATGGTTTGTGTATCTGCAGTCCTAGTTTTGACTATTGATAGTTTGACCTAGTTTAGACTATTGATACCTGCTGATATAGACAGATATTTACTCACACGCAGGCGCAGAACGCACGTGCTAGTTGACAATTACCTTTAGTCCTTTTGGTGTGTTCAAGTGCCGCTTTTCAGCGAGACGCAGTCGACAACACAGTCAGCTTTCATCGCCGCTAGTTCTTTGACATCAGCTTGGTTTGTCCTGGCCTTTACTTTTATGTGAGTGTGACATACTGTATACAGTAACAGGATATTCAACACGAAAAAGGTGGAACTTGGTGTTTTTGGGAATTGGTAGGTGGGAATTAATTGAAAGTGGGCATCAGAATGGAGTCAGGAAAGTGGAAGCTAAAGGTCCAGAGCATCTGCACATATCCCAATGCTGCAACTTTAATATCCTAAATTTACACTATCGGTCTAAAGTTTGAATATATCATTTTTAAGGGGGGTTTTTTAGGACACATTACACTGATCAAAAGTGACAGTAAAATTTTTTATAATGCTACAAAAGATTTCTATTTCAAATTGTTGTTCTTTTGAACTTTCTATTAATTAAAAAATCATGAAAAATAAAATGTACAATGGTTTCCACAAAAAAAACTGAAGCAGCACAACTGTTTTAAACATTGATAATAATCATAAATGTTTCTTGATCATCAAATCATCATATTAGAATGATTTCTGAAGGATCATGTGACACTGAAGACTGGAGTAATGATGCTGAAAATTCAGCTTTGATCACAGGAATAAATTATATTTTACAATATATTCACATAGAAAACAGCTTTTTTAAATTGTAATAATATTTCACAATATTTTACTGATTTTACTGTATTTTTTATCAAATAAATGCAGCCTTGAGGCATCTTTCAAAAACTTAAAAAATCTGAATTGTTCCAAATGTTTCACGTCAATGTACATTATGCAGCATTATATTACTGTGTTACCTACAAAAGCAGTCTAAAACAATGTCAAAATATCTATGTGGCTACGTCATTACCAATAGTGCAGCATATCGAGCATCAGGCGATAGCAAAACTTGTGGAGTTGGAGGAAATCATTCAAGTTTGATGCCCAATTTTTCTGTTTCAATAATAGAGTGCAGATGAATAGGGGCAGGAACGTGTATAAAAAATTTTATAGGGTTCATACTGATTTCACGTTGACTTCATGATGTAGAACAGGGCTGCGGGACATTAAAGAACGTTACTCACTCTTCAGCCATATGTGTGTCTTTCAGAACGTGAACATAGATGAAAAGAGCCTGCTCATGTTTCCCCATACGGCCCAAGAGCAGAGCCCTCTCCTCCAACAGACCTGACAGAGGGAGGAAAGAAGAACAGTATGTGTCATCCAGCTTTATTTCCAGATTTTACAGTGTAATGTCTCTGACCTCTGGACTCACCATCAAATGGGAAATCACTGATGAGTCTCTCTGGCTCATAGCTGCTGGAAACTTCCAGAAATGACAGAAGCTTGTTCCTGAATTCTCCAAGCTCTCCCGCCTCCTTTCCTGCAGCTACAGCTGAAACACCTGGACACAGTCAACACAACGTGTTTGGTCTGTACTTTCACATAGCTGGAAAACGTTTATTTTAGATACGTTTGTGGATACTAAATATGGCATAAACGTTGTTTTTATGTTATCCATTATTTTGGTAACACTTTACAATAAAGATTCATTGTTAACATTAGTTATAGCATTAGCTAAAATGAACTAACAATTAGCAATAAGGGTTTTCCAGCATTTATTAAACTTTGTTAATGTTGGTTAATAAAAATACTATTGTGCATTGTTTGTTCATGTTAGTTCACAGTGCACAGTAATATTAATATGTATTATAATGTTAAAATGAACTAACAAAAATTGTTAAATGCTGTCAAACTATTTTTCATTGTTAGTTTGTTATACTAACAGTGTTACCATTATTTTTCTTTTCTTTTTGTGAAACCAAAGAACAACTGTGTTGCTAATAAAGGTTTTACTGAAACTTTCAATGAGGAGCACTGCTACCACTCGCACAAATTGCCAAAATATATATAATTTGTTTACCCCGTAAAAATTAAATGAATGCGTTGGTGGCTTAATTACAAATAAAATTTTTTATTTTTTTTATTTTTATTTTATAAATGTAGGAAGGTAGGTAAAATGTCAGCAGAGGCTATTTTCATGGCAAGAATTGTATAAATACAATAAAATAAAACCAAACAATATAAAATAGAAAAATACAATAGATTAAAATGACACAAGATGTTATAAATTTACATATGTTAAAAATTCTAAAACATTTTCTGGAAGGATATTATTAAACAAATCCTTATAAGATAAGATTGTCATCTACTGGCATTAAAAACAGAACAAATGATAAATGTAAATTCATAAACATCCTTAATTTTTGTGTTTGTCTCACAAAGAACCCAACATTTTTTCAATCAAATGCATTGAAATATATTTTCACATGTCCCTTTAGGGGCTCTGTAGCGGGGCCTGTGAAAACGTTGGCAGAGCAAGCGGAAATCTTAAATACTGGGCAAACAGAAATAAATCCTATATTATTATTATTATTATTACTACACGTTGGATTTAAATTAAGGGTGCTTTCTCGGGTTACCTTTTAGCCAATGACAAAAGCAACACGGACTCGGGTGCGCACTTGTTCAGGAAATAAAATAACATGCACATACATTTTAGCCAATGACAACAACACTGATTTAACAAAACACATGTAGGGGATGACAGTGGTGATGATTTACATCGGATATAAGCGAGTGCAATCAGAGCAGCAAATGAATAGCTCATAATCAGCCGTCTCCTCACAAGAGTCTGTATGTGATGGCGTAATATAAACACAAATGCATCCGGGTTCGATAGAAACAAGTAAGCGTGAAACCAGACCAACAGAAAACATGCGTGAAAGCCTCCTAAATAAAGTCAATTCAAATCTAAATTTAATGTCCAAATATTTCATGAAAATAAATAAATTCAAAACTTTCCCTTGACACACAGACACACACACACACACACACACACACACACACACAGAGATGTATCTGTAGTGAATGGCAACTAGCTTGCTGTTAGGACAAGCCTTTTAGCAAAATCTAAATAACTAGACGAGAATAGAACTATAAAAATGTATGCGCTGGGAAAAAACACCCGTCAAGTGCATTAAGCAGCGCAATCAATCTCAGATCACATGAAACTGCACACGCTTCTTTGAAGTGTTTAATATAAAGTGCTCTAATGCTTTGGATTATGCACATTTTTCCACTGCATCTCATGTTTTTTTCCCCCCATACAATTGTTTCCCCCCCATACAGTAGTGTTAATTTCGTTAACAAAAACTAACAAAAAAAAGATTTTTTCATGACTAAGGCAAGATGATGACAAGAGCATTGTCATTAAATGACTGTGACTATATCAACATGCAATATTGCTGACGAAAAAGCAAGACTAAAATGCAGTTAAAAAATAACAGATGTTGACAGATGTCAAGAGTTTAAATCACCCAATCACAGCTTTTCTCTTAAAATGACAGTGTTTTACATGATCTTTGCAATCTGGCAACCATGCGCACACGCTCTCTCTACACTGAGGAAGAAGCGCAGATGATCTGAAAACACAGATAAACAAGTAAACTGTAGTTCTGCAATCTCCACTAGGATATTCTGCTCAAATTAAAGTGTAACAGAGCCTAGAGTTGTCAAAAGTAACGACTTTGATACCAAGTCAGTACTGAAATTTTAAAAATGTGACGATATCAGTATTTCCCTCTAGCATTTTGAGCGCTGTTGAACGGATTCTTAAACACCTCTGATTGACGACTGTGTTCACGCGCGCAACATATATGTCTGTAATTGGCTACAATGATCAACGCTCTTCACCGAGTGCTTCAATGACGCTCTTCACCGAGCGCTTACACAGATACACACGGGAGAGTTTGAAAGGGAGGTCTATCAGTGGATCCCTAATATATCCGCTGATCGTTGGAGTGTTCTCTGGAGTGACCAATCACGCTTCTCTGTCTGGCAATCCGATGGATGAGTCTGGGTTTGGCGGTTGCCAGGAGAACGGTTCTTGCCTGACTGCATTGTGCCAAGTGTAAAGTTTGGTGGAGGGGGGTTTATGGTGTGGGGTTGTTTTTCAGGGGTTGGGCTTGGCCCCTTAGTTCCAGTGAAAGGAACTCTTAATGCTTCAGCATACCAAGACATTTTGGACAATTTCATGCTCCTAACTTTGTGGGAATTGTTTGGGGATGGCCCCTTCCTGTTCCAACATGACTGCACACCAGTGCACAAAGCAAGGTCCATAAAGACATGGATGAGCGAGTTTGGTGTGGAGGAACTTGACTGGCCTGCACAGAGTCCTGACCTCAACCCGATAGAACACCTTTGGGATGAATAAGAGCGGAGACTGCGAGCCAGGCCTTCTTGTCCAACATCAGTGCCTGACCTCACAAATAGAGAAATAAAGAATGGTCAAAAATTCCCATAAACACACTTCTTAACCTTGTGGAAAGCCTTCCCAGAAGAGTTGAAGCTGTTAGCTACAAAGGGTGGGCCAAAAGAATGGGATGTCATTAAATTTCATGTGCATGAAAAGGCAAGCGTCCCAAAACTTTTGGCAATATAGTGTATATGTTGCACGTGTGAACACAATGGCCAATCAGAGGTGTTTAAGAATCCGTTCAACAGCGCTCAAAATGCTAGAGGGAAATGCTGGTATCGTCACATTTTTTAAAATTTCAGTACCGACTTGGTATCAAAGTCGGTGCTTTTGACAACTCTAAAGCCTGTGTTCCTTATGAGCCGCTTGTGCTGTTTGCTGAGACTGAATCTGACATCAACACTTCTCAATGATGAATTGTAATAAATCCAAACATGGATCTCGACTATTGTCTGCGATTGTGGTTGCTGAACAAAATGCACTTACGCAACCGCTGTGTGACAATACAAAGTCGTTTTTGTTGTTTTGTTTTGTTGAAAAAACATTAATGTATTTTGGAATTATTGGAATTACTATTATGGATTTCACCATTTTAATTTTTGAGAGAAGTTTCTTGATTTACCAGTTTTTATAATATGATAAATAGCCTATAATAAATGATGAGGTAACATAAACCATGCGTATGAGTCGATATCCTCTTGATTTGTGCTTATAAGTGAAAGTTTAAAGATTCGAATTAAATGTAAAAATACATTTCTCAAATGAATTATAATTGAGCAAAATAATTATTGTGATTATTAAATGATTATCCATTTAAAAATTATGCATGACAGTAAGTTTTCATTGGCTAAAATTAGACTAAATTGCTCAGACATTTAGTCGACTAAAACATGACTAAACAAAAACAGGACAAGGTAGACTAAATATGATAACAACTAAAAAGTACATTTGACACAGGAAAGACTAAATTAAAAAAATAGCTGACAAAATCAACACTAGTCAACAGCAGTTGACCATGAATTCTCCCAAGACTTTCTGTTGAATCCCTATTGTATTACTTAAGTAGGTATTATATTATTATTAGTAGTAGTAGCTCTGATAAAGCAGTGTATGACAGCTGCATGTCTGACCTTCAGGCAGCGAGTTGAGGTACACTTTCATGAGGCCTTGCACCTTCTCCAGGTAGAGCTGGATCAGAACATTGTGGAACTCGGGCCGTGTCTCTTCCCACATGTAAATGATGTGTTCCAGGTATGGGATGGCCAGCTCCTTGAACCCCTCCTTCAGGAAGTTCAACACCTTATCCCTGGGTAGAGTCTCCACCTCCGTCAGGTCCTCAGTGAAGATCTGACAGCAACAAAATCAAACTCAAGCTCTTCAAGATGACCACAGAAGGCATATAGATACAACCAGACCATGTAGATCTCACCTTCAGCCCATCCTCGGGACAAATCTTCAGAACCCATGGTGAAAACTCTAATATGATGCCCAGGTTCTCCACACCTGTGCAGAAAGACACCAATGCATTTTCTACACTGTATTTTGTACCATTGTATTTTCTGTGAAATGGATTTTAACATTACATAATGTGTTAAAAAGAGCTGAGAGTACTATAATCTTATTGATAGCTGAAATAAATAAGTGGAAAAATGTAATAAACATGAAAGGGGTTGGAGTAGGTCTGCACAATTTGGGAGCAAAAAAAAAAAATCGAATTGCGATTTTCTGATAAAAATTGTGATTGCAATTTAAAATGCAATATAAAAACTAAAGGTTTGCTGTGCTTGTTTGTAGGACTGCAAATTTGGGCAACATTTTGTGATTATAAATCATGTTTGCTATATAATAATAATTAATTAATAAAAACATAAAAAATTATATAGAGATATAAACAAATGAAATATCACTGTTGTAATAATTTACTGTAAAATAAAAAAAATAAGTATTTAGGGGAAAATAATAACAAAAAAATCATTTTATTTTACATTACAGCTGTAAAATTACAATACTAATGTTTATGGCTGTCTTAATTTCTTCATCTTAAAACAAGTATGGGAAGATGTTTGGCACATGTTGCGTTCCCGGATGTACGTTAAAGCAGCTCAAACTCAGAGCAGATGCGGATGGCATTCATGTGGAGCAGCATTTACTGTGAACAGAGACGCTGAAAACACCGGCGGATCATGAGCTGCTCATGTGTAAATAAACACAGCGCTGCGCTTCACTCTGAAAAACTTTAAAATGAAATCCCACTAATCAGTACTGCAATTTTAGCTTGATTTTGATTAATTGTACAGCCCTAATCTAATGAATTTATGCAGCTGCAGAATTCATGAGAGTTTGCTAGTATGCTTAAGATTCTGGCTCGACCTTCAGACAAAAGTGGGCATCCAAATACTCAAATAGCACTCAACTTGTCTGTTGACTATATTAAACTACAGTGAGGTAATGTGCAGTAAATGAGCGTGGTAATCTCACCCAGCCTCTGAAGATACTGTACAGTCCTCTCATGACCCTTCAGAGGAGAGTTGGCTTTAGTGGACTGATCCAGCAGAACCTGCAGAGCTGAATAAATCACACTTCTGTAAGTCAATTGAACTGAACGAGGAAGATGACACAAGAATGTTCAGGGGCGGCACACAATCTGCAGCATCATGGCAGAAATGGATATGTACTTTTCAGGTGACTTCTGAATTGCATGTCACAAGAGAGAAAGACTGGTGCTGCAAAAGCATACATTGACAGTAAAGAGTCAACAGTTGCAGAACATACAGTGCAATACGTCATCAAAATTAACAAACAAACCATTCAGTTTGAATGGACTTCCTCAGTGAAACAGCTCAGATGACTCACTCTCTTACTGAACCGCAAGTTATTTTGTCAGACGCAATGTTAAAAAAGCTGATTTGATTAAAGGTTAGTGAAATGTCAATCAATCACACAAATACACACAGATTGTTAATAAAAACGATAGAAAACAATCGCATGAGTATGACGTTGTCAAACAGACAGAGAAGGCAATCAGTGTATATTCATGAAACAGTTTGTGACAGTTTTCTTGGTTGCACTGAGGGTTTATTAGGCAGTATGGATCTACACCACCCGGTCCTCATCAGCATTCTCTTCTGTAAGGCATGACATCAACAAAACATGATTAGAGCCATCTCTATAAACAAGAGCTGATCTGAGCCCTCCAAATGATGTTCAGATGCTTGGGTTTAGCAGAGGGATGAGCAACATGTCGTACACCCACAGACATTGCACTGCTAATGGAGGTTCCTCAGGCTCACATAAACATTCATATGACAGCCCGGATGATGTATGTTTTCAGTAAGCAGTTGATAAGACTGTGCGAACCTTTCTGGTGAAGGCCTTTCTTCTCATAAAGGATGATGAGTTCGCTGTATTTATGAGCTTTCTTTAGCACGTACTCGCTCTCCTCTATGTGACAGTGGTTGTTCTCCAGCCGCAGGAGAGGAGACACCAAGGCTACATTGGTCTGCGGATTAAAAAACAAAACAAAAACTATAAACAAAACAGAATCCATTACAGAGTATTAAGCTAAACAAGCTTTAACTGCAGTGAGCTGTCTACCTAGGCAAGAACTTTAGACATCATAGACAAATATTTATATCATATTATCATACTGACTTAAGTATTACAGTTATGAGAATCTACTGAGAATAATTAAGAACAATGAGCATTGCACAGGGAAGAAAAACTGTTTACTGGTGGTATTTTGTAATGAAATTTAAAGAATTCTAAATCATGAGTTGTAACAGTTTGAAGGAAAATATTTTTGAGCTTATGGCACAATTATCTAAAGAATTAAATCACACCTTACAATCATTCATGACCTTATCATAATGTTTGATGTCAATGTTGGCGTACTGTAGTACATACTGATAAATATTGATAACTAAGATACTGAAAAGTCACACAATTCTTTTAGAAAAGTATTAACAGCAGCAGCCACAAATTATCTTGCAGCGTCCAATTTATCGAAGATATGGTTTGATATTTTAATGGTCCTAAAAATAGGCTTCATTTTCTTTATGCAATATATACAAACTACAGATGAGAAGTTTGGGGTCGGTAAGATTTCTACCTTTTTTGAAAGAAGTCTCTCCTGCTCACAAGGCTCAATTTATTTGATCGAAAACACAGTAAAAAAAAAGTAACATTGTGAAATACTATTACAATTTGAAAATCACTGTTTTCTATTTTAATATATTTTAACCCCTCAACTGTCACCATCCCGCTAGCTCTTTTTTATCGCCTTTTTTCATATCACATATTTGAGTAATCTTCATAAATTAGGTATCATTCGAGAGCTTACAAACTCAAAATTCATCCTGTGAAAACCGTTTTGAAATTAGACGTTGCGTTACCATGGAAACGGTACTCTAAATTCTTTAAGCAGGCAGTGTCATGTTTCATATTACAAAATTTATTTAAACTACTTTATAATCTACTTTTCTAATCTTGACAAAACATTTTGTGGACCGATAATTACAGCATTTAACTAGTATTTGTAATGAGATGTTTTTGTAAACCTGTTTTCACAGAAACTGCAGCCAAAATAAAAGTCATAATGTCATATTGCGACAAGAATGTGACAAAAACACACACAAGTCCGACCCAAATGTTTAATGGCACGATTGTTACCATCTATTTGCATTTGTTTATATCCAGCTGGTCGCTTTTATGCATTCGTTATGCAGCAAAGTTGCATATTTAAAGCTAGTGACGTGAGGAATAAAAGCTGTATCGTCATGCAGCCAACAGAAACATACAAACAAATCAGAAATGCATTCGATTTCAGTTTTTTTTATCGTCACTGTAACACATATTTAGGTTTTTGTTTAGATAATCAAGCAAATAAAGTGTGTGAGTATACATACAATATGCATGTGTCTAATTTCAATGCTATGGCCTTGGTGTAGATATTTGAAGATGGCCATCTTTAAGCATCACTGTTTGGATGTATATAAAATGGTAACACTTTACAATAAGAGTCCATTTGTAACATAAACTAAGCTTAATAAATGTATTGTTTATTGTTCATTTCAACATTTACTAATACATTTTTATAATGATCAAGGTATAATTAATATATTAATATTTTTTATATTTAAAAAGTACTACATTTTCATGGTTTCATGTTTTTCAATTTGTATGTGTTATGTTTGTTTTTATTCAGTATCCATTTTAAAAACTCGGTTGATTAATCGGTTATCGGTCAGCGTGGGCCTACCTAGTTCCTCTATCGGTCGACCTCTAACGGGTATTAATTTAGTTTTGCCTGTATATGTTTTTTTGCCTCCCAAAGTGACGGTAGCCATTGACTTGCACTGTATGAATCACCAAGGACCACAGTTTCTACCAAAGAAAAAAAAAGACACCTACATATTGGATGGCTTGAGGGTGAGTAAACATTTTTGGGTGAACTATCCCTTTAAGCTTAGTGAGATACAATCACCAGAGTCTACTTTCAACATCAGTTTGAATCAGCTGTAAGCATTAATCAAGACTCCATTTCAGTTAAGACGAGGCAGCTCACGACGTCATAGAACAGAGCTATTGAAAACAATTTGAAGGTCTTACATGGAGGTAACATTTGAGCAGGGTGGTATCGATGATCTGAAGCAGTTTCTTGCGGCTCTTGATGGTGGGGGTTCCCTCCATGAGAGGGGAGGTGGTAGAGGGGTCCGAGTCATTCAGCTGCTTGACTAAATGACTGCGTTTCTATCAATAACACAAAGACAAAACTGTAATAACAAGTTTGATAAACACTCAGTATGAAATCCATAAATCATGAATACCTGTGTCAGGTAGTCTATGAGGGCTAGGTGGGCTTTCTCCAGCTCGGCTCCAGACAGTGTGGGCAGAGGGTTGGGGTAGTGCAGCTGTTTGCGGTAGTCAGAGGGAAGGAGGTCTGGATATAGTCCAATAACATGAGTCGGATCTATACAAGAGAAGAGCAAATCAGCTTTTACCCATTATATAGAGTGCTGCAGCGATGGCGTATTTTTGTGGGGCCAAAACGAGTTGCATTTTGCACTTCCCGTTCCATCGTCCTGAAGTCATTGGGTTTTTGGTTAAATGCCTGAAATAAGGTCTGTGGTGAACACAAGCTCAAAATATGTTCATGTTTTATTGTACAACATAAAATACATCAGTAATAACCTCTTGTGATTTTTTTTAAAGCTTTTACTTGTCTTGAAAAAGTGTCTAAATGGGACTAGAGAGGTTGTCTGGGACATTTAAACAAGTAAACCAATTTACTCACTGTTTATAATCGTGGTCTTGCAAACTACTCTAACTCTAAATTTCAGGGAAAATGTTTTTTAAATAAAAGTCTGAAAGAGTTGTTGAAGCTCAATGGTGGTGACGCTGAAATCATGTGACCGTGCTGTAGTTCGTTTACAACCTGTGCTTAGCTTTTTATTTCTGGTGATTGTATTTGGGCTTCAAAACTTAATTTATGAAGATTACCATGATGAACAAAACGTGTATGAATCATGAACTTTTGTTGGTGGTCACAGAGCTTATTTTCTGCAATAATCCAAAAGCCAATGGGAAAAATCCTATTGGGTTTTTGTTGAGGGAAGCAGAGTGATGCAAACTTACGGGTTAACTTACAAAAAGACATCACTGTAGAACTCTATTATTCATACATCTTACTGTCCTGGTGCAATGGCTCTCTCTAGTGGACTATACGATGCAACTCAGCAAGACCACAGGTAATCTGAGGTTTATCGGACACAAAAATGAAAAGAAGTTTCCAAAACTCCAATCTGACCAGTTGGTATTTTATCAGTCTACTAGAAAGTTTCTACCAGAATGTGCTGGTCAAAGAAATCAATTACAACTTGAATCAATGTATTCTTTTCTCATTTGTGGTGCATCATCACTGCTGTATGAACTCAACACACCTGTGCCTAACTTAGCAAACCCCTGCATGGAGTCGTCAAAGCGCTTCTGACAGAACAGGTTGAAGGCATACAGGTTCTGAATGTGATGGATCTGTTGTCTCTTGTCTGCATCTAAATCATCCTTCATTTTCTGAGGAAAGATGAGACAGAAACAAGGTCAACATAGGATACACATTGTGTACTTTGCATGCTGGATGCAAAAACCAAGAGTTTCTCACCGCTAGCTGAAGCGCCAGTTCAAACTGTTTGTCCTGTAGCAGCTGCCGTATCTGGCTGGCTATAGAGACCGGCACCAGACGCCAAACAAAATGATTGCTTGCGACATAGACAACATTTGATCTGCGAAATCAAAGAGAGAAAGAAAGGAGACTCGATTTGAAAATAGCCAGATTCAAGCTTTTACGTGCTTAATTTTTCCCTGCTAATGGGGATTTTTCAGGTGTACACCACCCCTTTCAATCAGATCGAAATTTCATTCGGATCAAGCTCAATCACATCGATTAAGGTGTTTACATGAAGGCTTTTCAGTCTGACTGAGTCATCAATTTGATTATAAACTGATTATTTGGGTGCATGTAAACAGCTTTTGGCATGTTCGCACCACAGGAACTGGGAATGATTTTAGTTCTAGACACGCCGTTTGGGGGAACTAAATTAGCTCCTACTTCAGAGTAGGGTGTAACCCAGCACAATAGGAACTACCAGTGACGTAAGTGTACGCTGATTGGCCAAACGCACGCGAAACACCAGAAACCCGCCATTTTAAAAAAAATTTAAAAAGCAGTGTACACACACAGATTATAGCCTATATATTTACTCCAGAAACTAACTCTACGAACATGGAAAACTGTGATAGATGGACCTCTCAACCTTTACACTAAAGAGAAAATCCAATGCAACTTTGAGGGGAACAAGCGAAACATGAATATGTATTAGCGACATTGGGCATAAACAACACGTCAAACACGAATATTTTTTCATATACTATCTACTTTCTTTGCATAAGAGTTCTATGTAATAACGTATTAGACAGGACTGTTAAACAGATCATAAACGAATAAAGATGGAGAATGGGAACGCTGTGTGCTCAGGCTCTGGCGTTCTCAGCGCAGTCATTTCCGTTGTGCCGTCAAAATAAAATTCACAACAAGAAGCATGGCTTACGTCACTTCAGAGTTCCTACTGACGGTGCAAATGCAACCAGGAAAATGGCCCCAAGGGAACTTCTAGTTCTCGGGGAACCGCCCTGGTGGCTAGTTCCTATAACTAAGTACCTAGAACCACCCGGTGCGAAAGGGACATGTAATGTAGAATAGACCTTCAGTCAAAAATGTTCCACCATGTTTTCCTTTAAACTGAGATTGTGTGCAGGTCTCACCCAGCAGAGGTGATGAATCGCGGTCTCTGCAGTTCTACGCTCTGCACCAGCAGTCTGGGTTCGAGAGTGCGGATCTCCACATACCGTGGCAACACTGCAATGATGTAGGGTGGTTGGTGCTCTAATGGAAGACATGAGAAAATAGCCATAAGCAGACTCAGAAATGGAAGATGAATGGATTTAAAAATAGTAAAACATGTTAAATAGAGCTGACAGTACTACATCATCATTGATAGCTTAAAATAGAATCAAATGAGAGCAAATATTTAACAAATCAGCCATGAAAAGAGCAGGGGATTAGTTGAATTTTGTGCATTTTGAGTGTTCCTAGTGTGTGGAAATCTGTAGATTTTTCTGCAGGCACAGATTCTATGTGGAACTGCTCATAAGCCAATATTAATACAACTCTCGCATTCATTTTTTTCTTTGAATCAGTTCAAATTCATTTGAATGATTTGTTTGCATCATCACAAAAAAAGATTCAGATTCTCTTTAGTCAGTTGCAGCATTCAGGGGTCAAATACATCTGATGATTAAGGACTTGTTCAGGGCACTGGTGCATAACTGAAAGTGTTGTTGTTGCTGTAGTGTTTGCTGCTATGCTGTTCTTCCACATTGTAATGAACGTTTTTCTTAGCGGAAGCTTAAAGATAATGTACAAGTACGATCCATTAAGATAAATAATTATCTTTCTTGTAAGACGATAGAATTAGTACTACAATAATTGCAACAAAAAAAAACATGTAGAGTCAGCGAAGTGTCCAAAATTGTATATCAAGATACAGTATGAGTAATTTTATACCACGGTAACAATATATATCATGACATTGTTATTTTAGCTGGAAACAAGGTTGTTACGAAACCAAAATTTTAGTTTAGTTAAATTTCACAATTCTTGAATCCAATTTCAATACCACAGAAAAAAAACTGATACTAGCTTAACTAATGCAAGTAAAAAGTTCTCAGGTAACTATCTCTAAAACAATGAAGCAAATTACAAACAATAGAACAAATGCATTTCATTTGCATAAATTACAGCAGTTTACAAACTAAGCATTTGCACTTACCCTATATGCATTCATAACAATCCTAAGTGAGCACGTTTACATGCACACCAGTACGCTGATAGCTCACAAAAATCAGCTTACTGAAATAACCTGTCGTCTGGGTTTATACGGAAACCAATAACCTGACAACGCAAGTAAACCGCGTTTACAACACTTTATTAATAAATCAGTTATTTCCCGGTAGTGACGTCCAAACGTAATAATTTGCGTATCTTATTGTGAGTATTTCATTTGTTATGTCGGTTGTGATGTTAAATAAAGCATTAAAACCGAAGAAGAGTATTGCAACATGTCAGCGGGAAACGTATGGCTCATACAGTACATTATCCTCTCGTGCAGTTACAGATGCAGCATTTTGACTGTATCACTTCTTCTATCACGAGATTTCAAGGAAAGAGTGCGATCAAGAAAGAGTGAGTTTGTGATATATTTCCCCCTCCCTTACTGAAAAACACTTGCTATGTCTGGATGCGCTTAAATCCACAGTAAGGATGCGTTCCTGTCACATATCACACATGCGCACTTCAATAAGCCGACAGAAAGCAGTTTAAAGCATGCTGGGCGAAATCAGCGTAAGGAGCAAAAATCTAGCTGTGACCATCGGTTTATGTCTATCGTTATGATATCGGTTTACTAAGTGTTAGATATCCAATTATTTATTTATTATTGCTATTATTATTATTATTATTATAATTAACAAACAGTTCATCAAGTGGAAGAAATTACATTGTTAGGCATGTTTTGCTTCCAGTTTGTATTATTATGCTATGTACAGTAAGCTAGTGGAGATTTGATTGTTCATGACATTGGAAGTAATATTAGACAAGATTTTCAACCACTTTTTTTACTCATTATTTGATCAGATGGTAACCGGACACCAGTTTCCTTGACGATCTGTTGTTGACTGAACCTGTTTGATGTAACATGTTTGATAAGTTGCTTATGAGAACTTGAGAAACGTGTTTGTTAAGACTGACATCATACCCATTGCAACAGGAATGTCCGTCCAGTTAAGGGCACATTTCTGAGTGCAGACGCCTTCTTCGTTCAAAACAACCGTGAGGTCATCCTGACCCACAGCTACCTTCCCATCAGCCAATGGGGCCACCAATGGTTCCAGCTGTTTCCCTGTGGGGAACAACTCCTTGACTGAGCCACGTCCGTCCATCTGAAGAGAAAAGTCACATGATTTTGTGCGATCTGTAAAATGTATTTTGGAGCACGTGTGTGAAATAAAAACGGTTTTCTTAAATGTAAGATCATAAAAAGTCTTCAATATTTTAAATGGTATAATAAGCATCTTAATTATCATTTTAAGGCGTCTTTTATTTTGGGGATGGAAAAACATAAATCACGATACTGCCTTAATCAGATTATTAAACTTGAATGCTTAAAATGCTTTTCTCGTTAAATAAATGTGAGCGCTTCACATTTCAAAGCCTGAACGTGGGGCTGTTGTGCGTCCTACGGGCTCGTGCAACAGTTCAATCAATGAATAGCGCACATTTAGACCAAGCGATTGCTTATGAACTAATGCTGATCAATTATGACAATGTTTACTTTACAGTGTTTATATAGTAATATGTTGTATACGGTTGCATATTTGCATATTTTGTCTCCCTCATCTGCAATTTAAATGAGCAGCTGCATTAATAAAGCATACACAAATTTCAAAATAAGAGTCCCGGTTTATTTCGGGCATGTTTATAAATAAAAGTGTGTCAAATTTCCACCACCGGTTATTATTTGGTAACACAAACTGTATTTAATTTCCATTTAATTTAATTTAATTCCATCCCGTCACAGGAAGGAAAGACTCTTAATATTATTAAATATATAGATTTTACTAGTATCAGTGTTATTATAGTTAACAAAAAGTAAAACCATAAAAAACATTTTTCATTACTTGAAATAAATAAATATTAACTGACATAAAATAAAATAAAATATAAAAAACTTAAACTTTTCTTATTTTCATTTAACTGAAATGAACCTGTTATCAAACTGTTATCAGTACCAAACTATAACTGAAATAAAAATTACCAAAAACTATACAGACAGTTTTAAAAACAACAAAAACTAATAAAAATTACTAAAACTTTCAACTAAAATTAAAATTAAAGCAGAAAATATAAAAATTAAATTGAATTCAAAACATTAACAAAAATTATAACAGTATCTCAGTGATACTAAAATAACACTATATGGCAAAATCTGTTTATTACAGTGTTTTTTTATATATTATATATATATATATATATATATATATATATATATATATAGGCAGAAATAGTTAGTTGCGCCCCTAAAGTTTCTAAATGCGCTCCTAAATTTTTCAACTTAGGAGCTCCTTGGGAAAAAAGAATCAAGCCCTGATACATCTGACTGATTTTATCAGACCAAGAGGAAACAAAGTGTGCTTAAAAGGTTAATGTTGACACTTGTGAGGAAAAGCTAAATATTGTTTTTAGGATTTAAGTTACCAAGGGGCCAGCATGGGGGTGTTGATGAAATGATCACTTGTCCTATTGGGAAACTGTTGTATTGTTGCTGGCTAATATAGATGAACTTCTGTCAAAATTGCAAAGAACACTAAATACAAGCAGTTTTTTTTACTTACTCGGATCAGATAGTAGTCTCGTTTGAAACCCACGCATATGGAGTTCTCACACCAAGCCATGGACTTGGGAATGTCTGGAGCGGCAACATCTCCCTGCAGTAGTGACCAAAAAAGATTTAAGCTACGGTTATATGGCTCATGAGAAATATTTTGTTTGTGTGTTTCCAAGCCTCAAGCAACCTGTAATTCATGGAATTCTCTGTCCTTCCAGTAATACAGCTGAATCTTCCTCTTGACTGCTACACACATGCGCAGTGTGGCCTCACCTGAGATGGACTTCTGAAGAGAGAGAGAGAGAGAGAGAGAGAGAAATCAGATGTCAGAACATTAACAGGCAATGACATTCACTTAAAGTGGCCCCAAATGTATTTAGGGTATATGCAAGGTTTTCAAAATCAAATGTAAGGCTTTTTAAGACCTGCACAAACATAATTAATACCGTTTGAGCAGGGCAGGATAATGTCTACGGTAACATACTAAACCGTAAGAAGACTGTAAAAAAACACAATTTAAAAAACGTTACAGTTCAAATTATGGATGCATTGATTCGATTTTTTTGGCCGATATTGATACCGATTTTAACAAACCATCTATTTTGTCACTTGCTCACTTATTTGAACTTTTGTCTTTAAAATAGATTACTGTTTTGATCATGTTTAAAAACACATGTATTAAGGTATACTAGCTAGTTTTGCTGAATCGTCAAATCCTTGTCATTGAACATGGATTGGATCCATTTAACATTCAACAGGCCATCAAATATTTTGCTATCAAATATTTATTTTTTTGCCTTCAAATATTTCTCTCTTAACAACATTTAATTATTTTACCCACAGAAAAACATTGGATTATGCAACAGACATTATACAATCACTTTGTTATATCAGCCTTTTTCATGCTACAGCCGGTTCTAAATTGATCAAAAATCGACAGATACATCGGTACATAAATCTCACAATTCAGCATTTAAAACGTTTTTTTTTTTTTAATGGTTTTTGTGGTTTTACTTTAAAGTGAAACTGAAAGTGACATGTGAAGGCTAGGTATGGTAACCTACACTCAGAATTTGTCCTCTGCATTTAACCCATCCAAGTTAGTGCACACACATTAGGAGTAGTGAGTAGTGAACACACACACACACCCACTGCAAACCGTGGACACACACACCTGGTGCAGTGGGCAGCCATTTTTGCAGTGGCACCCGGGGAGCAATTGGGGGTTAGGTGCCTTGCTCAAGGGCCTTGCCTTGCCTTGCTCACCTCAGTAATTTCCTGCCGGTATTGAGAATCGAACAAGCAACCTTTGGGTTACCTGTTTGACTCTCTAACCATTAGGCCACGACTGCCCCAAATGTCTAGGGGAGACTGTGAACCCACTACCACAAATTATGCAGTCGCGATTCCCACATTTGGGGAGTTCGCAGGGGTCAGCACAGCCGGAGTGCAATGGCCGAGCCTCGCCCTGATCATGGTGTCTCCCCTGCCAGGTAAGTAAAGGGGTCATTTTTATTATTTTAATATGTTCCTTGACTTCACTTATAATTACTTCATCTTTCAACAAAAGTTTCTTTGCGAACTCTCCATTACACTGTGCCTCGATTACACAACAAAACGTTCCGAACAAACATATAATCCTCTGACGCGATACAGAATGGCATAAAATGAAACCATCCACTTGTTTCCGATGCTGGGATGCTTCTAAAGTCTGGACAGAGATGCAAACGGGCTGTTTAAACTGGACATGTCAAAGCAAACATTCTTTCACTCTTCCATTTGTCCTGTTGTAGACCGACTAAAGCGCGTGAGTGTGTCAGAAACTGAACGCGCATCTGTATACTGTATCAGTGTAGACAGCATCAGTCAATGGTAAAAAAAAATGTCAGCTGTATGAACGTCAGTGAGCCTATGGTGTCATACACAAATACATTTCCCCGTGTGACGTCACCGGTCACCCAATATCAAAACCAGACGTTTTTTATGTTTATTATTATTTGCCTCCAAAAATTAATATCTTTTGTATATTTTCATATAACATGGCAACATTTTATGTAAAAGTAAAGTATGCCATGTGCTGTTTCTGTCACCTGGTGGAAAACAAACACTGAAATGAAAGTGACCTGAAATTAGCACTATAACCAGTAGATGGCAGCAGAGCATCACTCATTTCCCATTTTCACTCCCTCTCTACATGTTTTGCACAAATGAATCTCTTATGTACATTGCGTCTACACATTGTTATGGGAGAATTTGCAAGCGTGTAAAATCAGTAAAGTTTCTGAATAACTTAAACACCTCTCATTGGCCAATGCTTTTCACAGACATACTGTGATTACCTACTCAATGCAGCAAAAACACATTGTAAACGGAAATCAGAGTATGAACACAAATACATACGCACAGAAGTGTTTGAAAACAGCCGATTTCAGCAAGTACCTAAATTGAGTCAATACTATTTTTTTCTACTTACTACTCACAATTTCAAAAACTCATTGGATCTACACGAATCACGCAAATGATCTATTTTGTATTCAAAACAGCAATTTTTAACTTAAAGGTGACAAGTTTGCATCCCTGCTTTTTTTAAATGACTTTTAAGCAACTGTGGCTGTGATTTTTAGAAGAAATATGAAGTCAGTTCTTAAGTTCACACGTGTATCCTCACAGAGTAACCACTCGCATAGTTCACCACGTTAAATATCAACATCAACATTTCACAAACACAGTCACAATACTTTTTTGGACCACGGTATGCATGAAAACATCAAACAGGCCAGAGGCATTCTTTAACCTACCTGCAGGTCACAGGCGAACAGTGTGGCTCCTTTGGCTTTGGACACCACAGTTATCTGCTGGAAGGTCAGCAAGTCATGAACGTGGATGCTGTTTTCTGAAATAAAAGAGGCAATGGGACTGCTGACACCAAAACTACAGTTCCATAGGATTCACTACACCACATCAATTTGGATCTAAGGACCAAGTGTCTCATATGCAACCAACATATGACTACACATCATATGGCATTGGAAAAAAATACTCACCCAAAAGACTAACCAAAATCTTGTACTGCGAAACCACAAACAGCTGAAAGAGGACACAGATTATAAGAGATGGCCAGAAGTAAAATCTTTTCTTTAAACATAGTTCACCACTGTCAATTTTGTTATTATTTTCTCACCCTCATGCGGCAATTTTCCATGTAAAAAAAAATATTTTTGAAGAATATTCATGTAGCTTGTGACCACATATGTCAAACTCCACAAATGACCAAAGAACACCATAAAAATGGCCCATAAGATTTGTGGAATATATTCTACATCTTTTGAAGTCATATAATAGCAAAAATTAAGTACTATTCATCAGTAACATAATGGAACAACATAACGGTGGGTAAATAATGACAACATTTAGGTGAACTAATCCTTTAAATGGATGGACCTCTCTATCTGTGCATACCTGCTGAATCTTCTTTGAGAAGTTCTTATTGGATTTCTCTAATGTAACTTCAAACCTGTTTGTACCTGTAATGAAATATATTATCAATTAAACTAAAAGTAAATCCCACAAATAATCAATGCTGAATATAAGCACAGATGCAAACAAAAACTATGCACCTGCATCTTTCTTGATCCTGTACTGAAGGAGATGACCCGGTTTGGTCCCGACAAGGAGCCAATCATCTGCAATGGACACAGTATGATTATCACACTAAATGACACAAGGCAAAGATTTACAAATGAGTTCATGGAACTAGTCCTGTAGAATAATCCAGAATTAGGATGCTCAGTCCATCACAAGTGGTCTAAAAATTGTAAAGTTTCATTGGCCATTTTTAATTTTTTTAAATTTGTGATTGCCTCTATGTACTGGTATTGCAGTTGCTGATATTTATATGGCCAAAAAGTAAGATGAAATTCTGAAAGCATGTAATGTAAATCGATGAGATTTTTATAACAGTATAGCAGATACTTACATAAAATGCATATAAATATCAGTTGTCACTGTATATCTGCCAATAATGTCTACGTAAGATGATATTTAAATGCTTAGTTTTATTTCATATATAAAATTTATGATAAAAGCTGTGTAGTTTTAAAACCTATGCATGTTTGTTTTAACTGAAAACAACTCGCAATGCCAACTCAATGCCATATCTTAAAATATGTTAGTGCCATTGTTTTGTCTCAAGATGCACACCAGTAATGTTTTTTCTAAGGCACGTTTATAAAAGTTATTTAAATGTCCTAATTGAACTGATGCTGGGTACACACTAAAAGATAATCGGGGCGGTTTTGGGCCGATTTCTCCCCTTCTGACAATCCTAGGTAAAGTCCTGATTATCTTATTGGTCTACAGATTACTTTATCTGATTTTCCTGTGGTTTGAGGTGTGTTAAGAGTGACTGAATTTGCTCGGAAGAACGTCAGAGTTGCCTCGATCGCGAATTGTAAATATTCAACATGTTGAATATTTACGATCTGAAATCCTTTTGTGTGGGGGGGAACCCCGAGGACACAAGCACGCGCGCTCTGGAGATTATCACGTGAAACGAAACAATGCCCAATCAGAAAGCGAGCTGATGGAAGACTCACCTCCAGCTCGCGCTGTAACATGTAAAGTCCATACACTATAAGAAAACTATTTTTTCTTGCCGGTCGTCCTCCATGTTTGTTTACTTTAAAGTCACGTTTGAGATGTTTTGATGCAAGAGATTTTGCGAGATTTCCCGTGTTCACAGGCGGGACTCTGTTATTTGTGAATGGAATCTGTGCGTGTGTGGTGTGCTTTCCTGGTCACTCCACACACTAGAGGAACAAAACGGTTAAATCTATGATTTCTTATCGTCATGTTTGTGGTCTCTCACATTTTGAAAATCTTATAAGAGTTTAAAAATCTTTTAGTGTGGCCCCAGTTTAAGGCCTAATCCTGGCTTAATCTAAGCCCTGTTTGTGAAACCGGGTCATAATGCAATGCAATACAATGATGATTGAGAGATAAACAAGTAACCTTCCTCAAAAGCCTGGGGCCAGTTGTTCAAAAGTAATCTGATCGGATTACAGCTATCAGATTCTGGATCAAATCATCAATTGGTCGGGATCGGGATACATTTAATCCAAAAAAATCAGGATTATACAGACTGATCCCAGCAGAAGGGTGGATTTCAGGAACAAATTTTTTTTATAAAACTTGGTATAAAAAAAAAAAATAATAAAAAAAAAAATACAACATTTGTATCATGTTGTACACACACACACACATATTTTTTTATTTGTAATAAAGTAATAAATTAGAAGTAGACATTAGGCTACCTATTATGCCTTTCAGTAGCCTACAGTAAAAGTAAAAAAGTAATAAATTATCCCCACAAAGCTGTAAATGTCAAACAAAAATATGATATTTAATTTAAAGTGTTTTTTTAATTACTGTTTGTGAACTACATTGGTAAAATCATAAGAGATGAACCAGTCAAAAGTTCTTTACAAGCAAACGCAAAGTTTCTCGGGTGAACGCTGCGCAAAACTTTTCTGAGAGAATGCAAAAGCATTGAAATGTGTGGGCTCCGTAGAGCACAAGTAATCCAGATTTGGTCATCTGAAAAGGTGTGTATCTGGATCAGGGTTATCCAAACCAATTTGAAAAAACAGCACAAAAGTAAGATGGATTACTTGATCCTGGATAGCAAAACATGGGATTTCCAAATCCAGATCATTCTGATCCAGATTAAACTTTTTGAACAACTGGCCCCTCATGATCATATTTTTGATACATTTAAAACAAGATATAAAGATAAATAAGAAAATATTTTTCTCATACAAACGCATGGCTTAGCTTCAGAAGGCCTTTATTAACCCCCCTAGGATGGCTTGAGAGTGAGTAAATCATGGGGTAATTTTCATTTTTGTGTGAACTATCCCTTTAAAAAGTTGCGCATTACATATGATACAGTAGGCTTTATAGGGTTAAGATACCCCTTTGTAGAAGACATTGATTGGCATGGCTCTAAATAATCAATCATGCACCCTTCAACATGGAAGTTATGATAGTCTTTCAGTTCAGTGATGTTTTTTTTTCCTTTATACTTGCTCATGAACAATAATACTACTTTTTTAAAACCTTGTGAGCTGCCTAAGTAATAAAAGTTGTTCAGATAGTGGAATAGTTGATCTTTCTCTGGCTGTGACTCAAAACCTGGTGATCTGCCTAACTAGACAGCGGTTTTGGACATCAATGGCTTGTTTCTGAGTCAGCTGACCAGACATAACTGGGTAAAGACAACTATTCCACTATTTGATTAACAAATATTCAACTATTAGATCCATACTGCTCAAAAATCTGTCTAGGTAGAAATATTAAATAGATGTCCATACGCGTTGTCTATGTAGGCAGCTAAAACGATGTTGAGACACAGCCAGAGAAAATATACAACTCATTACGAATATGCTACAGTATGTCGGCCACTCACAAGGTTTTGAGACAGTTATTACCGACTAATAAAAAGGCGTTATCAATGATACTCCAAACGAGTGTTAAAAGTGTATAAGGAAATGGGAATGAGGGAAAGGGAAGCAGAACTCACCCCAGGCCGCCAGACAGTCAATCTGGAGGGGTAATTTCTCCAGAATAGGAACCGGTTCATATGCGTCATGCATACTGGAGCTCTTATGTACTACCAAACACACGTAGATAAATAACCCAAAATGGTAAAATAGAAAATAAAAAGCCCGACCACTGTAGAATCTACTGGAAGCTGACAGGACAATAGTAAACAAATACACTTTTACACAACAGTCATAGATCGTTAACTTCTTTGTTCACCATCTTGACTCTTCTCAAATGTCCCACTCCATCCTTCTTGAGTCCTGTGTCGGTCCAGCGTCTAAAAATAGCACTGAAACTCCTTTGTTTTTGTTGTGTTGTTAATGTGTCATGAGCATTTGGCTAGTTAGCCTCCATATTTTGCCCTTTAAACTCGCAAAAACACAGATCCTCGAATTACAAATGCATTTCATCCCATTGTTCTGCAAGACGCTGTGGTTTGTTTCCGTTTTAACCGTTTAATTGTCCGTTAATCCGAGCTGATATCTGTCAGGATTCGGTGTTTGACAGCTAGCAGCGAGTGCTGGGCTGCGGGAACTTCCTGGAACTGTGACGAGCACGTGACTGTGAGAGCGCGTGAGAGTTATATTAAAAACATCACACGTGAAGCGCGTGCACTCTGCTGCCACAGATGATTGACATCCCACACATAAATCCCTTACACAATTAAATTAAGTTATGTTATGTATTTCCTTTAAAGGAATTGTAATATAATAATGCTTATGTGTGCATATATTTATGTATTTTAAAATATTTGTTAAAATTATTATTTTAATACTATATATTTTTTTCCAGTTTCAGGACAATTTGACTTTCACACAATGAGTCTGTGTTTGGTGATTCTCAAACTATACTGTTCTCAGCAGCTTGCATACAGTATAGCCACAAATGTACAGATGCTTCCAAATATAATTTCATACTGTAGGCGAAAACACCACATGAAAAGTAGCCTAATCTTTAACCAAAATATATTCATCTCTTCAATTCTCCGATGATGTGTTTACTGGCATGAGGGTGGGACAACCTGTCACTCACATGAGACCCACCAATAGCAAACCACAACCATCCAATCAATTCCCCATGGACAAAAATAAGTCCCGCCCTACATTTGTGGTCTCTGCGGAACAAAAGTGGGCGGTTCTAAATTTTTGGGTGTTTTCAAACTGATGGGTGTTTATAAACCATGCAATGAAAATGATCCCCTTCAACCGACCCCACCCCTAAACCCTACACACACTGTGACGTGGGCAAATCAGGTAACGCAGTGAAAAACGCCCTCTGTTTATGGCCTCGCCCACTGATCTAGTAACTCCTATTACTATCCTGCAGAGACCTATACTTGTGCCATTTTGGATGATTCTTACATATTTTGTTCATCATGATGATCTTCACAAATAAACACAACTTTTATGAATACAATTTGAAGCCTAAATACAGAAGTAAAACGCTAAACGTAGGGTATAAACAAACTATACTACAGTCACATGACTTTAACGCCACTACCATTAACACTGACAGCTCTTTCAGTCTTCATTTTAAAAAACTTTCCCTGAAAGTTTGAATAGTTTGCAAGATCATGATTATAAACACAATGAGGCTGTGAAAGCGACTAGTGAGTAGATGAGTTTTCTGGTTTGGCATGTTGATGTTTAATGTCCAACAACCTCTGTAGTGCCATTTAGACACTTGTTAGCACCTTTTTCAAGACAAATAAGCTTTAAAAAAAAAAATCACAAGTTGGTTTTACTGATATTTTATGTTGTAGAATAAAACGTGAAAACTGAGTTTGTGTTCACCACTGACCTTATTTCAGCCATTCAAACGAACTAATTTGGGGGTTTGGGTCTACAAAAATATGTCATCCCTGCAGCACTATTGTAAAAGTGTTCATTACTCAAAGCTTTTCAACACCGTGTACATTATGGCCATCTTGTGGTCAAAAGGAGGAATAGGACTCCTGTACCAAACTCTTACTTTCTTAAAGGGTATTTTTGTCTAATTTTCAAGTTAACAGCAAACAATATAGAAAACAAGTCAAATTAAAACAAGTGGAAATTAATTTAGCTTTATGTAAAATGTATTTACTTAATGCAATGTATGTGCTTGCATGACAACAAACAACTGATCTTAGTGGACATTTGTGCTATTTCAAATGTCAGCTGAAACGAGCTGAAAGTGTCTTTGCAACACAATGAATACCCCACACTTTCACATTTCTTAGAAGTAGTTCCTTTTTTTCTCAGAGGCCGAGATGTAGAGAGATGTTTTTGCGTCCTTATATGGTATAGATCTTCAAGTAATTCAACATAACAGGAAAACAGCAGGGTGAGGGGTGAGTGATGTATATAAGGCAGAAACCTCTGCCTGTATGAAAATGGCCTTGGGAGAAACCAGGCTCCAGTCTGGGGGCCAGTTCTCCTCTGGCCAATGAATGAACACGTGTGATTATGATTCAGGCAGCATCACAAGTCAGAAGTCAGTTTGTGGATTGGTAGCATTCAAAATAATTCATCAAGTTCCTTCTGCTAAAAGATCGGATTCATCACGCCAGTATGGAGCCGAAGCTGGTCATTGGGGTCTGTGCAGAGGACTTGTCTGGTTCTTGTGGTCTTCGCTGAGGATCTGTGCCAATGTCTGTCATGTCGATGAGGTCTTCACAGGGGATTGTCTAGTAGACACGGCCTCTGATGACATTCAGGGCTGCATTGTGGTCGTGTCTAGGTGCATGTCCACCATCTGATCTGGATACGACCCGGAATCTGGCTGACTACGGTAAACCTCGGGATAAACAGAGAGACTAATATTAGCGTAGATGCCATTGTTCTTATGATGTAACGAGGGTGTTATAGGAAGTGCTCCTGGTTCCGGCTCACCTAGTTAATGCAGCCTAATAATCCTTTAACAGATGTGAATTATAGAAATGTGATAATGTGTTATGTGTATGCCATAGTAAAGAGATGTGCTTTTAGTTTAGATTTAAACTGACAGAGTGTGTATGCTTCCCGAACAAGGCTAGGAAGACTGTTCCAGAGTTTGGGTGCTAAATGGGAAAAGGAAAAGTCAATTATGATATAGGTATTATCAGCTGGCCAGAATCTTAAGACCGCAATAGACATGTAGGACTAAAATGCGTTAAGAGCTCGCTCAAGTACTGGGGAGCTAAACCATTTAGTGCTTTGTAAGTAATTAGCAAGATTTTAAAATGTATACAATGTTTAATAGGGAGCCAGTGCAGTGATGACAGAACCGGGCTAATATGGTCATACTTCCTGGTTCTAGTAAAAACTCGAGCTGCTGCGTTTTGGACCAGCTGGAGTTTGTTTATAAATTGTGCAGGGCAACCACCCAGTAGAGCATTACAATAATCTAGCCTTGAGGTCATGAATGCATGAACTAACTGTTCAGCATTTTGCATTGAGAGCATATGTCATAATTTAGATATAATTTTAGGATGGAAAAACTTGGTTTTAAAGATGTTTTACAGATCCTAGAAATGTGGCTTTTGAGAACCACTGGTATAGGGTAGGGCTGGACCAGAATATTCGTTCGATGGGTTGGTATTCGATTTTCAATTTTGGGATTCGAATATTCGTTTTTTTTTTTTTTCGTTTTTTTGCGCAGACCTGGCATCCCCCTCGAAACGGTTCTCATTCACGCTTGCATATGTTTACACTATAAAATCTGGCGAAATACAATACTCTTTTTTTTTTTTTACAATTATCTTATAGCCTAGCCGTTTTTAATAGGATGGACAGTTAAATAGGAACCCAACCTCATTATACTTAATAAATGCTTCTTCTTAGCCTAAGTGTTCCCTGCAACTGGAGTATTCTCTGTCTAGAGCGCACAACTGCATGAGCTTATATGGAAGAAGTGCATGCCTGAGCTTGCATTTTGGGTTAAGCTGCGTTCGTTTGACATTGTGGAAAATAGAATAATAGAATCAAAATGTATTAGCCTTTTTACCCGTTAGGGATGTGACGGTGAGAAAATTGCTTGTGCACTGTGTGGCCGCAAACGAATGACAGTGTGGCCGTGTGCATTTTAGTTTCGGTTTGCTAATTCAGGGGCGGGTTGCTTGAATGGTGGGTTCATTAGCCTATTATTCTTAATGAAAAACACAACAACAAAACAGTACAATGACAAACTCCCTTAAATAGGCACTTTTACATTTCGCTTTGAAACCAAATCTTCCGCGATCATCTTGTTATTCAGCTCCTCACTCTCATGATGAATGAAATCACTCTCAAGACTCCTGCTGCTGATGTGCTGTGACTCTCGTTCGGCTCACACTGCACATTCAGTTTTTAATTGTAGTTAATCTGTTCTCTAACTGAACAAAAATCTTTACTACTATAAAATATCAAAACGACGGTGGGGGCGGTGCCGCGGTGGTAAAGTGATGTAACCGGTGTTATGCCTGAACACCGGTAACACCGACTATTGCAGCAAGCCTAATATTACCCGTTATTATCAATCTAAATGAATCTACTGCGAAATATAGGAGCTTGTTACTGGGACGTAACAGACCTGTGTGTTTTGTATCACTAGTGCAGTGTCCGTTCCCGCGTAAGGCGCACCGCTGAGAATCTCGAGATTCCTGCCTTTATTAGAGAGAATATGTTCAGCCCCCTCCCTCCGAATATTCGGTGTTTATTACTACTGAAGTTTCGAAGCTCAAAAAATGGTATTCGGACCAGCCCTAGTATAGGGTCTAACATACAGTGGGGAGAACAAGTATTTGATACACTGCCGATTTTGCAGGTTTTCCTACTTAAAAATTACAGACCTCTACATGCTTTGTATGATAGGTACACTTCAACTGTGAGAGACGGAATCTAAAACAAAAATCCAGAAAATCACATTGTATGATTTTTAAATAATTAATTTGCATTTTATCGCATGACATAAGTATTTGATCACCTACCAACCAGTAAGAATTCCGGCTCTCACAGACCTGTTAGTTTTTCTTTAAGAAGCCCTCCTGTTCTCCACTCATTACCTGTATTAACTGCACCTGTTTGAACTTGTTACCTGTATAAAAGACACCTGTCCACACACTCAATCAAACAGACTCCAATCTCTCCACAATGGCCAAGACCAGAGAGCTGTGTAAGGACATCAGGGATAAAATTGTAGACCTGCACAAGGCTGGGATGGGCTACAGGACAATAGGCAAGCAGCTTGGTGAGAAGGCAACAACTGTTGGCGCAATTATTAGAAAATGGAAGAAGTTCAAGATGACCCTCAGTAAGAGCACTGAAGATGGGTCGTGGCTGGGTCTTCCAGCATGACAACGACCCGAAACACACAGCCAGGGCAACTAAGGAGTGGCTCCGTAAGAAGCATCTCAAGGTCCTGGAATGGCCTAGCCAGTCTCCAGACCTGAACCCAATAGAAAATCTTTGGAGGGAGCTGAAAGTCCATATTGCCCAGCGACAGCCCCGAAACCTGAAGGATCTGGAGAAGGTCTGTATGGAGGAGTGGGCCAAAATCCCTGCTGCAGTGTGTGCAAACCTGGTCAAGAACTACAGGAAACGTAAGATCTCTGTAATTGCAAACAAAGGTTTCTGTACCAAATATTAAGTTCTGCTTTTCTGATGTATCAAATACTTATGTCATGCAATAAAATGCAAATTAATTACTTAAAAATCATACAATGTGATTTTCTGGATTTTTGTTTTAGATTCCGTCACTCACAGTTGAAGTGTACCTATGATAAAAATTATAGACTTCTACATGCTTTGTAAGTGGGCAAACCTGCAAAATCGGCAGTGTATCAAATACTTGTTCTCCCCACTGTATGTTGTTGATTTTGATGATTTCACAAGTTTAGACAATTCTTCCTCTCCTGTAGCAAAGAATGAATGGAATTCTCCTCAAGGGGGTCTATAGCGTCTGACGCGCTACTGTAATAGATGGTTGCATGGTTATTATTTTCTCTCTAATAGTATCAATCTTGCAAGTAAAGAAGTTCATAAAGTCGTTACTGCTGTGCTGTTTTAAAACAAAGCTGAAGCTTTATTTCTCATTAATTTAGCCACTGTAATAAAATAAATACCTAGGGTTGTGTTTGTTCTATTCTAAAAGGGTCGAAAAGTAAGCAGATCTGACAGTTTTTAAGGCCTTTTTTGTATGCAGTAACACTGTCTTTCCACGAAATGCGAAATAACTCTAGTTTTGTTTTATTTTAACTCTAGTTGCGTTCCATTTTTCTGGCTGCTCTCTTGAGGGCCCCGAGTGTGCTCGTTGTAATACAGCGTCAGACTATTTTCCTTAATCTTCTTCAAGCGCAAAGCAGCAACCGTGTATAAAGTGCTGGAAAAGAGAGAGTCAATAGTTTCTGTTGCAACATCGAGTTCTTCTAAGCTATCTGCTATGCCGAGGAGTTGAAAGTTATCAGGAAGATTATTTATAAAGCAATCTTTAGTGGAAGAGGTGATAGTTCTATGATATTTGTAACAGGGAGTTGGTTTTGTAGCCTTGGCTAAATGGAGTATACACAAGACTAGATAATGATCTGAGATGTCATCGCTCTGCTGCAGAATTTCAACAGCATCAACATTTATTCCATGTGACAATATTAGGTCTAAAGTATGATTACGACAATGAGTGGGTCCTGACACGTGTTGCCTAACTTCAATAGAGTTTAGAATGTCTATAAATGCCAATCCTAATGCGTCTTTTTCATTATTTAAATAGATATTAAAATAACCAACAATTAAGACTTTATCTGCAGCCAGTACTAACTCTAATAGAAAATCAGCAAATTTCTTCGATAAAGTCTGTATAGTGCCCTGGTGGCTTGTATACAGTAGCCAGCAAAAATGTCAAACGGGATTTATCACTTACACTATATAATGTTGCATAAAGCTTAATCACTTAAAAAAAAATTATACTTGAAAGCAGACCTCTGAGTAATACTGGAAATATTACTATAAATTACAGGTTTCTGTCAAACACAACACATCTAGGTTATGATCTGTGATCATATAATTTACATATAGTGCTTTTGTAGAAAGGGATCTAATATTCAGCAATCCGAGCTTTATCATTTGTTCATCTGTATTTTTATTGGTTGAACATCAATTCAATTATTACCCTGGGAGTTTTTTGTATTTCCTAGTTCGGGGAACAGACACAGTCTCTATGATAGGTGAAAGTGTGGGATTTGACTTCTGTGACATGAGACAGCTAGAAGACGGTCAGTTTAGCCAGTCTGTCTGCTTCCTGACCTGGACCCCAGTTAGTCAAATTTCAACTCTAAGACTATGTGCCATATTACTAGAGAGAAGAGCGGCACCATCCCAGGAGGGATGAATACCATCTCTTTTTAACAGGTCAGGTCTGCCCCAAAGACTTCCAACTGTCTATGAACCCTATACTATTCTGCGGACACCACTTAGACAGCCAGCCATTGAGTGAGGACAGTCTGCTAAGTATCTCATCACTCCGGTGACCAGGAAGGGGGCCAGAGCACATTATAGTGTCTGACATCATACTTCCAAATTCACACACCTCTTTAATGTTATTTTTAGTGATCTCTGACTGACGAAGTCGGACACCATTAGTGCCCATGTGAATAATAATCAGTATTTACTTTTAGCATTGGCCAGAACTTTTAAATTTGATGTCAGGTGCTCTGGCTCTATGGTGGCTGGTGTCTCTATTTTCACATTCCATACAATAGAATTGCCAATAACTAGGGCACTTTCAACAGGATTCTCAGTGGGAGTGGGGACGGAATGGAACGGAAGAGCTGTGTTTTGTCCCGCGACTATGCCGTCTCACAGTCACCCAAGTGGAACCGAACAATGTACGGGGCTCGCTAAGCTAGTTGCATTCAAAGCCGTATCTATCCTCGATTAAAGTTTGGATGTGTGTCTCTAATTCTGAACTCTTCTCTGCCTAACTATTTCCTTGCATTCATCACATGTGAAACCCTCATCGCTGACAGAGAAGGCTACGCTGAACATGTGGCAGGCAGTGCAAGTGACAATAACAGGAGAAGATGACATGAATCACTGTGTTTGTTGACTGATTCTAACTTACCACAGTTGTTTGATGGAGCGCAAGATAAAAAAGAGACATGAGAGCCCGAAAGACATGTTAACGGGCTAGCAAAATGCTAATGTATTGTGCTAGCGACTAGTCAAGAAATCATTCAAATTAATTTAAATGTATTTTTCTGAAGGTCTGTTAGGCTTTTGTTTTACTTTCTTTGTCAAGCCAACATTAAAGGTACATTTTGAGACATTTTTCTTTTCTAGTTCTAGTTACTTTAAAATGGACATCAGATGTGTTTAGTGGCCATAGCCTATAGTATGTGATACTGCAAAGCAACAGGACAGTTGCTGCTCTCAGTTGAATCCATAAGGACAAATTCTACATTTGTTTAGAACTCATGTCTTGTCACAGCAGTTCCTGGACTGCATGTGGGTGGAGTAACAGGCCTGATCATTCTCTAAAGTGTGAGAATAGGACGGCTCAGCTGTCACTTCTGAGAGCTTAATGTCACTCTCACACCCTAATGGCTACAACTGAGTAAGCGAAGAGTTTAAATATAGCTCAGCAGCGCGGTGGAGCTGCACACAATCACTGATAGAGGAAGCATGTGCACCTCTTGTCCCTGGAATAGAATAACAGCTTCACTGTTTGTGACTCATTGATTTTACAGCCCTCGTAACGATTTGCATTCAGTCATGCTTTCTTTCACTTGTTGGCTCATGGTTTGAAGCACTTGCTTCTCAGTATAGTTAGTATATCTTACAGAGGAAAGATCTTCTGATAATGGGTACCACTTTTAGAAGAATCGTCTAACCTGGAGTACATGGGAATATAGGAAGTCTTAGGGACTATTGTGGGTAAGTGTTTCATTCATGTTTCATTCAGAGAGCAGCGTGTTCATGGGATCGCACCAATTTCTATCCACCACTTAATTAATAATTTACTAAAGATTTCCACATGAGAGTGGCATATGGTGCGGTGTGTACTTTCTCTTACTTTCACACACATTTCAGGCAATATATGCATGTTTGTCTTAAATTTGGAGAGTTGTAAATTGCAACGTAAAAGCTATATATCATGTCACTGCATGGAATAAGTGCATTTCCAGTTGAAATAGTTTAGGCATAAATGAACATCTTTGAAAAGTATGTCCTGCAGATACTTTGGACCAACTTAATATAACATTCTATTTTGTTACAGATAAATGTATTCGTTTTTCTCAAATTATATTTTTTATAATTTAAAGCCTATTATATTATTATGATATTAACACAATATGAAGATTATTTATTATAAAGACCATATGTACTTAATATATTTTCTTAAATATACACATAAGCCAAAATGTTATTATAGGTCAACATTTTTGGCTTTTCACAACTTAATTTCACAAATTACTTTGGGTGACAGAAAAAGTGCTCAGCAATTCTCAACAGCAGTGTACTGCTGCTTTTGGCCATTTATTCCATTAATAATAGTTGTGATTGGAAAGTGAAGTAACTTTTTGCCTTGTTTTTAGAAAATTATTATTTTGATGTCGTGGTGATCTCTTGGTGTCTGGGTTGCTGAGATTCTGGATGCACGTTTGTCTCTGGACATGTTCATACACTCTAAAAAAATCTGTAAAAATAGGGCACAATGTTCTGTATTAATTTAACGGAATTTTCCGTATTTATTTATTACAGGTGTTTTACCTGTATTTAGAATTTTGAACTTCATTGCTTTCTATGTTAGGGTTAACGGAAATGCCCGTAACATTACTGGACAATGTCTAGGTAATGAGCTGCCAGTACTTTTTCCGTTATTTTACGGATTTATTTTTTACAGTGTAGATTGGTTGACTCAGTCTACTGTATTTTATCACCGCCTCATCCAGGTGTCATTTACGGCTCCTATTAATACTTCGGCTTGCACTTGAACTTCAAAATCACCCTCGTGGAATGGCTGTTTAAAGAGCTATCCAATGATGTCACGTAACCAGAGGTCTCGGTTTTGATTTACCGAAGATGTTACAGTAGAATGTAACCTGTTAGAAAGGTATTCATGGGTATCATGTGTAGCAATATATGCACATTAGCTGATCGGTGCAGGGCAATGTATACATTTTAAATTCTGCTTCATTTATTTACTTAATGGAGTTGTGTGGAATAATTAAGATTCGTATGTTTTAGAAAGAAGGCTCTTTTGCTCACCAAGGCTAAATTTATTTGATCAACATACAGTAAAAACTGTAAAAATGTGAAATATTATTACAATTTAAAATAGCTGTTTTCTATGTGAATATATTGTAAAATGTAATTTATTCCTGTGATCAAAGCTGAATTTCCAGCATCATTACTCCAGTCTTCAGTGTCACATGATCCTTCAGAAATCATTCTAATATGATTTGATGTTCGAGAAACATTTATGATTATTATCAATGTTGAAAATGTTGTGATGCACTACCGTTCAAAAATAAATAAATAAAAAGACATTAATACTTTTAGCAAAGACACATTAAATTGATCAAAAGTGACAGTAAAGACATTTAGAATGTTACAAAAGATTATATTTCAAATAAATGCTATTCTTCTGAACGTTGTATTCATCAAAGAATCATGAAAGTTGCAACAAATCATGATTTCCACAAAAATGTAATGATGCAGATTTTTTTTCTTTAGTTGCAATTGAATTTATAGGGAAAATTACCAGCAGATTTTAGGGTAATGCAAAGGACATTTTCAAATGTTTTTTAAACAGTATCAGCAGTTTTACATGTCCCTATTAAATCACATTTTATAGGTTTATAAAATCTGCATAAATGTAGCTTTTATTGAAATAGAACATCATATTTTATCATTTTGTGATTTTTGTACTGACAACCAAACACATTTTGAATGGAATGGGTGTATGCACAAAATGTATTTGAATGAAAGAAAAGTTTTTTTATAAGATCAGTTCAGTTGCACGACATTACCCCCATCAAAACTGCTGTGCACTATTAAACACGTTGCCTGTAGTTGCAGTATTTGTGAGTTACATACAAGAAGCTGAAATCCAGTAAGACAACTGCTCCGACTGAACATAAGTTATGGATGGCTGATATAAATAGAAGCTGATGACTGAATACAGTAAGATGAACTGGGTAATATTTACTCATAGTAATAGATACTGATTGCAGATTATAAAATTATATGAAAGAGAATCATAAAACGTACACCAGATTGTGTGTTCACTACTGTAATGTTTTAATACTGCCTCTGAATAGTTGATAGACTTTGACCTTCTTCTTCTGTCCTCTCTAAACAAGTGTCCATCAAACAGGTATTGTGTTACCTGCAAAGTTCTGACTGCACACTCCATCAAATGATCAATATTTTTTTCCTTTTCTATTTTCTATTTTAGATTGGTATTAGATTATGTTAATAGTCCTTACATGGACACCTTCTAAAATGACCCAGGCATGCAAATGTGAAACTTCAGTGTGGCAGAGACTCCATGTCTTGCCAAAGCCACAATCAAATGCAAATGCCATGACTCTCCTAGCCCTTATTTAGACACATTGGACCCATCATGTCCACTAAAACCTTTCATTTCTTCACTGGCAGCACAGGAATGTGGACTTTGGACAGCTGCTGTTACCAGCTGTGTCTCTTGGTTATCTTCAAAAGCAGACCAAATTAGGAGTCAATAATGCCACCAGCTCAGCAAAAAAACAGGGATGTTCCCATGAGCATATTTGTCCCTTTAAGATCTGCAGACATCTGCAAACTATGTGGTTCCTCCCTAATATTTGTTTTTTATTTCCCCTCACAAATTCTCACTTTATTTGCATCTACATGCATGCACACAAAACATAATAAGCATACATTTGATCAATTCATGCATGAATTATGACAGCCTCAGCCTCAGGATTTTTTTTTCTTAGGATTTTGTTTTTGCTTTTAGGGCATGAAAAACAAGATATGAACTTTTTTTTTTACACATTTTTTCAAAGAGATTTTCACTTGAGTGCACAGTATGCGTTTTTGGTTTTAACTGAAGAAAGTAATAACAGTAATAACACAGCAATACTGTGTGTATTTAACAATCCAATGAATACAATTATATAAAATCACAATGAAAAAAATAAATATATACCAAAAATATAATAAATCTTCAATTATTGCAAACGCAGTTGAGTTGGTTCCCATTTGACTAGCAGATAAAAAACTTCATACAATTTGAACTTTGCATATCTTTTGAGTGAATCATGAGTGCACAATAACTGTATAAAATCTAAACATTTAGTGAAAAAAAAAAAAACATTTAGTGGGGAACAAATAAAAGTGAATAAGTGTAGCACTAAATCTGGTAAAATGTTACACATTGTTGTAAAATACATTCAGGAAAAACACGTAAATATATTTATAGAAATAGGGCCTATATACTAAGAAATTAAAAGACATTTATTTTAAATGTATAACACAGCTTTTTAATGAGGCAGCAACATATCATAGATAGGGCAGAACAAGAAAGGCTAATAATAATAATCTTTCATAGCGCAAAAGTATTATAATACGAAAAGCTCAAATACAGAGCGGCACAAAGCGCATATGCGCATCCTGTGCACAGAATGATGCGCTTGAAGCAACATGGAGTCACCGCGCGCAGCGCTCCATCCGCACTGAAAACTTCAAAACACAAAGGGAAGAGATATCGATGCGTAGTGTATCTATCCATGCAATATTTTATTGAGCCTTTTCTTTGAACATTTTAAAAATTCAGTTACCGTGCGTGTGAACAACAATACAATCTCTACTCCAGTGTTGTGATCTAACATACACCCGGTAGAAAGTAACATGATTTAGAAACAGCAATAAACTCCAGCCAGATCAAGTCATTTTATGCGAAACCACAGACCGTTATCTACAGATCAAACATAATAACAGGAACATTGAATCATCTTGGAGAGAGTTTCATCGTATTTACTGTCGTAACCGAGCGCAACACGCAGTTTGAAAGCTTAATGGATGCACAATGTAATCAGATTACTTTTTTATGTAATGAGTAAAGTAACATGCATTACGTAATCACATTACTTTTTGATGTTGCGAGTAAAGTAATGCATTACACGTAACGTGCATTACGTAATCACAATACATTTTGATGTTACAAGTAATGTATTACAAGTAACCTGCATAATGTAATCAGATTACTTTAATCTAATTACTTTTTAATGGAACTGGAAATTACATTCTAATAACACAAAAAATACATTTATTTACATGTAATCAGATTACTTTAATCTAATTACTTTTTAATGGAACTGGAAATTACATTCTAATAACACAAAAAATACATTTATTTACAGTTTAAGTTACTACAGAAGTATTTTCAAGAACAACAGTCACAGTAATAGTATGAATTGTCGCTGAAATATAGCTAGTGATGCATGATGTCCAATTTAGTGGACAGATGATCAATCAGAATTTCCTCCCAATATAAAATCTAAATTTTACCTGCAAGAGTCTCCTAGGATAGTAGGAATGGATTGATATTCCAGAGAAACTTGGCATTTCTGATGGCCATCGATCGGGAGAAAAAAGCCCCACATACAACGGCTTGCCACTTGGTGGCAGTGTATAGGATGATAGTGTCCACTGTAGAGGTTGATGTGCTGCTATGCCATCATAACCCATTCATACGCAAGAAAATGCTTTTTGAATAGCTGTCCACTGTATGACCTCTATGCGTGAAAGGGTTAATGCATCCTTACTGAATAAAAGTATTAAATTATTTTAAAAAATCTTAATAACCCCGAGTTCTGGAAAGCTTATGAATGATCTCAAAAAAATATTTTATTTTATTAAAAATATTATTTTTTATAGTACAGAATCCAAATGCTTTGCTTTTCATCATGCAAGGTTTAAACCATTTTGTTTTGACATTGTGGGTTGCAATTACAGTGGGGAGAACAAGTATTTGATACACTGCCGATTTTGCAGGTTTGCCCACTTACAAAGCATGTAGAGGTCTGTAATTTTATCATAGGTACACTTCAACTGTGAGAAACGGAATCTAAAAATCCAGAAAATCACATTGTATGATTTTTAAATAATTAATTTGCATTTTATTGCATGACATAAGTATTTGATCACCTACCAACCAGTAAGAATTCCGGCTCTCACAGACCTGTTAGTTTTTCTTTAAGAAGCCCTCCTGTTCTCCACTCATTACCTGTATTAACTGCACCTGTTTGAACTCGTTACCTGTATAAAAGACACCTGTCCACACACTCAATCAAACAGACTCCAATCTCTCCACAATGGCCAAGACCAGAGAGCTGTGTAAGGACATCAGGGATAAAATTGTAGACCTGCACAAGGCTGGGATGGGCTACAGGACAATAGGCAAGCAGCTTGGTGAGAAGGCAACAACTGTTGGCGCAATTATTAGAAAATGGAAGAAGTTCAAGATGACGGTCAATCTCCCTCGGTCTGGGGCACCAAGCAAGAGCTCACCTCGTGGGGCATCAATGATCATGAGGAAGGTGAGGGATCAGCCCAGAACTACACGGCAGGACCTGGTCAATGACCTGAAGAGAGCTGGGACCACAGTCTAAGAGAAAACCATTAGTAACACACTACGCCGTCATGGATTAAAATCCTGCAGCACACGCAAGGTCCCCCTGCTCAAGCCAGCGCATGTCCAGGCCCGTCTGAAGTTTGCCAATGACCATCTGGATGATCCAGAGGAGGAATGGGAGAAGGTCATGTGGTCTGATGAGACAAAAATAGAGCTTTTTGGTCTAAACTCCACTCGCCGTGTTTGGAGGAAGAAGAAGGATGAGTACAACCCCAAGAACACCATCCCAACCGTGAAGCATGGAGGTGGAAACATCATTCTTTGGGGATGCTTTTCTGCAAAGGGGACAGGACGACTGCACCGTATTGAGGGGAGGATGGATGGGGCCATGTATCATGAGATCTTGGCCAACAACCTCCTTCCCTCAGTAAGAGCATTGAAGATGGGTCGTGGCTGGGTCTTCCAGCATGACAACGACCCGAAACACACAGCCAGGGCAACTAAGGAGTGGCTCCGTAAGAAGCATCTCAAGGTCCTGGAGTGGCCTAGCCAGTCTCCAGACCTGAACCCAATAGAAAATCTTTGGAGGGAGCTGAAAGTCCGTATTGCCCAGCGACAGCCCCGAAACCTGAAGGATCTGGAGAAGGTCTGTATAGAGGAGTGGGCCAAAATCCCTGCTGCAGTGTGTGCAAACCTGGTCAAGAACTACAGGAAACGTATGATCTCTGTAATTGCAAACAAAGGTTTCTGTACCAAATATTAAGTTCTGCTTTTCTAATGTATCAAATACTTATGTCATGCAATAAAATGCAAATTAATTACTTAAAAATCATACAATGTGATTTTCTGGATTTTTGTTTTAGATTCCGTCACTCACAGTTGAAGTGTACCTATGATAAAAATTACAGACTTCTACATGCTTTGTAAGTGGGCAAACCTGCAAAATCGGCAGTGTATCAAATACTTGTTCTCCCCACTGTACTTGTAAAAGCGTTTCTTAAAATGTATTATTAAATTATGTATAAATAATAGAGTCCATCTATTTTTTAGTTATATTATCTGTGTTATTAAGATATGTAAATCCATACACTGTACAATCTGTGGTACATTGCACAAACTGATTGTTGCTTTTTACATTTTTTTTGAAACCCTGCCCAGTCCTATGTATTAGAAAGAAAACGCCCAACGAAATACTACAAATGTCTAAAGCAACTGTCAGACATGCTTTATAAATAGCACTTTACTATGAGTGCTGACACCTCTCAAAGACATGAAATCATCTTTTTACATGCTGGTGACAGCTGAATCAGATATTCTAGCTTTATTTTAGCAGGCTCTGTGTACCTCCATATTCTGGATAAATATGCAATTCCACATAAAGGCAGTAGAAACACAGCGCTGGCTTGAACCTGATTTACCTTTTAGTGTCAGACACACATCTGATGAGACTGTTATCTGAGCTGCATTAAATTGACAATCAACATATATCTACAGAAAGAGCGCTCCCTTTATAACCACTGGAGCTGTCGATCATTTCAGTTTAGCAAGTTCTGCACTCTCGCCAAAACAAACCCATGTTATAATCAATGGTGCTGTCTTTGCACTCAGTCTCTCATTTACAGCACTGTATATGTTATGATAAAATCATTAGTGAGTGTGCAGAAGTCAGTGAGATCATTGCTTTGGCTTAGATGCTCAGCGCTGCAACCTTTCATGCAACACGAGCAGATCTAAATATAGGCTAATGCTGTAACCAACACTTTTCATGATTAGTTAATTGTGGCAGATGTAATCGTAAAAGACATCGTAAAATTGTTCAAAAGAGTTCCATGTGTAATGCTATTTCATATGCAAAGATAGCCAATCACAGCAGTGGGCGTTTACACTGAAGTCTTAAAGGAGACACGTCCCATTAAACAATGTTTAAAGGGGTGGTTGATTATGATTTCACTTTTTTAACTTTAGTTAGTGTGTAATGTTGCTGTTTGAGCATAAACAACATCTGCAAAGTTACGACGCTCAAAGTTCAAAGCAAAGGGAGATATTTTCTTTTACAGAAATCGCTTTTTAAGAACTACAACAAACAGCTGGTAGGAACTACAACAAGCTTATTCACGAGTTAGTGACATCACTAACCCTAACATTTACATAAACCCCGCCCCCAGGAACACACAACAAAGGCCATGTTGAGAAGAGGAAGAGTTGTTGTAGTCGAGCACATTTAAGAGTTGCTTAAGCTGTCGCATCCATCTTTCACATTTATTGCAATACACGTAACACAAATGCAATAGCATATCATAAAAGCAAGATGACAACATACGTTATAACCGTAATTCAACTAAACTATACCTGTTCTATCTTCATGCAGCAGATATTCTCTGGCTCATTTTACAACAGTTCCCACACAAGCGATTTATAGATTATCATGACAGGATATGCTAATCAGTGACTTGAAGATAGTTCACTCCATATCCAGGGCTAACCCTAGCATTTTGGGGGCCCTAAGCAGATTTCCAAAAGGGGCCCCCACTACCTACAATTTCACCTAAACACCCCCAACCCATTCCAACATACACATCCTACACTGAGACCTTATTGTAAAGTTTGACCAAATTGTCTTACTTAATATATTTATCTTTCAAGATATAATATGAAGATATCTTTACTTATGCAAACTTTTAAATTTTTTGAAGATTTTAACGATTGCTTTTAGATAAATGTATCAACATTTATTGAATTAATGCTTTAATAAAGCAAAAATACCTGCCAATGGGTTATTAAAATTACAACAGAGAATAGTATATTAATAATAATTATAATAATAGATAATAAATAGGCTACTGTTCTGAGCTGGCATGTTTTAGTCCAGATTAAAATGCAAAGAACTTTATAAGTATAAAAACACATGTTTGAAAAGTATTTAAGTAGGCATATTTAAATATTTGGCGTTGTTTGATAAACACTAAAGCGAATACAAAAACCTGAATGGCTGTTTTAAAACGTAAATACTGGTTGCCTTCTTTTCCTCTCCATTACGAGCAGCAACAGAAAGTCGCGCTTGCGCAGCGCTGCTTTGTGTACAGGGGTAACCATGGTAACCGCTGTATTCTGCTGTTCCATAGAGTCATAAGTGCCACCTCCTGCCAGAGAGTGAACTTGCATTTTTATTCAGCCCGTCTGCTGCTTGTACAGATGATCAATGCGAAAACCAGATCGAATTTACACGCAGCAAACACTCAGTATTGTACAATTGCACTGGTATATGGAAAAGAAGCTAATATGCATTCTAAAAATCTAAACAATTTGGATATTAAGGTTGGCAATCTAGAATTATTAACGTATTTTGACGATAACAATGCCATGCACGACACTGATACCGTGGCACATCGTCTTCAAAGCGCTCGTGAATGCCGAATTAAACCAATAAGACATGATGCAGCAACCGCCATTTTAACAATATCTTTTTAAAATTTAACACTCTTATCTTGTTCACTTTTTTCCCTATTTTCCTCTTCTCTGCAACAGATTGATAGTGTCGCCGCCTCTTCATTTTCAAACAATAACGCACACGACTGACACAAGCAAACTTTATCAAACTTATTACCAAGCATTACTGTCTTAACGCCTGGCGTGGGGCCACCTGGTGGCCACAGGGGCCCTATGCAACAGCTTATATCGCTTATTAGGTAGGGCCGGCACTGTCCACATCAGCTACATAAATTCATCAACTAACATTCAGAAACGTCCTGTCTCATTCTACATGTTGTCACTTCTTCTTGAGTCTCTCCATCATTGTCCGACTCCGGTTTGAACATTAAAGGCTGAACAGTTTCTCACATGTCCAGTGTGTGTCTGCGTGAGGTAATCAGAGCTGCTAACATGAGCTCTTGAAGCTCCGCCCTCTTCTTGAAAGGGGGCCGGGAGCAGAAGCTCATTTGCATTTAAAGGGACACACACAAAAACGGCACGTTTTTGCTCACCCTCAAAAAGTGACAATTTTAACATGCTTTAATAAATGATCTGTGGGGTATTTTGAGCTAAAACTTCACATCAGAGACTTATTTTACATCTTGTAAAAAGGGGCATTATAGGACCCCTTTAAAACAGAGGGCTAAAATCAGGGTAAAAATGGTCTTTATTTCTGTAATGACTGCTTTTGATGTAAAAATCCTACTAACATTATAAGTGCATCTCAGGAAATATTATAAAATTAAAAAAATATGCAATGCATTACCCCTTTAAGCCAAGAAATAATAGTATCATATATAGTATAGAATATCACAATATAACAGTAAGAGTTTTCGTCTCAACTAAAATACTGATGATAGATTTGTTCTTTTCAGTTAGACTTTTAGAAACACAAGCAGAAAAAAATTTCATAAATCCATTCTTACATAATTTGTTCCACTGGATTGAATGCAACAACTTACACGAGACGTTTTACAAACCAATTCGTTCTGCCTGTGCTTCATGAATACGCCACGGTGTGGAGTTTAAAACTATGGAAATCTTGAATAGATACTTTTAAACCATTTTTTTAAAGTACATTTCCACACTAGAAATGACATGAACATTGGTTTAAAAACCATTTTTCCAGTCCACTCATGTTGTCGTGACTTTGGAGGCTGGTCCAGATATTTAGTACACCAACATTGTATAAACACCACAGTTATTCCTAGCCTAGTTCTTAAATGGATCTAAACAAATCCATGGAAAAGGGCACCAAAGAAGCATTTCTTACAACACCATTAAATTCTGTTGTCATTTTTTTGTATGTTCCTCTTGGATAGTGTTTTAGTGTTCAGCTTACAGTTCAGAACATGAAGAATTATCAACAGTGGAGAGATAGAGGACACTTTATTGTCACATGGGGAATTTATCACAAGCGTTACTATCAGATCTACTATCAGGATTTGAGTCAAAAGTTCAACTGCACCCATGGATGTTGATTTCAAACTCTTACTACAGTTTAAAACAGTTCAAAACACAGTCAGCCCACAGTAGTATACATTCAGACAAGAGTCAACTAAAAATAAAAAAGAATATTTTTGTTGTCATATACGTATGTCAGGTCAGGGCAAGCTGTCACGTGTTTTAGAAACTGGTCTTTTAGGTAATTAATTAATTACGATTTCTGGTGCAGTTCTGAAAGAAAGGGATGCAATTGTTCACCAGAGGAAAGAAAGTCATACAGGTTTTGAACAACATGAGCGTGAAAACTATTAAAAATCAGTCCCTCAAGATGTTGCTAAACATTTCAATTAATTCGTTTTTAGTTTGAAACTTGTTATGGTGTCAAATGTCATGTTGGGCATGTTCTGTGGAGTCTTAACCCTATAAAGCCCACTGTATCATATTCAGTGTTGGGAAAAGTTACTTTTAAAAGTAATGCATTACAATATTGCGTTACTCCCTTAAAAAGTAATTGCTTTACTAATTGCTTTACTTAGTTACAGTTTAAGAAAAGTAATGCGTTTCGTTACTTTTGTGTGGGCTTTTTTTTTATAACAAAAATGTTCTATTTTTGGGCAAATGTAAAGGCCTTTTACAACCAAAATTTAAATGATAAGGTTGACGGAAATACAGATTCACTGGTGTTCAGTAAAGAGCGCAACTCAAACAAACCTGAGGAATACTGAATCTTTTTTTTGTGCAAGTGAGATTAGTAAATGCATGCTCACATTTAGTCTAGAACTACAATAACCATCATGTTTACACACAACCTCTGCACTTACTCATGATTTCTCTCAACATGAGGACAGACGAGCTGTCAGTCAATAAATGGGAAAACAAAGTAACTTGCATTATTTATTTGAAAAAGTAACTCAGAAACTTTAAAAGTAATGCATACTTTACTAGTTGAAAAAAGTAATCTGATTACGCATTACTTGTAATGCGTTACCCCAACACTGATCATATCTGAATTTCTACGGTCTCTAAATTATGAAAACTTTGCTGAAAAACCTGTTGTACACAATCTCCTACAGTCCTTCTGTCATCTTGATAGTTTATATTTTTTTAGCAAGTAAAAGGTCTTTTAGTATAATTGTACAAACCTCCCCCTTCGGCTCGTGGTTCGTGTGTCTTTTTGCTGTGAAATCTTTACTGAATTTTATAAAGTAAACATAAGAATAACTTCTATATTGTTAGTAATATTTCAAGATGAACACTTACTGGACTGAAGCAGCTTATGTTTACTTGGAAAATCATGTTCAAATATGAGTATCAAATATGATCATCAGACTTTTGAGGAAGGTTTATTTGTTCATCTCTCAATCATCATTGTATTGCACTGCAATAAAAACTACAGAGCTTTGATCATAAAACTAAGCATTTAAATATCATCTTACTAAGACACATTATTGGCAGATATAGTGACAGTTATAAAGATCTCATTGATTCACACTATAAGCTCAAGATTATAATCAGAATTTCATTTTACGTTTTTTTCATATAAATATCAGCATCTGCACCAAACTGCATATTTTTGAATAAAACATTTTTTCCCTCCATATTCTAACTATATCAGACTATATGAGCCATAAATAATATTGCCAAATATAATATAATAGCCAAAAATATTTTGTTCAATAAACTATTCCATTTAATTATTATTATTATTTCATATGTCAACAATTTCATGATATATTTTCATATCACAAAACGCTCTTCATCCACTAGAGTTGCTTTGGAAATTTGTAAATACAGAATCAACACTGGCAAACAATAAAATCAGTTTCTTCCCTCAGGAGGAAAATGAGGTCCAAAGACAATACAGTGGACAGCAGCACAGTTAATGAAGGTCTGCTTGTCACACAAACTTCACATGATGGCCAAGATGAAGAGGAGGGGAAAATACCGGAGACAGAGAAGACTATCAAGGTTAAACACGTGGATGATGAAGAGAAAATTGGGCCTGATAATGACGATAAATCAGCACAGAATGACGACCAAATGTTTGGGCTGAGAGATCTGTCCAAAGACAACCTACTGAAACTGCTTGGGATCATGGAAGGAGAGATTCAGGTATGTGACTATTAAAGATGATCACAACCTGTCTGTGTTGATCTGTGCAACTTTAACTTTGGTTCTTACATTATGTAAATGTTTTAATGTATTAATACCTGTAACAGTGTTGCATATGTGTTAATATCATGTTTTACAGTTTTTACAATTCTAAACAGAGAAGACAATTATTGGTAATTTGGTCTTTTTCAGGATTTCACTACCTGATTTTCATGTAGCTTTTTCCAAAATGCAATATAGAATCGTTTAACAGCAAGGCATTTACACCACGGTGAACATTTTGAATATAGGCCTATATATAAATTTGGTTTCATTTTGCAAAAAGACAGTTTTAAGTGGGTCTGTCCAGTCTGACGTTTGTGAGTGTCTGATGCCATCTGGTGTGAATCCAGCTAAATCATTTGGTTGTTTATATTTATTGAGTGCTATGTCGGAGTCCAACAATGACTAGAAGGAAGGATCCCTGTTAAAAAAAAACAGCATATGCTGGTAGGTATGTTTTGAAGCACGGCAGCTGGAAATAAAACATTTTAAAAAATGGTACGTTTTTTATTCAGAAATAAAGTTTTTTATATCTTAATGGTAACATTAGCAGTCTGTGTACAGGGTAAGAGGAGGATTTTATGGAGGAAGATGGTGGTAGAAAAAATGTACAATGGGAGGAAATTTTTGCGTTCCCTGCTCATAGAGATCAATTTATATTATACGGCTCGTTTTGAGGAAAATTAGGTTGTAGCTCGTTGTGTACGTTAAAGAGGTGTCATTTGTGTTTTAACATTGTTTAGTTCACGAGTTATTGATCCGGGAAGTTTGAATCTGTGAACTAACCACTGACCGTCTTTATAATTAAGTCCAAGTTCAAAATAAAACTCTATGAACCACTCCATTGTTAACGTACTGAGCTGTTTGAAACACTGCCAGTGGGACATTATTTGCGTTCCCTCGCAAATAACATTAAAAAAATATATTTTTTCCTCCCATCCTAAATTTTTTTTCCACCACCTTTAGAGTGAAATAACCTTGTTTTCAGTAAGAGAGAATCACCTAAGATTTAAAAATACAGAAGAAACAACTGATGCGCATTTGAATGACAGACAAACAAACCGCGATTTTATTTCAGCGTTCAGCTTCAGCAAACAGTTCTTCGTACAACATTGTGTTTAACATTGAAGGTGCAATAGGTGATTCTCTACAGAAACATTTTTGTTATGCTGGTTGAAAGTCCCCTCATATTCTGATAGCAATCACTATGTTAAGCGTACTGATTTCTGATTCTTAAAAAAGTTTAAAGGGAGGGAGGGAGGGGGGGTGACACCTAGTACAATATAATAGTGTAATTTAGTAATAGGGGATTGTATGTATTGTAATATTCAATGAATATTCAAATAAATTTCTGCTAATAATCCCAGATATATGTTCACGCTTAAAGATCCCATATTGTCAAAACTGAAATTTCCTGGCTTTTTTCATGATAACTCAGGTCTAGGGGCTATGTAACTACCATATAAGTTTCAAAACAGTCAATCCACAGTCAAATGCACACAGCCTGCATAAAGTAGCTGTGCCTTTTCACGAGCCGCTGTGACTTCTGTAAAATTGTGACGTCAGAACTACTCAGTCACCGCCTTCATTCACCACCCCGAGCACTGCCCACCATCCCACCCTCCTTTTGCCAAACCCCCAGACAACATTGCATCCATGCCGTTGCTGAGCAACAACACGGAAACATGTTGAGAAAACGCTGTTCAGTCGATGGATGTCAGGAAACAATTATTGGTAATTTGGTGTTTTTCAGGATGCAGTTTAGCATACTTCCTGATTTTCATGTAGCTTTTTCCAAAACTGATGCATAAATACATTTGAAATGTATGAAATTAATGTCAAACTGTTTAAAAGCAAATGTAGTGCACAAACCACTGCACAACAGTATCAAAATCTGTACATTATTTTAAAAAAAATTATCCAGATACAGAGGCAATCTATTACAATGAAACGTAACTTAAAAAAAATATATATTTTACAGCAAGTATGACTCATTAAAATAAACAGATTTATTAAAAAATTTAGTTTAGCACATTCCTTAATTTAAAACTACAATTGTTACATATTGAGTTTACTGTTTACTTTAATTAATAAAGAAACACAGCTGTCATTTTCTGAATATACTAGGGCTGTCAATAGATTACAATTTTATCGCGATTAATCGCACACTTATCGTGAAATTAATCATACGCCATTTATCTCATTAAACACATTAATTTTGTCATAATTTGCTATATCCAAAGTAAACAATCAGATTGAAGGGTGATTCTGACAAAACTGTATTTTCTGCAAGCTTCAAGGATCATTGGAGACTCCAAAATGACACCAAATATAAGGAGTCCATATAATTCTATTATATAATACATTTATACACACCTAAGCACCCATGAAAAAAACATTACATAAAAAAACTTTACAGAATTCACAATGTATAGTGTGTGTACAGAGCAACAACAACGAGTTTGTTTTCATTTTAGACGTCAAGCTGCGATACCGAACAGGACCACATGGAGACGCCAAAAAAACCTCCTAAATCAACCGCTTTGACTTCATAAATCTACGATTACTAATCACAACAACGCACACATGACAAATCAAACATTATCCTTCCTGAGTGTGTGTGGAAACAACGCGAATGTACTGTGTTTCTGTACATGAATGCAGCGTGCGATCAGTGATCGAGAGCGCGCACATACACGGTTTGTTGTTTGTGCATCAGACTCTCACGCGCTTACTGTACGACTCCGGTACGTCACCAAAATTGCGCTCTTCAGAAACAAATCGCAGAATACGACAGAACTGGGAAGCAAAGCACACTGGGACGAACAATTCACTAAAAACGCAATGTGACTCTCTGATCTCTCTGATATGTCTGATGTAATCAGCCTGGCCTTCTTTACTTTAGCGCTGTTTTGGACTGTTTGAATGATTTCGATTACTGGATCACTGAAAACTTTCCCAGAGTTTAACGGCTTTAAATGGCCTGATCACAAACAGAGAAGCAGAATCTGGTTAAAGAGTTAGAATGGAAATTTCCTCCTACCAGGGTTACAGGTGTGTGTAGATGCTCAGTGTGATTGTGATAAACTCCCGACTTCTAACATCATCTAACTGCTTGACAAAAATTACGTTAATGACGCAGCTTCACGTACTTCTGTAATTTATTTGCATTAAATTATTTTAACGCGTTAAGGACTTTAAATTAATCGCATGCGTTAAGGTTGACAGCACTAGAATATACACATCCTGTTCTGTTAAATAAGTGCAGATTGTATGAACGCTGTAAAAAATGTGACACTGCAGTGTTTTTTTTTTTTTTTTTTTTTTTTTACAAAAATAACAGGGGAGGGACGTATTGAACAGCTCCTCCCATTTTTAAAAACAGCCAATAGCCTTTCAGCTTGGTAAACACTGACCAAAGCAAATAAATATAGTAAACAACAGGATAAAAACCACAAATTATTTCCATGTTTTTTCCCACAAAATTACGTTTAATTACAAACCCGATTCCAAAAATGTTGGGACACTGTACAAATTGTGAATAAAAACAGAATGCAATGATGTGGAAGTTTCAAATTTCAATATTTTATTCAGAATACAACATAGATGACGTATCATGTTTAAACTGAGAAAATGTATCATTTTAAGGGAAAAATAAGTTGATTTTAAATTTCATGGCATCAACACACCTCAAAAAAGTTGGGACAAGGGCATGTTTACCACTGTGTGGCATCCCCTCTTCTTTTTATAACAGTCTGCAAACGTCTGGGGACTGAGGAGACAAGTTGCTCAAGTTTAGGAATAGGAATGTTGTCCCATTCTTGTCTAATACAGGCTTCTAGTTGCTCAACTGTCTTAGGTCTTCTTTGTCGCATCTTCCTCTTTATAATCTGGACTGCAGGCTGGCCATTTCAGTACCCGGATCCTTCTTCTACGCAGCCATGATGTTGTAATTGATGCAGTATGTGGTCTGGCATTGTCATGTTGGAAAATGCAAGGTCTTCCCTGAAAGAGACGACGTCTGGATGGGAGCATATGTTGTTCTAGAACTTGGATATACCTTTCAGCATTGATGGTGCCTTTCCAGATGTGTAAGCTGCCCATGCCACACACACTCATGCAACCCCATACCATCAGAGATGCAGGCTTCTGAACTGAGCGCTGATAACAACTTGGGTTGTCCTTGTCCTCTTTAGTCCGGATGACATGGCGTCCCAGTTTTCCAAAAAGAACTTCAAATTTTGATTCGTCTGACCACAGAACAGTTTTCCACTTTGCCACAGTCCATTTTAAATGAGCCTTGGCCCAGAGAAAATGCCTGCGCTTCTGGATCATGTTTAGATATGGCTTCTTTTTTGACCTATAGAGTTTTAGCCGGCAACGGCGAATGGCACGGTGGATTGTGTTCACCGACAATGTTTTCTGGAAGTATTCCTGAGCCCATGTTGTGATTTCCATTACAGTAGCATTCCTGTATGTGATGCAGTGCCGTCTAAGGGCCCGAAGATCACGGGCATCCAGTATGGTTTTCCAGCCTTGACCCTTACGCACAGAGATTGTTCCAGATTCTCTGAATCTTTGGATGATATTATGCACTGTAGATGATGATAACTTCAAACTCTTTGCAATTTTTCTCTGAGAAACTCCTTTCTGATATTGCTCCACTATTTTTCGCCGCAGCATTGGGGGAATTGGTGATCCTCTGTCCATCTTGACTTCTGAGAGACACTGCCACTCTGAGAGGCTCTTTTTATACCCAATCATGTTGCCAATTGACCTAATAAGTTGCAAATTGGTCCTCCAGCTGTTCCTTATATGTACATTTAACTTTTCCGGCCTCTTATTGCTACCTGTCCCAACTTTTTTGGAATGTGTAGCTCTCATGAAATCCAAAATGAGCCAATATTTGACATGACATTTCAAAATGTCTCACTTTCAACATTTGATATGTTATCTATATTCTATTGTGAATAAAATATAAGTTTATGAGATTTGTAAATTATTGCATTCCTTTTTTATTCACAATTTGTACAGTGTCCCAACTTTTTTGGAATCGGGTTTGTATGTACGAAACGCATATACTCTTTCTCCCGCTCTCACTGCTCTCCCACTCAAACACACATCCATACAGGCTACGGACACACACTCGCACAGAAATGTGTTGTCAGCGCTGCTCTGATGATTTTATCAGTAAAATATTTTAGCAACTTAAAAGCCACATGACATTTCTCACTAGCGAGGAAATAAAGGCGCTGTTCTTACAGTTCCGTATGTGTAGACGCTGCCGAACACTTGAAAAAGACACACAGACTCAGGTAATTCACATACGCTTTCTCTCTCTCTCTCTCTCTCTCTAATAACTGCATTAATAACTGCATTAGTCTGCTATCAGTGGCTCAAGTCTCCGTTACGAGCTCTAAAATGACATTTTGGAATTAGCAACGGAGGCTTGGGTTTAGATGCGTAAGAAATTAGTCCTGCACACAAGAGCATTTTAAAAACAAAACCTGACTAATGTCTTAAAATAAATCATCTGAACAATGTTTTGAGGTGTGGTAAATATAGTATAAGCAGAATAATTGATTCCGGCCATTGAATTATTAGAAAAATAATACTCCGCTTCGCGTCGTGGCCGCATTACCACCTCGGATGTCCATTATTTTTCGAATAATTCAATGGCCCATCGTCAATTATTCCTTACATAATGTCTACACTTTGTTAGAGAGGATTTGCGAGCATGCAGAACTTGACAAAAAATCAAGTGGATTCTAACTTAAACAACCGTGGTTGGCCATTGCGTTCAAAAAAATCGGCAAACATGTCTGTCATTGGCTACATTGCTCACCGCTGAATGACAATAATTTGTCATTCTCTCGAGCGCAAACGCTATACGCACTGGATCATTTACCAACTCTTTTTTAGCTAATATGCTATTTTTACGAAGAAAGACCTTATTGAGTTCTCTTTTGCGCCTTCTTGCGCTTGAACACACAATTTTCTCAAAATGCCAGTCTTGACAAGTATTCTCCTAAATGCAGTCGGTTTTGTTTTAATCAAACATAAACAGAAAGAAATCTGGTGTGCATCATACATTGGATCCTTGCATTAGGTCTCAAAGTAACAGCAAAATGTTAATCAAACACTAAGCTTTTAACAAGGATTAATCTGAATTTAATTTATAGGGTGAAGACTATGCAGTGTTATTTTACATTTGATTATGCCATGGGCTGTCTGAATACTCGATTCTGATTGGCTGGAAGGTGTGCAATATAATCGTCAGTTTAATCACCGTTTACATTAATGCGCTGTTTTCATTGAAGCACACACACATAGGCCTACGTCACTACAGATAGTGCGCACACACACACAAACATTTAGGAGCACAGAAACTTATCAACGCGCCCTGCGACTTTTAGTCATAAAATAGCTAAGCTACTGGATCACTACATTATATTTCTTAGCAACGACGGGGTTACATGGCTACTTTTAAGTAATAAACACACATCTTCGTTGTTAAGAGAGACGCTGAACAGACGCAGGTACAAATCTCTCTCTCTCTCGATAATTAATTCAAATAAATGCTATAATTCATTCATTCAAATAAATGTAATCTTATGCACTACGTTATCTCTGTGTCTGATTCAAAACAGGCAGAATGCTAGATCTCACGAGCCGCAACTGACCGAAATACCCGTCGATTTGACCCTTCCGCTCAAATATTGCGCTGCAAACATCAATAACAGGTTTAAAGGTGGGGTAAGTGCTTTCTGGTAACCGATGTTGATATTTCAAATCACCAAAACAAACACGCCCCTACCCCAAAAGGGTCTCGCCCCTATTTTGATAGCTCCGCCCCACACATACATACGCAACGCAGGCAACGACTATGGCAGAATCTGCTGTGCCAGCCGGCCGAGGCTATGATGTCATCAATAAGTGAAAGTGTGTTACTATGGTAATCCAGATCGAATGTTCAATGGAAAAGTCATCCCTTACATCCCAAAAACACAAACACAGTTCTTATGAACAACTCGATAGCACGAGCACGACAGCCCAACTAACGAATATATTACAATTGTGACAAGATTAGAGGGTTATATCGATCACTAAAAGAGGAACCAAAGGAAACAAACATATATTAGGAGTTTATTATCTTACTTTTCGGACACACTGCGAGCTGACGCTTGAAACGGACAGTGGTTTGGGATGTGGAAATGAATGGGTCTCTATCATAGCTAACAGACGATACAAAGCAAATGGACAAACAAAGCGAACATGACACACGAGCATATTCAAGCAAAGGCTAGCATATATTAGTTCTGTGAAACAAAACAAAACCAATGTTACTCGCCTGTCGAGAAGAAATAAAGCAACCTCGGCGTCCGATTGCAGGCCTTAGCGCTCCTTGAGTCCTCTCCAGCGCTGGAAAGCTGATACTTCTTGCCTGATCGTAAGCCTTCTTTTGCTCCATAGACATTTTCCACGTGTGTGTTTTATCTGCCATCTCTCTCTTTCTGTCGTCGGCTAATGTCGGTCCTGTGTGTCGTGTCTTTTGAATAATGACGTGCACTGAGCGATCTCTTCTCCCCATCATTAGTAGACACGCCCCTTACTGCTGATTGGCTACAAGTTTGTTTTGGTACTCGGCCCGAGACACTTTTATAAAGCATTTTTGAAATAACACTTACCCCACCTTTAAGTTGTCAATGTTGGCAAATGACCATGGCATAAGCGGGATAATCCACGGCTAGCTTCGCGTCGGGCGGTTCTTTGCCTCCACGCCCTGCATTAAAATACTTTAATGGGGGCGCCAATACTGATCCTGCATATCCCTCAGCAAATGTGCAGTTGCGTCTCTGACGTGGGCCCTTTTGGGCTCGTTAGAAGTGTTCTGAATCATTTTGTGGAGGTTTTTATTGAAGTGTAGCTTGACTTTAGTGACTGGAGTTCAGTTCGGCAACAAAACTCCAGTAAAGCTGCAAAACTCCCATGGCCACTTCTTACGCTGATGTACACTAGAATCAGCAGGCCGATGATAACCAAGGCATCTTCTCACAGCATTTGCAGGTCTTCTTCTCCATGACTTTGAGCTGCTTTCTTCAACTTAAACCCTCGCTACGGCCTCAGAAGTTGTGATGTGCATTGGCTGGCCCAAGAGCTCAGAAAGATTCAGAACCTCTAGGGCATTTTCTGCATCATCCGGTGATGTTCAAAGGTCACAAAACCAGAAACTGTCCGTTTCTTCTATTTGTGATATCGCACACGCGCACAGAAAGAATGGGTCTGAGTTGGTCGAAAGCATTAATTTAGCAGACGCTTTTATCCAAAGCGACTTACAACTGAGGTATACAGGAAGTGATCCATCATGAAGAGGCGAATAATCACAAAAAGTGTTCTTGAAATACTAAGTTTTGGACATTGCTTAGGGTAGCATAAACTAGAATAGGGAGGGAATAGAGGAAAATGGAGGGATTTTTTTTTTTTTTTTAAGATGAGGTTAAGTGCTCACGGAAGTTTTCAGCTGTCTTTTGAATGTTGTCACTGAGTGAGCATTTTGGATGGAGGTGGGGAGATCGTTCCACCAGCAAGGAACAGTGAATGAAAATGTTCTGGAGAGTGATTTCGTGCCTCTCTGTGGTGGTACCATGAGCCGTCACTCCTTAGCTGTGCGTAGGCTTCTGGTGGGGATGTAGACTCGTAGGAGTGAGTGGAAGTATGCGGGTGCTGAGCCTGTGGTGGATCTGTAAGCAAGCGTCAACGCCTTGAACTTGATGCGAGCAGCGAGTGGTAGCCAGTGCAGAGAGATGAAGAGAGGTGTGACCTGGGCCCTTTTGGGCTCGTTGAAGACCGCTGCGTTCTGAATCATTTGAAACGTTTTGATTGCACACGATGGAAGTCCAGCCAGAAGTGCATTGCAGTAGCCAAGCCTAGAAATGAGTTGCAGTGCAGTAGTCAAGCCTAGACACTTACAATATGTTCATGCTCCATACAAGCAATAATAAGAGTTTTCTGGCGTCTCGTCAATCGTATGTCCCATTTCAGGGGCGGCCAAAATTTCTATTCATCAGTTCTTCAAAATCTTCATGTTACCAGTATGTTACTTTCTAAGACCCACATACATTTTTGACGTTCTCCAGGGGGTATCAAGCCTTACACTCAAAAAATATTTAGGCCTAAATTTTATTTAGGCCCCTGAAGGATGTATGTGGGTCGCAGAAAGTAACGTACTCAATTACAGCAATTTAACAAACTAACAAAACTTAATATGATGCTTAATTGTCAGTCATACAGTACATAAACGGTAAAAAGATTTCTAATAGTCCTAATAAAATGAGTTTGTTTTTTAATTCACAATAGATAGGTTTATGTACATTTATTTGAACCAAAATCCAATTTGTTTCAATCTAATACATTTTAACTAATTGAATATTGCTTGTTCCACAGCTAGCAATATTTTAATCATGTAAATGTAGGCTAATTGTCTTCACAGTGAACAGATGTATGCTGATTCTAAACCATTTGAATAAATGCATTTTGAGAATATGATGAATAAGTAAAGGAATAAATTATTTATGATTTTTACTTGCTACCCAGGCACGAGAAGATGTGATCCATCTACTGAGGTCTGCGCTGTTGGGTCGACCAGAGGAGCTGGAGTCCCGTTATGGCTCTTCGGGGCCGGTCAGACCCCTGCAAGCCCTGCAGAGAGACCGGACGCTCAGCAACAACCACACACAACACGAGAGTGTGTATGATAAGCCAATGGCAGAGGTATACGCACAGAGAAAAGAATAACAGTGACTAGTTCACCCAATAAAGAAAATTCTGTCATGGTCTGGGACAAGGGTGAGTAAATGATGACAGAATATTCATTTTTGGATGAACTATTCATCAAATTAGAAGGCTTTGCATGTTTTTAACTCTCTGTTGGCCAGTCTCATGATTGTGTTTTTACTCTCTGTGTCTCAGCTGGACAGATTGCGGGATAAGCACAAGGACTCATACCGCCGTATGCTGGAACAGCTCTTGCTGGCAGAGAAAAGCCACCGGCGCACTGTCTACGAGCTGGATAGTGAGAAACGCAAACACGTGGACTATATGAACAAGAGCGATGACTTCACCAACCTCCTGGAGCAGGAACGAGAGAGGTGAGAGAGGAGAGATATATGGCAGGGAACAAGACTGATGGTTGAATTGCACATTTCCTTACTTATTACTAGAGAATAAAAAAGAACAAACAATGTGACCAAAGCAGACTTAATATATTTCTGCCATATTTCATATTTCAAAGAAATATGACAGTTTGAATTTGACTATGGATGTGACATACTTTTGAGGCAGATATGATCATTTAATGTATTTAACCTAAGGAGAATATCGTTATCCTATTCAATCATGTACATTTATTGGCATCAATGGTTCCATCAAGAACCTTTAACATCTATGGAAACTTTTTCCATTCCACCAAAGGTTCTTCAGATCATTGAAATATTCTTCCCACTAAAACAAAATGGTTCTTTTCAGAACTGTTTACTAAAAGGTTCTTTGGGGAACAAAAATGGTTCTTCTATTGCATTGCTACAAAACCTTTCTTTTGAAACCTTTTTTTTTAAAAGGGTGTAATATCATTTTATTATGTAAACCAATTAGTTTGGTTGTACAGTAAAATTAAACATTGTGCAAATGTATTTAAATAATGAGTGTAGGCTAATGTTTCTCTTTCAGTGAAAAAACAAAGCGTGTATTTTATATCATGTCGTTTGAGGAGTCACTTATGAAAAGGCATTATGGTAACTTGTATAAGCAGTCACTTACAGTACATGCTTACATTGTAAAATAACTAATGTACATATAGCCATATAGAATCATATAGGCCTATTTATACAGCACATTTAATTTGTCCACAATGAAGCATTTAGCTTAAGTTTAGCTTTTTTACTTTATATTTGGTTAAACATAATGTTGTATTATTGTTTAATGCATATACAGTTGTGGTTGCAAGCCTTGCAGAATCTGCATAATGTTTTTTAAAATAAGACTTTTTTTATTTAGTACTGCCTTGAATAAATAAAAATAATGAATGTACACAAACTGAATGTACACAAATGACCAGTTCCCATTCAGTCGGTCACTTCCGACGCCACGTCGGAGACTGACGAATAGGAACCTCGCTCGCGAGAGCCAATCTACTTCGAGTGTAACTAAACGAGCCAATGCACATTGGCATGCAGTGATTGCACCAGGTGCTCATGCCACGCAGCGCAGGTATAAATGAGACACAGGTGCTTGCATCAAATTAGCTTTTTGCTTCGGAGCCGAGTGGTAAATGTTTCGTCCAGATATCACTCTCTTCTACGCAGTGGAACTGACTGAAGCCTGCCTTTTTGAAGTGATCTCTTCAGTCGGTGTTGGTGTGACAGCGCTGCAGCGGGTCGTGTGGTTCTTTGATCATCTCTCTTTTTTGTTTGATAGAGCAAACACAAAGGCTGTTCTCACAGCTGGTTCGGTGCGCTAGGTGGAGAGCGCTGAAAAGCCGTTCCTACGGCTGGTAAGAGAGCGCCTTCGTGAGAGAGAGCGCGCACGTCAGGCTGCACCATTCCCTGACTGTGTCGCCGTGACCCTTCCCCTGCGTGCTTCAGCACCAAGGAGAGCGTCCTTCTAAAAGAGCTTACACAGATAGAGCTTGCGTCTTTTTCAAGATGACATTCTATGTGTTTCTGGATGCGGTGGTTACCTGTCACCGAGGGATGGTCACCAGCGCTGTATCTCGTGTTTGGGCGTTCAGCGCGCTGAGGCAGCGCTGGTGGAAGACTCATGTTCTCACTGCGGGAACATGACCATCTCGAAGTTGCCGTCGAGACTCCATCTCGCAAGGGGTGGAGTCCCCGTGCCTCTGCCTCGATCTAACCCTCCACAGTGGACGGCACCTTTTACTGCCCGAAACAGGCCTGGTGGATCCTCCTCCCTCACCACCCTCGATGGCGGACTTGCAAAGGGTTACACGCAGGTTCCTCCCGTGGAACGGGCCGTTGCTATGCAACTGTGCCCTAACTCCACATCCAGGGGGAACCCGTGTCTCCCCTCCCAGGCCTGTAGGTACTCGTCCGATCTGATCGGAAAGGCCTACCAGGCTTGTGGAGATGCTGGGTCCGCCTTACACGCCATGGCGTTGTTGCAGGTCCATCAGGCCCAGGCACTGAAGACCTTGCACGAGGGTGGTCACGATCCCGCAGTTCTGCACGAACTGAGAACCGCAACGGACCTCGCGCTTCGTGCGACGAAGGTTACGGCGCGGGCAGTGGATCGTGCGATGTCCACAATGGTGGTCCAGGAACGCCATCTCTGGCTGTGTCTGGCTGACATGAGGGAAACCGACAAGATCAGGTTCCTTAATTCCCCCGTGTCCCAGACCGGCCTCTTCGGCGACGCGGTCCAGAACTTCGCCCAGCAGTTCTTGGCCGCACAGAAGCAGACTGAGGCAATCAGTCACATCCTGCCACGGCGGTCAGCTGCTGTCTCCACCCCGCCGCCGGCAGCGCCTCAGCCTGCTCCTCGCTCCGGCGACCCGGAGATGGGGAGGACTGCTCTTCAGGAGACAGTGATCGCACTGCTCCATCCCCCGGAGGAGGGCCGGGCGGAGAATCTTTGGTTCCGTTTTCTTTGTGTTCTGCCCAAATTTTCACTAAAAGAGCAGTTTCCTCTATCTCCGGGTCCTCAGGGGGCTCGGAGAGCTGTGACCGGTCAAACGCCGGACCACACTCATCCTCCCCCTTCGCCAGCGGGCAGCAGTGGACGGCTTGAGGACGCAACCAAGCCTCCTCACGTACCCCCTGCCCACTCGTGGAATCAGGTAAGTGTTGCACAGCACACTCTCACCTCGTTGCGGGCCGCCTCCACGAGACAGCCGCCCCAGCCCGGTACCTGCATTCCACCTCGCTGCCCCACAGTGGGTACGCCGGTCGTTCCTTTGGTCCCACTTGTACGGTCTCTGCGAGCCTGGCTAGCGCTCCCCAGTCCGTCTCGCTGGCACATTCGAACCATCAGGCTCGGCTATGCGATTCAGTTCGCCTGGCGTCCCCCCAGGTTCACTTCGGCGAATGCTGCAGATGCCCATGTCCTGCGTGCGGAGATCGAGAGAACCATGAGAGAACAGGGCGTTCGCATCCTCAACTATCTCAACGACTGGCTCATTCTAGCACAGTCCAGGGATCAGTTGTGCGAACACAGGGACCTGGTGCTCAGACACCTCAGCCAGCTGGGTCTTCGGGTCAACTGGCAAAAGAGCAAACTTGCCCCCGTGCAGAGGATCTCTTTTCTCGGTATGGAGTTGGATTCGGTCAAACGGACGGCGCGCCTCACAGAGGAGCGCGTCCAGTCGATGCTGAACTGCCTGAACACGTTTCAAGGCAGGATGGTGGTCCAACTGAAACAATTTCAGAGGCTCCTGGGGCATATGGCGGCTGCGGCGCCAGTAACACCGCTCGGCCTGCTTCATATGAGACCGCTTCAGCATTGGCTTCACGGCCGGGTCCCGAGATGGGCGTGGCAACGCTGCACTCACCGGGTGAGTATCACACCGGCCTGCCGCCAAACCTTCAGCCCGTGGTCGGACCCCTTGTTCCTTCGGGCCGGGGTGCCCTTGGAACAGGTGTCCAGGCATGCTGTGGTTTTCACAGATGCCTCTGCCATGGGCTGGGGGGCCACGTACAACGGGCATGCAGTGTCAGGGGTTTGGACGGGCCCGCACCTGCATTGGCACATCAACTGCCTTGAGTTGCTAGCAGTACATCTTGCACTGAGCTGCCTCAAAAGGCTGTTACAGGTCAAAGATGTATTGGTCCGTACGGACAACACTGCGACTGTTGCGTACATCAACCGACAAGGTGGTCTGCGCTCCCGTCGCATGTCGCAACTCGCCCGCCATCTCCTCCTCTGAAGTCAGAAGTGTCTGAGGTCGCTTCGGGCCATTCATGTCCCTGGTGTGCGCAACCGTGTGGCCGACGAGCTCTCACGAGCTGCGCTCCCGGGAGAATGGCGACTCCACCCCCAGGTGGTCCAGCTGATCTGGAGACAGTTCGGGGTGGCACAGGTCGACCTGTTTGCTTCCCCAGAAACGTCCCACTGCCAGTGGTTTTATTCGCTGACCGAGGGCACACTCAGCACGGATGCACTCGCGCACAGCTGGCCCCGGGGCCTGCGCAAATATGCGTTTCCCCCAGTGAGCCTACTTGCACAGACACTGTGCAAGGTCAGGGAGGATGAGGAGCAGGTCCTGTTGGTGGCGCCGTACTGGCCCAACCGGACTTGGTTCCCGGAGCTCATGCTCCTCGCGACAGCCCCTCCCTGGCCCATTCCTCTGAGGAAGGACCTTCTGACTCAGAGACGGGGCACCCTTTGGCACCCGCGTCCAGACCTCTGGAAACTTCATGTCCGGTCCCTGGACGGGACGCGGAGGTTCTAGGTGACTTACCCCAAGAAGTAGTTAACACCATCACTTTAGCACGAGCACCGTCTACAAGACAGGCTTATGCCTCGAAGTGGAACCTGTTCGTCAAGTGGTGTTCTTCTCGCCGAGAAGACCCCCGAAGATGTTCGATCGCGTCTGTGCTTTCCTTCCTGCAACAGGGGTTGGAGCGTAGGCTGTCGCCCTCCACCCTCAAAGTCCATGTTGCTGCAATATCTGCTTATCACGATCACGTAGAAGGTCAGTCAGTTGGGAAGCACGACCTGGTCGTCAGGTTCCTCAGGGGGGCGAGATGGTTAAATCCTCCTCGACCTCCCTCCATACCCTCTTGGGATCTTGCTCTGGTGATCCGAGCACTTCAGAATGCCCCTATGAAGACTTTGCTGTTGGCTGCACTGGCCTCCATCAAGAGGATAGGGGACCTGCAGGCATTTTCGGTCGACGAATCGTGCCTAGAGTTCGGGCCGGGTGACACCCATGTGGTACTGAGACCCCGGCCTGGCTATGTGCCCAAGGTTCCTACCACTCCCTTCAGGGATCAGGTGGTGAACCTGCAAGCGCTGCCCTTGGAGGAGGCAGACCCAGCCCTAGCTTTGATCTGTCCCGTCCGCGCTCTGCGGATCTACGTGGATAGAACGCAAAGCTTCAGGACCTCAGATCAGCTCTTTGTCTGTCACGGAGGCCAGCAGAAGGGAAAGGCTGTCTCCAAGCAGAGGATGGCCCACTGGATAGTGGATGCCATCACCTTGGCTTACCAAGCACAAGGTGTGCCCTGTCCGCTCAGGGTGCGAGCACACTCTACTAGAAGTGTTGCATCCTCCTGGGCGCTGGCACGTGGCGCCTCGCTGTCAGACATCTGTAGAGCTGCGGGCTGGGCGACACCCAACACGTTCGCTAGATTCTATAGCCTGCGTGTAGAGCCGGTTTCCTCCTGTGTTCTCACCTCAAACAGGTAGAAGCACTGAGAGGCCCTGGCTCTTGTCGGCTTGCTGCGTTACGGCGCTTATTTTCTCCAGAAGCAAACTCTGTCAAGTCCTCCATCACCCTCGGTGCCGGACGTGGCGGAGCGTCTGGCATCAGGCCCTTTGCTGCTGAATCCTTGAGAACCGGTACTGGGCTGGGGTTATATGAGTGACCCTGCGGGGATCCCATATATTTTTCCACGGTCGCTCCTACGGAAGCCTGTGTCTTTCCCTTGGGAGAGCCCCCCCTTCAGTGGGGCTGGAGCCCCCTCTCTGTTGCGGGCTACGGCTCAGCATTGTACTCCACATAACTCCTTCGGGTACAATGTGGGTTCCGCAGCGTTCCCTTCCACTAGGGCACGCTTTCCCAGTGTTATCCAATAGTCACTGAGCGGGTCATGCGGAACAGCAGTGATGGACTTCTCTGTTCTTCTTCCAGGGCACTGGAAGGGGGCAGAGGCCATGGCGCTTTGGTAGGGATTCCTATTCGTCGGTCTCCGACGTGGCGTCGGAAGTGACCGACTGAATGGGAACGTCTCGGTTACGTATGTAACCCTCGTTCCCTGAAGGAGGGAACGGAGACGCCACGTCCCGTCGCCATGTCCGCTGTACCCTGCTGGGGTGCCAGTTACCTACTCGGCTCCTCAGCAAAAGAAGCTAATTTGATGCAAGCACCTGTGTCTCATTTATACCCGCGCTGCGTGGCATGAGCACCTGGTGCAATCATTGCATGCCAATGTGCATTGGCTCGTTTAGTTACACTCGAAGTAGATTGGCTCTTGCGAGCGAGATTCCTATTCGTCGGTCTCCGACGTGGCGTCTCTGTTCCCTCCTTCAGGGAACGAGGGTTACATACGTAACCGAGACGTTCTAAAGTTTAAATTTGCATGATTTTTAATACTGTATTGTTGCCTGTATGATCAATAACTGTTTTTATGTTTTGCAATAGTTGATTACATGCCATATACAATTCTGACCTTTTATAGTAAAATAAATACAATATTGATAGACATTTAGTTTTTAATGAGCAGCCTACTACGATGTGTGTACTATGAAGTGTTTTGCAGAATAATTATTTGTTGAATTAAATTACTTTGAATCTTAAATGTTATTCTTTCTTCTGATTCTGAATGACAAAGAAATGTTTTGTGGCAAGTGTAAGATAATGCAATGAACTCAGTCATACTTATTGTTTATTTTTCACTAGGTTAAAGCGGTTGCTGAAACAAGAAAAAGCATACCAAATACAGAAGGAAAAAGAATTTTCTAAACGACTGCAAAGAACATCTGGAGAGCTGGTAAAGCTGAAGTCCTTTGCACTGATGATGGTTGATGAGCGGGAACTTCACTTGGAGAAAATTGACAAACAGAGCCACAAAGTACAAGATCTTCTTCAAAAACTCCAAGAAAAGGAGAAGAAACTAAATGAGGCAGAGAGAAAAGCAAAGGAAGACAACCAAAAGATCATGGATCTTGAGGTTGAGTTGGAGCTAAGAACTTCTAAGTTTGCAAAAGAGCAAGAGGAGGTGTCAGCGAAACTGTCCAGCCAAGAATCTCAACATCAGCAACTGTCCCAGAAACAAATGGAATTGTTACACAAACTCAAGGAGCTTGAAGAGACGAATGAAGCTCTTCAGAAATCAGCAGAGGAGCTCCTGGCGTTGAGGGACAAGATCAGAAAGGGCGAGTGTGGCAACTCAAATTTAATTGCAGAACTTGAGACTTTACGCAAAAGAATTCTGGAAATGGAGGGTAAAGATGAAGAGATCACCAAAACTGAGAACAAGTGCAATGAGTTGAAGAAGATGCTTCTGGCTGAGGAGACTCACAATAAAGACCTGAGGCTAGAGGTGGAAAAACTGCAACAGAGAATGACACAGCTAGAAAAACTAGAGATGGCCTTCAATATGGGCAGGACAGAATGCGCCCAGTTGCGGGCATCTTTGGAAAAAGAGAAAAGCCTGACGAAAGAGCTAACAGATGAACTAGTGAGTGTTAAAATTCGTATGAAGGAGCTTGAGTCATCTGAGCTGAAGCTGGAAAAGGATGAATTGGATTTAAAAGAGGATCTTTTGAAGCTCAAATCAGTTACTGTAATAATGGTTAATGAGCACAAGAACATGGCAGACAGAATTAGATCTGAGGAAAAGATGAAAGATGAACTGAACCAACTCTATAAGGCAGAGCAGGAGAAAGTCATGGAGGTTACTGAGAGGTTAATAGAGGAGAGCAAGAAGCGTCTGAAAGTAAAATCAGAGATGGAGTTGAAGATAGCCGCTCTTGTAAAGGAGAGAGACGAAATAAAGGGAAAGCTTGCCAAAGCAGAAGAAAAATGTCAAGATCTGAGCTCCAAGCATGGTGTTATGAAGCACGGTACCATGAACGAAGAAGAAAGGGAATCTGCTCAAAAGGTGAAAGAACTGCAGAGTGTCTCAAATGCACATGGAAAAGATGAGAATAAAGTTAAGGAGTTGACTTTGGAGATTGACCGGTTGAAGAACCGTCTTCAGCAGCTTGAAACTATTGACCTGATCAAACCAGAGTACGATTTGTTAGCAACTGAGAAAGAAAGGGCACAATTTCTCCCACAGCAGGCACATGAAATAAGAAGTCAAACTGCGTTGAGTAAGGCAATAGAGCGAGGAGAGGTATTCTGTCAGGAGGCTGAACTGAGATATCGGTTCATGATGGAGGAGGCCAAATCCAGAGACCTTCAAGCAGACGTGCAAGCCCTGAAGGAGAAAATTCATGAGCTTATGAACAAAGAAGATGAGCTTTCCCAGCTACAGGTGGATTACTCTGTTCTGCAACAAAGGTTTCTGGAAGAGAAGGACAAGAAAAAGAGCATAAGCACTGAAGTTCTAAACCTCACCAAGGAACTTGAGGTCACCAAGCGCTACAGCCGCACTCTGCGGCCCAGCACCAAAGGAAGCCGAATGATGGATGTTCCAATGACATCGACTGGAATACAAACCGATTTGGTCGAGAATAGGACAACTGACAGTGACACTCCTGCTGCATTCATCAAGAAGTCTGTCCAAGAAGAGAACCGGATCATGAGTAGCCTTCAGCAGAGGAGCTTAAAGAAGCCGGCACAGAGACCGACAGTGCGTGAACTCTACCCTCCAACAGTCAGTGACTTTACTGTGAAGAAGTCCTGGATTCCTTGGATGAGGAAGAAGGACAGCAGTGCTTCCGAAATATCTACGGATACCAGTGGGGAAGTCAACATGTCCCAAAAGCATAACCATCCATTGCACGCTCAGGTGATCCCAGATATTCAGAACAACGAGGCAACCTTACAGATTTGCTTTGCCCCGTTAGAGGCCTTGACCAAACAAGCTTCTGCCAAACCATTACAAGAAATTCAGACAACCATCATTCCTACAAATGAACGAACCAAAGAGCCAAAGAATCCAGAAAGAGTTCGATCTCCAATGACCTTTGCAACCATCTCAAGAGTAAAGAGTGCAGAGATCATGAGGTCTCCCTCTACGGAAAAATCATCCACTGCATCCAACAGCAGCTCCCAAGAGCATGTGGACATGATAACAGGCAGAGCTGTGTTTAAGGAGACTCCGGAGAAACGAATGGTCCCAACACCCATCAAGAAGTCGAGTGCAAATGTCATTACCACAGAAGACAGTAAGATTCACATTCACTTAGGATCACAGTTCAAGAAGACCAACGATCATGGCTCAGCTGTCATGGTCAAATCTGTTTCCGTATCATCCGAGAGTAAGGAGGTTTCTACTGGAACTGTGCTACGCTCGCCACACAATGTGACTGCCAGCAAATTAACATCCAACAAAGCGATAAGTAGCATCACGCAGGTCACTAAAGCACCAGCCAGACCTACACTCTCAGTGGTAAGTGTCTAATATATGCAGGAATTTGTCAAAACAATAAGCCAAGAAAGACCTTACCTTAAAAAATTGGTCTGTGCAATGAATAAATTGCATGTGTGCAATACAGTTTAAAGGGCTCCTTGATCTGCAAAGTTACGATGCTCAAAGTTCAAAGCAAAGTGAGATATTTACTTTTACAGAAATCGCTTTTTAAAGACTACAACAAACAACTGGTAGGAACTACAACAAGCTTATTCACGGGTTAGTGACATCACTAACCCTAACATTTACATAAACCCCGGCCCCGGGAACACGCAACAAAGGCCATGTTGAGAAGAGGAAGAGTTGTTGTAGTCGAGCACATTTGAGAGTCTGCTCAAGCTGTCACATCCGTCTTTTCACATTTATTGCAATACAGTACGTAACACAAATGTAATAGCATGTCATAAAAGCAAGATGACAACATACGTTATAACCGTAATTAAACTAAACTATACCTGTTCTATCTTCATGCAGCAGATATTCTCTGGCTCATTTTACAACAGTTCCCACACGAGCGATTTATAGATTATCATGACAGAATATGCTAATCAATGACTTGAAGATAGTTCACTCCACATCAGCTACATAAATTCATCAACTAACCCAGGGGTAGGGAACGTTGATCCTGGAGAGCCACTGCCCTGCATAGTTCAGATCCAACCCTAATCAAACACACCTGAACAAGCTAATCAAGGTCTTCAGGATTACTAAAGTTACAGACAGGTGAATGTTTTTTTCAAGGTTGGAGCTAAACTCTGCAGGGCAGTGGCTCACCAGGATCAACGTTCCCTACCCCTGAACAAACCATTCAGAAACGTCCTGTCTCATTCTACATGTTGTCACTTCTTCCTGAGTCTCTCCATCATTGTCCGACTCTGGTTTGAACATAAAAGGCTGAACAGTTTCGGACATTTTCAGAGTGTGTCTGCGTGAGGTAATCAGAGCTGCTAACACGAGTTCTTGAAGCTCCGCCCTCTTCTGGAAAGGGGGCCGGGAGCAGCAGCTCATTTGCATTTAAAGGGACACACAAAAACGTCCCGTTTTTGCTCACCCTCAAAAAGTGACAATTTTAACATGCTGTAAAAAATGATCTGTGGGGTATTTTGAGCTAAAACTTCACATACACAGTGGGGACATCAGAGACTTATTTTACCTCTTGTGAAAAGGGGCATAATAGGACCCCTTTAACATGTGAGACAGAAATTGTTCATGACAATTTGTATTGTGCATGTGTGAGGTTAATTTAGGGCTGCATGATCCAAAAATCGCAATTTGGCTTAGTTAGATTATGAAATCGCAAAATTTGTAAATAAATAAATATATATGCGCAGGTGAAGCACAGCGCTAATCAGAGCAGATCGATCGGTTCACAGTAAATGCTGCTACATTTCTGCAAGTGCTGTAAGAAGCGTTTACAAACCTGTTGTCCAACAAAAGAGAATATATAATCGAGTGTTTGAGATAACTTCCTTTGTGATATGACGTGCTTCACATCACAGAATGAGGCAGAAATTATATTATTTTCGATTAGCATTGCATTATAAATATACTTTCAACGTCTTTATCTGTTACAGCGATAGCTAGATGCCTTTGTCCACATAAGAGATTTCCGGTTGGGGCTAGAAGGGATACAGCCACGGCCAGATTGTCCTACCAGGCCTTACTGGGCATGCGCACATCAATATTGCATCATTATCACACTTAACAACAATATAATAATACTGTATTTGCATTATTGTTAGGGTTGGGGTAGGTATAAGTAGCAAATTTTATTTATTGTTTTTTTATGCCGAGATTTTGCGTCACTTCGGCCGTAGCTGTATCCCTTCTAACCACAACCGAGATTTCCTGGAATGTCATAAGATTTATTACTCTATGCGTCTCACTTGTGGACTTTCTGCACGAGGGTGCCCTCTGGCTACGAGTGTGAATGAAACAGACATTACATTACGTCTCACTAATGTTCTCAACACCCATAAATCATGTTCCTTCTGTCTCTGTTACTCAACAGCAGCCTGTCATGGATGTCCCATCAGCGCGGTCAGGGTTCAGTCGTATTCCAATGTCTCGGGGGATGAAAACGGGAAAAGCTGTGCTTGGAGCTTTGGGAATCACCACAGGAGTTAAAATGGAAGCAAATGCAGAGAACCAGGCCATGAACATTGACCTGAAAAAATCAACTGTCAGTAATGGAGCATCACAGGGAGGAGGGAAGGGCTGAGAGCACTGAACAAATAATAGCCATGTTTACATTTAAGTCTAGTGCCAAAGAAAACGGATTATCTTCAATTGACACTTTTTGCAATTGGAACGTGTTGCAAAGATGCAAAGGAGGACGCTGATTCTCAACTAGGGAAGGAGCCATGTTTGCCAACATTGTTGCCTTTCCTGCAGGACAATGGAGCGTTGCAGTGATGATGACGTACTTTTGTAGGCCAACCTACAAAAACTAAATTGGACTCCATTGGCTTTTGGATTACTACAGAAAATAAGCTCTGTGACCAACAAAAGTTTATGATACTTGCATGCTTTGTGTAGTGAGTAGATGAGTTTACCTGTTTGGCGTGACTACTTTTAATGTGCCTGACAACCGCTACAGTCCCATTTAGCCACTTGTTAGCTACCGCCATCAAAGTAAAAGTATAAGCTTTAAAAAATCACAAGGTGGTATTACTGATGTATTTTATATTGTAAAATATATGTTAAGTTATACACAAATATATCTTGAGCTTGTGTTCACCACAGAACTTATTTCAGGCATTTAACCAAAATCCCATTAAAAAACCCTATTGACTTTAGGATGATGGAACCGGAAGTGCTATAATGCTTCCGGGTTTTGGCCCACAGACATTTGTCATCCCTGCATCACTCTACATCCTGTATGGGAAGTCAATGGGTTAGCATTAGGTCTTCTGATGAAAATAATCTTTTGCAAGCTACTTACTGTATAAATTGCAAACGCAAATTTTCATTATATTACAGTAATTAGTTTACCAGTGTCTGTTTTTGGAGGCTCTCTTTGGAAGCTCATAAATGCATTGACAGGATAGTTTTTAATGTTTGGGACTTACACAGTCAGCCAATAAGCGTGTGAAGTTCGTATTTGCAAGTTTGGAAGTTGTGTTTATGACATCAGGTGTGTTCAAGTCACTTTCGTCAGAGCAAGATGGCGGTGTACCTTTTATTTAATTAACTACTGAAAAATACAGCAAGGTTTTTTACCTCTATTTTCAGGGAAAAAATCAGGTGTGTTTTGCTTTTTTATGTTTTTAATTAATTTATAAAGCCACTGTAGATTGTATTGCTATATATAATATTGTTATATTACAATGCTATCATATTTTGTGCAGGCAATTAGCTTATTTTGTTGTAAATAAAAAAGCCTGACAATATCACTGCTGTTTTTCACTGACACGACCCCAACTCGTAAACTCAGTATTTACGACTTTGAGGTGGCGTTCTTGTACGTTCAACTTGTAGGCTAAATACGATCTTACCGACATGACTTGAACGCACCATGAGTGGCCATCATGAGCAAAGATGGTAGATGGAGGTCATGTATGCTAACAGACAAGCTATCGGTTCTCTTCAGGCATTATAGACCTCTTTGTTCACAGCAGATTGAAAGAATAGTTATCCAATAACAAAATGCATATTGAATTAAATAAAACTGTTGTTATCCAATGAAATTGTTTGTTTACAATGCTATCTGCTAAACTTTGTATTTTAATAGTGTTAATAGTGTATAATTTTAGCATTCTCTGGATGTTTATATCAGACCAAGCACTTTCTGTCAGTAATACTATTGTTGTGAATAGAAATGCATTGATAAGAGTCTCACCAATCTGTAATGGAAGACATTTTTATTATTGTTTCTAAGTAAAAGTGTTTTGCTTTCAGATATACCATATATTTATTTCTTTCCACTTCTAGAAACGAATGAAACACTTAGAATAAAAAAAAATGCATAATTTAATTGCTTGAAACAAGTTAATCAGCTTTTAATGTGCATAATTGAACTACTATTTTAAAACATAAAAATATAGCTGCAAGCAGCAATTATCGGGGTTCAGTGACTTTAAGGCCTTTAAGCACATGCGTAAAAATGTATTATGTTTTATTTAGCAAGCCTGTAACCACCTAGATCATAGATGAAAAAGACCATTTACAGCCAAAACAGGCAATTTACTAAGGAAATATATGTTTTAAAGGTGTTTAACAATTATTGAGGTAGAGCCAAAAATCTAGGACTAGTTCACGAAAGTAGGTTTTTGAAATAATCTCCAATATTTAACGAATGATTCGACAGCGGCCCTATAGAGGCAAAGTTGCTCAGAATGAAGAGTTCTACATATGGTATGAATGTTGTGGGCACGTGTGAAAAATCGTGTGATATAGCCTACAAACCTTTATGCACATGAAAAACACGAAGGCGCCCCCTGATCTCTTTTGAATTTCTCACAGGCCTCTAGGGCTGTGAGTCAAACAGGCCTAGCGAGTTTCGTTCTGGTCGGCCTCCATTAGCCTTGTCTGACAGCCGCTCGAAATTCATTGACTGACGGCGGCCATGTTTTTTGAGATACGTGAATATCCTGGCAGACAATCACTGCACCTTGGACAAAGACGCAGCATGCCAGTTTTCAAGTCAATCTGACGGACTGTCATGTAGCTAAAGCCGTTTTCATGTTTTTTTCATGTTATAGCGCCACCAAGTGGCCATCTTTTTTCACACGACCCATACATAGGTGTACCAAGTTTGGTGAAATTATCTCATTCCGTTTTAGTAAAAGTGTCCACGCCCACTTTGAACGTTTTGGCGTCCCATTGTGGACGTGAATCGATATTTTGACCTTTTTTTTTGGATAATTATTGACAATAAGACTCGAGAATCGTTCTGCACTGGTTTGGTTCCGATCTGGCGAAAAACCTAGGGCTAGTTCGCAAAATTTTTCGAAAAATCCAAACTATCCTAATAGCCAAGGATTCCAATGATATAAGACACTTGAGCCTGCGACAAAAGGTTTAGGAGTTATGAGCCATTACGTACTTTGATCGTTGTAGCGGCACCCTCAGGCCGTTTGGGGGTAAGCCTTGGTGATGTTGTAGACAGGGTGGGTACTACCAAAGTTTCAAGTCTACGACTCATGGCTTGGTCTGCCCGATCACTTTTAGGGGAGAATGCTGATCCTTGAAAATTCTAACAATTACAGTAGGGTATCAACGCTACATGCTTGAACCCCTAATAACAATCTACAAACATACATGCCACAATTTTTGAGTCAAAGTGAGAATACTTATATACAGCTTAGGGCATTTTAAGCAATTATAATCATACACACTAATCTCCCTGATCAAACACAACCATTTTAAATTAAAATGATAATAAATAAAAGTTCAAAATGAAACGCTTTCAACTATCACCATCATTCTATTAAGCCATAGGCTGCAAACGTGTATGACTTAATACAATTATACAACCCACAAGTATTACTAGCACAAAAGCCAGCTTAATGTACTGTAATAGTAAAATAATGCTACTTAATGATTCATGTGATATTTACATTAATACTTTTACATGTACATTTAATGCACGTTTAACTGAACCATTTAATGAATTTATTTACTTGAATTACCATAGTAAGATAAAATGGTGCCATGGTGCTTGTTGGTATTTTTGTCAGGATAAATAGCATACACTTTTCAATATGTCACACTTTCTAAGACCCAAACAAAATAGATAGATAGATAGATAGATAGATAGATAGATAGATAGATAGATAGATAGATAGATAGATAGATAGATAGATCTTTTTGTAGAAGGAAGACGTTTTTGGATTGCAGCATTTCCCCCCTTTTCTGATTGTAAAAAAACTCCCATTCTTCTTACTATAATCTAATGGTGATTAATTTCAGTAACGAGAAAGAGTTATTTTACTATGCAGAAATTATAAACTGAGGGGAGGGGTGTGGTTTGATGACGTCATGACGGTGCTTTCCGTCTATTGGCTGCTGTACTTCCTTGTTTACCGTCTTGTCCCTGTTCAATAAACGCTACGGGAATAATCATCATTGCTGTTAATGGCGCGTTCATTGTGCGATCAACACAAGTGATAGCAGCGATATAATACACACAGCTGTCCATCAAGGGAACTTGTTTGAGGTTGTCGTGTAGCGCGCTCGCTGTCCGCTCGTCTTTACAGGATTAAAGAGCGATGATGGCGACCAGCTATAACGCGAAGGATGAGGACGGTCACCACCCGGGATCGGTGGGTTCCGGCGGCCCGGGCTCCGTCAAGAGCAAGAAGCCGGATAACACGGCCTTTAAACAGCAGCGTTTGCCCGCCTGGCAGCCCATTCTGACCGCAGGCACCGTCCTGCCCGCCTTCTTCATGATCGGACTCATCTTCATCCCCATCGGCATCGGACTCTTCGTCACCTCTAACAACATTAAAGAGTTTGAGGTGCGTAACGTCACCATAGCAACGGTTAAAGAGGCTCATGAAGGCTCTACTGTCGTGTATAATGGATGTGGTCAGGTGTCAGAGTTGTTCTGTGTTGGTTCTGTTGTAGATCGATTACACTGGTGTTGACATGTCCAGTCCATGTTACAACTGCGCGCAGAACTACAGCTGGAACAGCACCAGTGTGTGTACCTGCTCTGTGCCCTTCACCCTGGACCAGCCCTTCGAGGTACACACCATCTTCATCTTTCTCATCATCCTTACACTAACTAGAAAGTTTTCAATGCCTTAAAAGGGATAGTTCACCCCAAAATGAAAATTAGCCCATGATTTACTCACCCTCAAGTCATCCTAGGTGTATATGACATTCTTCTTTCAGCCGAACACAATTATATTAAAAAAATGTCCTGGCTCTTCCAAGCTTTATAATGGCAGTGAATGGTTCCTGAGATTTTGAAGCCCAAAAAAGTGCACCCATCCATTATAAAAGTAATCTAGATGACTCCAGGGGTTAATAAAGGCCTTCTGAAGTGAAGTGATGCATTTTTGTAAGAAAAATATTCATAACTTTTATAAGCACTTTTATTAGCAGTTCTTGTGTTTTTGGCCCTAAGTTTGCATGCCTGTAACTCAAGGAGTATTAAAGATCTCTTAATATCCTTTAAGATGTTGGTTCTTATCAAACTTTTCTTTTGTTATCTTCATTTTAAAGGCCCCATACATTTCAATCCCAGAGATATGGAGATCTTAATGTGGCTCCATGAGTAAATTGGTCAATCTTACACATTTTTAGTGGTCGGAAACCAAATGTGGGTCACTTGCATACAGGTGATACTTATTGTGTATAAAGAGGAATGTCTGAAGAACAAATAATGCTGAAGATAGAAATGTATCTTGTTTCCCTCTATCAAGATAATTGCATTGTATAATTGCATGCTTGTTCTATATTATATTGTGCATCCCTAATAAACTTGCAATTGTGAGAAAATAGTAAGAATTGTGAGATAAAAAAAATTGTTTTATTCCTTTCATATATCTCAGTGCAAAGAGCTAGATAAAGAACTCAATTTTACAAATAACTAAAACATCAAGAGGGAATGTCTTTGACTTCAGTATCTGGTGTGACCAACTTGAGCAGCAATAACTACAGGCAAACGCTTCCTGTGACTGTGGACCAGTTCAGCTCGGTTTGGAGGAATATTGGCTAATTTCTGAGTGCCAAAATTTCTAATACGTTAGGGTCAGGCTAAGCAATTTGCCTTGCCCAATCTGAAACATTATATTTCTGCTCATTTCATTGGTTCATAAATGCCAACACAGCCTTTATACTTCCTCCACTGTGCTTTACAGTTAGGATGAGGTTCCTATTTTTTGTAAGAAGTGTGTGGTTTTTGCTTCTCATTTAAACTTGAACTACCATTCAAAAGTTTGGGGTCGGTCATATTTTTAAAAGTAGGCTTTAATGCTCACCAAGGCTGCATTTATTTAAGAAAATATAGTATTTTCATATATCAAACCAAATTAAATCCATAATGTTGGAACAGAGGCTGTTAATTTATAGTTGGATATATTTATCTGAAAGTCCATTAAGTTGTAATATTTACTTGGTTTGTGAACTGTATAGTGGTGAAATAAATCGCCTAAAGTGCCATTAGTTCTTATGTATTATGCATTAGCATTTTAGAGGAGATTTTATTGATCGTACCTTTGTATAGTTTAAAATAGAATATTTCCCGCTCATCAATGATTGTTGAATGTTTCACATCAATGATGTATAAAATGCCTGTGAATAACATAAAAATAGCCCCAGGACAAAAGATTTAGTGGTTTGTCACAGAATGTTTTTTTTATCCTCTGCCATCTTTTCTTTTGTAGAGTAATGTTTTCATGTACTATGGACTCTCCAACTTCTATCAAAACCATAGACGTTATGTCAAGTCAAGAGACGACAGTCAGCTGAACGGAGATAAAAGCTCTTTACTGGTAAGTGTTTCGAGGTAATGCCTTTCAGTATCTTTTTGATGACTGACTAAAACATGAGTAAAAGTATTTCCTGGCATTTAGTTTTAAATACACTTAATTTTGTTGTGTATAAAGATACAGTTCTGCTGAACTTCTTAAATATGCTTTTCATGATAGGTCCAATATGTAAAGTTTTTATTTGCTTTTCGTTTTATTAAATAGTTTTTCCTTGAGCGTTGATGCCAGTCATGACAAATGTATTGCTAATTATTACGCTTGTCATGACTGGTTTATGCTATGCTTCAGATGTCAAGACATTGTTTTTAAGCATTCAGGTCTTTGCTCTGCAGAGCCCAAGTAAAGAGTGTGAACCGTATCGAACAAGTGAGAAGAAGCCCATTGCTCCCTGTGGTGCCATTGCTAACAGTCTCTTCAATGGTAAGACAAATATGTGCGAGTTCAGTGACAAGCTTATGGCTCAAATGAACACACTTGTGTTTATTTAAAGGGGTGGTTGATTATGATTTCACTTTTTTAACTTTAGTTAGTGTGTAATGTTGCTGTTTGAGCATAAACAACATCTGCAAAGTTACGACGCTCAAAGTTCAAAGCAAAGGGAGATATTTTCTTTTAAAGAAATCGCTTTTTAAGGACTACAACAAACAGCTGGTAGGGACTACAACAAGCTTAGTCACAGGTTAGTGACATCACTAACCCTAACATTTACATAAACCCCGCCCCGGGAACAGCAACAAAGGCCATGTTGAGAAGAGGAAGAGTTGTTGTAGTCGAGCACATTTGAGAGTCTGCTCAAGCTGTCGCATCCGTCTTTCACATTTATTGCAATACAGTACGTAACACAAATGCAATAGCACGTCATAAAAGCAAGATGACAACATACGTTATAACCGTAATTAAACTAAACTATACCTGTTCTCTCTTCATGCAGCAGATATTCTCTGGCTCATTTTACAACAGTTTCCACATGAGCGATTTATAGATTATCATGACAGAATATGCTAATCAATGACTTGTTGTCATTTCTTCTTGAGTCTCTCCATCATTGTCTGACTCCGGTTTGAACATAAAAGGCTGAACAGTTTCTGACATTATCATTGCGTGTCTGCATGAGGTAACCAGAGCTGCTAACATGAGCTCTTGAAGCTCCACCCTCTTCTTGAAAGGGGGCAGGGAGCAGCAGCTCATTTGCATTTAAAGGGACACACACAAAAATGGCGCATTTTTGCTCACCCTCAAAAAGTGCTATAAAAAATTATCTGTGGGGTATTTTGAGCTAAAACTTCACATACACACTCTGGGGATATCAGAGACTTATTTTACATCTTGTAAAAAGGGGCATTATAGAACCCCTTTAAAGACATGAATAGTAACTTCCTGATAACACAAGTGATGCACTGTGTACGAATGTGCAAACTTTCAAAGCGTTGATAATAAAAAGATAATAAAAAGATATTTAGCCAGGGATTTGATATGTATTGCATTTCTTTTAAAATTAATAAAAGTTGCATTTTGGCTCTTTATGCCCATGATGCAGATTTCTGTTTAAAATATTTGATCTGTGCATATGAGCCCCAAAATAAATATTCACTGCTTACACAAGCTGCGTGAAACAGACCTAAGGTCTTTCTGACTGCTTTCTGTAATTCGCTTCATATTTGTAGATACTTTGGAGCTGTTTTACATCCATCCGAACGGAAGCAGAATAGCTATTCATCTGGTGAAGACGGGCATTGCTTGGTGGACTGACAAGCATGTGAAGTTCAGAAACCCAGGAGGAAGCAACAACAACCTCTCCGTTGTGTTCCAAGGTACATAAAGCCCAACCCTTTAAAACCTACAACATGATCAAAACCTTTCCTGAAAACCTGTTATACACAATCTACTATGTGCCTTCTGTCTGATTGATAGTTTAGACTTTTTTTTTAGCAAGTAAAAGCCTTTTATTATAATTGTACAAACGTCCCCGTTCAGCTCGTGCTTCACGTAGCTTTCTGCTGTGAAATCTGCACTGATTTTTATAAAGCAAACGCGAGAATAACTTTTATATTGTTAGTAATATTTCAAGATGAACACCTTACTGGACTGTTTCAAAATAAAAAAACATTACAGTGATCAGAGCAATCTGACTATGATTATAACTCTTCATCAGTGCATGATTTTAATGTCAGAGTATGTGATACAAAGTTATTGCATTTTAAAATAGCCTATCTCTATGTTTTTAAAGTTTTGCTGTCACTCTGTATTATTGCTAACCAGCATTATTTGTCCTCACAGACACAAGCAAACCCGTAAACTGGCGCAAACCCGTTTATGAGCTGGACCCGATTGATTCTGAGAACAACGGTTTCATCAATGAAGATTTCATCGTGTGGATGAGAACCGCTGCTCTCCCCACCTTCAGAAAACTCTACCGCATCATTCAGAAGAAGAAGGACAACATGACCCCAACATTACCGCCTGGAAACTACAGTCTGGAAGTCGCCTACAGTATCCTTCAGAAGTTTACAAGAAAATACTATTTCAGTCTTTCTACTTCCAAATTTCACGTTTAAATAAATGTTCTGAATGAAGTAAATCCTACACCAATTTTTATTCATTGTGCCGGGTGGAAATAGCATAAGTCTCTAAACCAGCATTCGCGTTCATAACTTAAAGGTTGTTCCAAACCTGAATGAATTTCTTTCTTCTGCTGAACACAAAAGAAGATATTTTGAAGAATATGGGGAACTAAACAGTTGATGGACCCCACTGACTTCCATATTAGGAAAAAGAAATACTACTCTGGAAGTCAATGGGGCCCATCAACTGTTTGGTTACCGACATTCTTCAAAATATCTTCTTTTGTGTTGAACTGAAGAAAGAAACTCATAAAGGTTTGGAACAACTTGAGGGTGAGTAAATTATGACAGAATTTTCATTTTTGGGTGAACTATCCCTTTAAGTTATTTGTAACTTCATCATGTGAAATGTAAAAATGCAACAGCTGTTAAGGCCCCAATATACTTTAAGAGAAATCAAAGAATAAACTGGTGTGACATCATTTCGAACAAAATCTGGTTAAAACGAAGTTCTTTTGGAGTTTGTTTCAGGAGTTCAAAAACGCTTCCCAAAGTGAACTTTTCTGGTAAACATCTTCGAACTACCATTGGTCCATGGTGATGATGTAATAGGTGGGTGTGGCTCTGGGGCTCCGCCTTCTTTGACATGGAAATCTTCTTTAGGTCATTTCTTCCGTTCAGTCCGTCGAGGTCAGATGTCTGCGAGTAAAAACATGAACACACTGGAGAGCTGCTTTATAGTAGAAACTGAAGTTGTAATTGTAATTCTGCAGTACATATTTATATATTCAGGCCCTGTTTACAGCTGGTATTAAGATGTGTTTTGGTCGATCGGATGATCGGATCACAAGTAGACGTGGGAGACACATTCCCGTTTACACCTGGTGTTTTAATCCGTCTCTTTTGTCCACGTTCAACCACTTCTGTCCCGATTTCTTTGAGGGGAGGGTCTATGGGCGGGTATATGTATGTGTTTTTTCAGATCTTTCTTATCTAATGGACAAAATAAGCTCACGCAATTTACATATGAACATGACCGGACAGCCGAACACTGTGAGTGTGTGTTAGAAATCAGGAATGGAGAGAGAACATTGAGCTTGGGACGTTTTTCATCTTCAAACCAAACTTGGGTCTTCAGCCGACAAAGTTTAAATCCCGTCTGGCTAGCGCACTTCCCATGATGTTTGGGCATTAGGTCAGTAGCCGGAGAGTAGGCGTCTTTTGTGGCTGTTCAAACACATTCGATCACATGAGCGTCTACACTACGAAACCAATCCAGTCGAATGTGTTTTCAACTACCTCTGGAAGTGATTAAAAGTGGACAAGCTTAAAACATTTTAGACCCTGTTTACACCCGTATTTAGCGTCGCCCACTTGTGATCAGATCGACCAAAAGGCATCTTAATACCAGGTGTAAACAGGGCCTTAGTCTGGGCATCGTCGGGATGTTTACTAACAGGTATTTCAAACTTCTTTTTACCCCAAAGCAAAGAATAAAAAAGAAAAACTTCGTCATGAGTATATTGGGGCCTTTAAAGTGTCTTGTAAATGTGTATGTTGAAATATGACATTCTTTAATAATGTGAACCCAGATTACCCAGTGCGCAGCTTTGACGGCCGCAAGCGTATGATCCTCAGCACCATTTCCTGGATGGGAGGGAAGAACCCTTTCCTGGGCATTGCCTACATCACAGTGGGATCTGTGTGCTTCTTCCTGGGAGTGGTCCTACTGATCATCCACCATAAATACGGCAACCGCAACAACAATGCTGACATTCCCAATTAAATGCGACATGAGACGGCGTGAGTTATCTGTCAGATCTCATGTGGGAAGATGCTCCTGTACACACAGGTGGCCAGAAGGACTGCTTGCTAAATTGTTGTGTATGCACTGGCAGTTTTTAATGATCTGTTTTAAGCATTTCTTTCATCCACACCAAAGCTTTATATTGGAAATATGAGCAGTATCTTGATTTTGACACATGAAGTATTTTGTGCTAAGGACAGTATGACGGCACTATGGCGTAACTGAATGATGTGTAGCCGTACAGTAGGACAGGACTGTATTTGAGTGAATCCCACACAAACATCTCCAGGTCATATTTTGCCCAAAAATCAAACAAAAGAGGGGGGGGACATATTGCATAAAGAAAAAGAAGCACTTCGTATTGACATTTTTCATGAGCACATTTTCCCCTAAAAATTCACCTTGGACATTTTGCGTTTTAGTTTGTTTGTAATTCTTATGTCATGATTATTTAATTATTGATGAATTATTCATTCTTATGTCATGATTTTAAAATATTCTCTTTAAAATAATACAGTGATGTGAATCAGATCAACATAACTACAGGCCTAACTAAATTCTACCATGGTGTATTCTTTATTTATTTATTCTGCCATTGTGGTGAGATTTTTTTTATTTTGCATTACAATAATGAGAATTTGGGGAATTGTCATGAATATACATTCACAATGCAAAAACTATAAAAAACTATACATTATCTTTTTTTTGTTTTGATTTTGAGGTGAAATATGATCTTGCCCGGCTGTGTGAGATTCACCCATTTGGGTATTAACGCTGATGGTACAATCACAACCGTCATGGATTTTAATCAGTGATTTTTATAAGAATATTATTAATATTCCTGATATGATAGTTTGTCATGCAAATCAGCAAGGATTGTTGTACTGTATTATTTGAAATGCTAAACTGTGATGCTCAAAGCTGATGTGTTCATTTTTGTAGTTTCTTCGTTGAAAAGCTGTGCAATGTGTATTTAAAAAGGATCTGTGTGTGTTTAGCAACTGCTAAGAAATCCTTTATCCAGCTCAGTTCTGTATGTCTGTTGTTGGGCCAAAGTCATGTAATTTACTTAAAAGAGTTGTGTGATAATAAACGACAAATGCATGAGAGATGTGCTGTGCTGCTTTTATGACCTTACACCTGCCTCGGTCCTGTAAGTGAAGTATACAAATGGACAGAGCTGGGTAGTAACTGATTATATGTAATCTGGATTACGTAATCAGATTCCAAAAATTAAGTAGATTATATTATAAAATACTCGTAATTAGACTACAGTTACTTTATTTATTGATTGCATGAATACATATTATTTACACAATGGCAGTAAATCAATCATAATTTATTGATTCTCCCTAATGCTTATATACACCGATCAGGCATAGCATTATGACCACTGACAGGTGAAGTGAATAACACTGATTATCTCTTCATCACAGCACCTGTTAGTGGGTGGGATATATTAGGCAGCAAGTGAACATTTTGTCCACAAAGTTGATGTGTTAGAAGCAGGAAAAATGGGCAAGCGTAAGGATTTGAGTGAGTTTGACAAGGGCCAAATTGTGATGGCTAGACGACTGGGTCAGAGCATCTCCAAAACTGCAGCTCTTGTGGGGTGTTCCCGGTCTGCAGTGGTCAGTATCTATCAAAAGTGGTCCAAGGAAGGAACAGTGGTGAACCTGCGACAGGGTCATGGGCGGCCAAGGCTCATTGATGCACGTGGGGAGCGAAGGCTGGCCCGTGTGGTCCGATCAAACAGACGAGCTACTGTAGCTCAAATTGCTCAAGAAGTTAATGCTGGTTCTGACAGAAAGGTGTCAGAATACACAGTGCATCGCAGTTTGTTGCATAGCCGCAGACCAGTCAGGGTGCCCATGCTGACCCCTGTCCACCACCGAAAGCGCCAACAGTGGGCACGTTGAGCATCAGAACTGGATATGTAATCAAAAGGTAGTCAGATTATATTACCTAAAATGTGTAATGCAATGTAGGCTACTAACTACAATTTTAGTCATGTCATTTATAATCAGTAACTGACTAGTTAGTAAGTAATCTGCAAATGGGTTGTCAAATGTCTGGCCTGTATAGATTACAGTTTGCTGGATCCTTTTTTTCACCTGGAAAAATCTTGATTTGGCGGCGAAATGTACTTTACATCTGTGACTACTACTATTTCCGATTTTTCAGTTGTTTACTGACTAAGAGAGCCAAAAAACTGTGGACGGAATGACAAAAACAAAATCAGCAAGATGAGCTTTTATTCAAGTTGAAGTGTAACAAACATACTTATCAATAATGCTAATAACGGTATTTAACTAAACGCATTTTAATGGTTCTATCAAAAGGAAAAAGGTCACTCTGGTACTCGAATAGTTTTTGAGCCATTTCATTAAAAACGGACAGTCCGAACGAACCGATTCGCTAAAAGAACCGGATCTCCTAACTCTCTCCTGTCCGGTAGATGTCAGTAACGCGCTGCTCATTCCGCCTCAGACTCGAGCAGAAGAAGGAAGTGACATTTTAAAGTGTCCTTGTGCTGGTGCGGCTTCCTGAACATTGCGGTCTGAAGGAGAAACCATCACCATGTTTATGCACTTAAGGGTGAGGTTTAAGATCTTTATTTCATTTGTCATTGCATTTATCTTGCGAAAGCGATTGAATGTCTCTTCATAACACAGCCTGATTAGATTTGACCAGAATTAGAAACACCGGCGTTAGCCTCGTAGCATCTCTCATGACCTCCTGCTCATTACTGAAGAATATCAAGGATTTTTGTATATTTTAGTTTATAAACAAAGTTACTGTGTAAGAAATATACAAATGCTGTATTAGTACATTTCATATGTAAATCCGTGTAATTACTTAAACCAATTTCTCTCAAGCTCGATAAATTGGAGTTTCCTGGATAGATTTACACTATTGTTTATTGTTATTATGTGCGTGAGGTTTTTTTTTTTTTTTTTTTAATATTTGAGATTTAAAAAAAAAAATATATTTTATATACCTTTTTGTAAATGTGTGTGTGTGTGTGTGTGTGTGTGTGTGTGTGTGTGTGTGTGTGTGTGTATGTATATATATATATATATATATATATATATATATATATATATATATATATATATATATATATATATATAAAATAATATATATTTAGGGTGAATTCAGGTTGATTGGGACACTTTTTGCCACTTGCCAGGTCCAGTGTAAAGTTTCAGTTTCCCCCTTTTTTATTTATTTTTTTATTATTATAATTCATCAAACAATACACAGATAGAAAAGACAGAACAAATAGAACCAGGAATGAAATTATATAAAATCTTCATGTAAAGTTTCACAAACATAAGAAAAAAAGATAACATTATAAACACATAAAGAGGAAAACATTATGCATGGCATTACCAAAAAAAAATCATAATATTTCAAGAATCTGTCAATTCTCGTTTTTAATCAAGAGATTTAAGAAATGCTTAAATTTCAATTAAGAAATGTGAAAACGTAGGCTGCAAATTAGAGAATTTTTGCCTATGAATAAAAAATTCCCAAACAAAATAAATAAATTAACAATGTAATTCTTTGGAGTGTTAGTTGTACCTTTATAGTAAGATATAAAAGTATAGATATAAAAGATTATATCTTTTAACTGAAAGGATTTGGAAGAATCAAGGTCTGCTTACCTAGATGAAGATATAAACTATTCCAAAAGTTTTGAGTTTTTTTTACATTGAAATATTAAATGGATCAGTGTTTCATCCATATTCCCACAAAATGAGCAAGAGCTGTCAGCATCCTTATATTTTGCCACCGTGTCCTCACCGGATATATTTTATGTAAGATCTTTTAAAATGAACTTCTTTAGTCTTACTGGGAATGCAGTACTTATGAGGTAAAAGCCAGGCTTCTTTCCAGTCAATAAACTCAATAAGAGTAAAACTTGCCTTTGCGAACATTATATTTTTAATTCTGAAGCATTTGTCGAATATGCTTATTAATAATTTTTTTGTTAAATATACTTATTCCATCTAAGATCAAATCAGGTTCTTTGGTTTCAGTTTTTCTCTCATTTATGGAAGCTTGTTTCTGTCACAATAATAATAATAATAATAATAAAAGGTAATTACGACTTTTTAATCTCTCAATTCTGGCTTTTTTTTCTCAGAATTGAGTTTACATTTCGTGATTCTGTATTTTCCCCTGAATTTTGTTGCAGAATTCAGAGGAAAAAGGTCTGAATTTATTATTTATTAGGGGTGTAATGATACCCTCATGCAGGATTCGATACATATCACGATACTGAACTCATAATACGATATTATTGCGATACTCCAAGACATATGTAAAAGGGTAACAAAAAATGTACTGTTGATTAAAAAGCTAAATTTGGTATTACATTGGGGTGGAAATGAATAGGCTTGGAATGGTAACACAGTGCACAGGAGAATGGCGACACCAGAATAAAAATATGATTCTGAAGCTGAAAATACAGAATTATGTTAGACTAATATGCTTGTACTCTGTCACTAACTAGATATATTTAAAATAATGTTGGCCACTTTTTACTGGCAACATAAGACATTTGGCATTATCAGGACCCACAAATATTCCCCCATTGCATAATTATACATTATGTAGTAGATAACTTTACTGTATTGCTATTTATATTGTTTTATATTATAGTTTTTCCTTATGCAGATGAAATCCACTGAAATAATAAGCGTTGTTGTTGTTGTTCTCCAGACCCTGCAGCAGGTCTCCAGGCGGACCGTATCCAGTAGCGCACGCAGACAGCTGGAGAATAAAGTCCCGGGCAAGCAGAAGTTGTTTCAAGTTAGTTCTGATTCTAATCCAACTAGACATTTAGTCTCATCCTAAGATTTCACAGGTTTAGTTACTACATCTTTTTATTCCTCTTTGGCTCTCGCTAATGGTAATGTAAAAGTTAAGATTGTAATTTGTTCCCAGGTTCTGGACTGATATTGTGGATGAACAGATAAGTACGAAATGATTCGCTAGTAGGGTTCACTTGTATAGTAGGCTGTATTACTAATCATTGCATGTGTCATAATACTGTAATAGTATGAAGTGTCAAATTAGTGTAAAGCTTCACTTATTCTATAACTGCGATTTCACTGGCTTTGATGCTGGCACATTCTGCTTATGGCAGTCTGCCGCTACATTGAGGCTGGCTGTTATATTATGCTGATATTTTATAATTCTTAAGAATAAAAAGTCTTTTCTTAATTAAATTGTTGCTATGTGACTGAGATCAGTCTTAAATGTTGAGTTTGTGTTGGTGGTCTCGCCTACAGAAGTAAAATTAGTTTGAAACTGAATACTTGTATCTGTTGCATTATTCTTACTTCCTAAAGTGCAAACGCAGAATTTTTATGCTTTACACTTGTGGCCCCCTTAAAAGTTAGTGTTGAAGTATCAAATGCTAAAATACTGTTTCTGCTTCTTTCAGGAAGACAACGGCATGCCGGTTCATTTGAAGGGAGGTGTTACAGATGCCCTCTTGTACAGGGCGACAATGGCCCTTACTGTCTTTGGTAAGCTATAAATATTTGGCTTGCCGTTTTGGCATTCATTTGTTATTTGTGCATTATCTGTCTTTTATCTGGAATTTCATTGACATGGGAACAAGTCATAATGAAGGCACACAACATTAACAGGTTATTCTTTTAAAATATAATCAAATTAATTTAACAATTCATTTTATTTTTGGCAAGCAAAGTGCTACACTACTGAGGTTTACTGGTAAAATTAAAAAATTGAGGAAAAATTGTGTAATATTCTTAAAAAAATAAAGATTTAATAATTGTATTCTTATTTTGTGGGTAGTGTTGTCACTATACCAAAATTATGACTTCGCTACGATACCAGACTAAAATACCTCGATACCAATATTGAATCGATACAAAGGCAAAAAAACAGTAAAAGTAATTGAAAAATATGACAGAAATTACTATTCATTGTTTTATAAATTTACTGACTGAAATTTAATTGATCATTCCCTCCTCTTTATAATAAATATATTAAAGCTATTCAGTCAAGCATGGGGTTATTTCCTATTTTCTTTTGTTGTTTGATTAACATTAATCACACTGAATATTAGGTCCAGCCCTTTAAGACCTGCACGGACCCAATTCATTGGAACCCATCGGATTTCTTTCTCAACTGTATACGTTCACTGAAGACATAGCCGACTGTGTTTACCTGAGTACTCGCCAGAACGTGCATTTTTATATATTTTTGACCATTCAAAGTAGGGCTGCGCGATTAATCGCAATTATACCGCACGCGATTTGGAAAAGGCTGCGATTTATTTAATGCGCAGCTTCTCAGGGAACCACGACTCTGTGATGAGTAGTAAATGCTGCTCTATCTGAAAGCCAGAGGGCGCTCTCACGCAGAAACTCCAAATATGTGCCACAGAAGTACAATAGCGCAGGTCATTCCAGGAAATATCTATGGGCATCATATTATCGGTGAGCTGAATAAACAAGATTGAAACGCTTTGATTATACATGACTAAATGCTTCTCATAATTGGAAAGATGTTTGATTCGTATTGCTTTTTCAAATGCACGTTATAAGGAACTCAAACTCGCAGTAATTTTGATGGAGCAGCTTTTTCTACTGATCACAGAGCCGTGCTTCGCTGACAAACTGCGCATAAAAAAATATAGATTTCATAATCGCGATAAACCAAATTGGTTTAAGCGCGATTTCATGTTGATTGCAATTAATCATGCAGCCCTAATTCAAACCCAATAATCCGCGAAAAGAGAACTGAAGTCGCGATCGCATGCTGTCTGAAAAGCGTGTGCACATAATTATTTCAATAAATAAATGATAGCATTTATTTGAATTCGTTATCGTAAGAGTGTGTGAATTAACTGCGTCTGTGCAGTGTTTCTCTACTAACAATGAAGCTGTGAGTTGAATTGCATCAAAACCAGCAATGCTACCTCATCGTTGCTGAGAAATATAATGTAGCGATTCAGTAGCGAAGCTATTTTATTAATAAAAGTCGCAGGGCAGCGTTACATTTCTGTGCTCCTGAATGTTTCTGTGTGCGCGAGTGACACTCGCATTAACATAGAACAATGATTAAACTGAATTGGACACCTTCCAGTTTTATTGCACACCTTCCAGCCAATCAGAATCGAGTATTCAGACAGACCGTGGTATATTCTGAATATATCCCATGTTCGCATCCAGATTCCAAACTGGCATGCCAATGGCATAGTTATCATTGAAGCTAAAATGACATTGGATCTTGGGATTATTTTTGAATTACAAAATGCTAATGTAGCTACACATGAGGCACGACATAAGGGAAGATTATCAGTGAATAACGTTTTTAATTTTGGTCTCTTCCTCACACAAAGCCATCATATAACTTCTTAAGACTTCATAGAGTTGGCATTGTGATTTGTGTGTATGATGGAGAAACATATGATCAAACTGTGTGAGTATTTCTAAATGTAACCGCAGCTGTAAAGTTGCTTACAGTTCAATGTCTGTCTTGTTCAGGGCTCTGTCATATTGTTTTGTACTTTGTACTCTTTCCAGTGTACCATATAAACTGAATATGTCATTATTTCCCTCTATAAACAACAACCCCTCTTCTGTCCTCAGGGTGCGGTTATGTGGTGTATTCGTTGCTCGATGCAGCGCTGCCCAAGAAGAAGAATTAAACATGCCTTTCTATTCATGTATCTGAGTTGTAAAGATCTCTAATCCTCAGAATTATGTCTTGTCATTTATTTTGAATACATTGGATTAGTATTTATCGATTGTACTATAAAGCGCAATCATTATGTAATAAAAACGTTCCACTGTACCGACATTCTGTGTTTTAAGTTCTCGTCTCAACTATATTTTCACTGTTTCATTAGATTTAAAGTCGGATAAAGCGGAATCTTTTCTTCCGCATTGTGATGTACATCCAAGTGTAGCGGATTATCGAATAAGAAAAAATGTAGGGTGGAGACTTGGTTCTATGAATTGGTTGTTGATTGGATGTTGAGATGTGGGTGTGGCTTCTCAAAAGTGGAGGCAAATGAAGGTGAGCTTGAAGGGGCGGAGTTTAATCAGACTAAATGATTGGAGAAGTCCTGCATACATCACCAGAAGGAAGTGTCATTTTCAACAGAAGATCCAATGACATTTTGAGGTAAAAAAAAAAAAAATGAAACCCATACATGGATAATTCTGTTTACAATAAGATCTATAACGTACATTTAAAAAATATATACATGTATGTTGCAATGCAGCATTTTCATCCCATTCTTTGCTGAACTGAAGCAAAAGTGTTAAAAATAAAGACTCTCTGTATGTACTTCTTAATATAGCTGATAATTATTAGCTATACTATGTAGTGTAAGATAATTCTGTTATGTAGAAATATAGCATGCTAATAGTGTGGTTTGCAATCGTTCTCCATGGGCTTTTCTGATGGGCTGCATCAGTGTCCCCATGTTGAGAAAGGTCGAGAGTAAGTGCAGAGGTGTTGTGTGTAAACATGTTTTTGTAGTTCTAGACTAAATGTGAGCATTTACTCATCTCACTTGCACAAAAAAGTTTCAGTATTCCTCAAAATGAATAAAATCAGTCAAATGCAAAATCAGAATACTATGCAAACCTGCAATAATTAAATATTAAACAAAACAAATATTTTTATGCATTTAATCTGACTTTATTGACCAATGTCTTGCTGCTGACCTTCGATGATTCAGTTAAACCATGAGCAAAAATGACTTTAGATTTTTTTGTTTTTATTGGTGAAGTGTTAAACTTTTTTTCTCCTGCGATCTATTCTTCCATTATCCAGAATGGCAGCACAGCTGAATGGTTTGTTTGAGCTGCGCCCTCTACTGTACATGCGTGAATTAGCATTTTTACCTCAGCCTGAGGCTTATTTCAATTTTTGTGTGAAGAGGTCTTTACATTTGCACAAAAATAGAAAAAAAAAACAAGCCCATCCCAGGTGAGAAAAAGTAATGCAAAAGTAACATAACATTACTTTTCTTAAAAAGTAACTAAGTAACTCAATTAGTTACTTTTTAAGGGAGTAACGCAATATTGTAATGCATTACTTTTTTAAAGTAACTTTCCCCAACACTGGGCTGCATCTGAAATCACATACTTTCCTACTATTTAGTAGGCGAAAAACAGTATGTGACAAAAGAAGTATGTCTGGATTCACAGTACTCAAAAAGTACCCAGGTGACCTACTACTTCCGGCGAGATTCTGAAGTGTGCATACCATGGACTCTTTACTATCCCATGAAGCCACGGGAGAGGATTTATGAATGACAGTGAAGAGAAGTAACTGAGGCTGGTAGATCACATGATAATGACAACATGGCGGATGTAGTACATCCAGATTACTGTAATAAGTTAGACTGAATGCCATGTAGGTCAATAACAACTGCTTTTATTCATCACCGTTCTCACGGTAAGCCTCGACTATTAGCGCCACACATATAACCACACATATAACATCTCCCCTTTTTCACTTATAGTTAAGGGTAACAAAACATAACTTTAAACAGTCATTACTAACAGTTAGGGATAACAAACATAACAATAACCGTTAATTTAATGAGCATCACTAAAGAGTCTCAGTTCATAAATCTAATCTCATCGGTGGTTTGCGAACTCTTTTTGGATATCTCGCTTCTGTGATGTTGGGCTCAGTAACACTGGACTGGACATTAACACTGGGCTCTGTGACCCTGAACTGGGTATCGATTCCATTTTCTTCCTCCTCCTCCTGTGGATGGCAACTGGGAAATGGACTCTTGTTCTGACTCATGGGTGATGCTTTTTTGTTGATGTTCTCTGGTCTGCATCAGATGCCTTCTATTGCGTCAGAGTTGTCGACCATCACTTTCCACAATGTAAGAACGTGGTGCCTCACATACTTCAACCACCTTTGCCGGCTTCCACTGTGCATCCTCTTGCACCCGCACATAATCACCAGGTTTAAGATCTGGCAGGGGTCTGGCACCCCTGTCATAGTACTGTTTTTTTAGCTGGTTGCTTTTGAGCTGTCTGTGTACACCAATCATGCATTGTGGAGTAAGCAATGTCTGTGCAGTGGGTAACAGTGTCTGAGTCCTATGCCCCATGAACATTTGTGCTAGAGATGGGAGGTTTTCCAGGGGTGTGTTTCGGTAGTCTAGGAGTGCAATGTATGGGTCTTGTCTGTCTGCCATTGCTTTTTTGAAGAGTGACTTGATCACCTGGACAGCTTTTTCGGCTTTGCCATTACTTTGTGGGTACCTGGGTGATGATGTAATGTGCTTGAATCCATATGACTAAAAGAAGCGAAATCAGATGATGCATAAGCTGGGTCATTATCCGTTATCATCACTTCAGGTATACCATATCTAGCAAAATGCTGTTTACAGGTGTGAATGGTGGTTGTGCTTTTAATGTTTTTCACCTTGTCCACTTCTATGAAGTTGGAATAGTAGTCCACAAGTACAATGTACTGTTCAGAATCAAATTCAAAGAATCAGAGCCCACTTTTTGCCACGGCCTGTCTGGAATGTCATGCCCTATCATGGGCTCCTTGCAGTTTCTCCTCCGGAATGTGTTGCACACTGGGCACTTAGAAATTAGGTCAGTAATTTGCATCGACATGCTGGGCCAGAACATTATGTCTCTTGCTAGTTGTTTAGTTTTTTCAATGCCTTGGTGACTGGTATGGAGTTTGTGTAACATGAATCTTTATTTACTTTGGGGAATGACGATGCAGTTACCTTTTAGGAGTATGTCATCTTCGACAGTCAGTATATCACGATAATCCCAGTAAGGTTTTGCTTGGTCAGGCAAATCACGTTTTTCTTCAGGCCAGCCATTTAGGACAAAACCTTTGACGATGGGCAAAACAGAGTCATTTCTTGTTTCTGTTTTTATTTCCAACAGGCGCAATGGTGTGATGGGCAGTGAAGCAACGGTGCACACCTGTATATCATCATCATCAGCTGTGTCATCTATGTGAGACTGATAATTTCTGCTTAAAGCATCGGCTATGTGAAGCTCTGTTCCTTTTTTATATGTCACTGTCATGTCGAATTTCTGAAGCATTTTTTGGAGTCTGAGGGGAGTGTCAGCTAGGGTTTTTTTCATGATCATTTCTAAGGGCTTATGGTCACTTTCTACTGTGAAGTGTCTGCCAAATGTGTACTGATAAACTTTTTCACATCCAAATACAATAGCTGCCAATTCTTTTTCAATTTGTGCCCAACGCTTCTGTGTTTCAGTAAACACTTTGGAAGCGAATGCTACGGGGCAGTCATTTTGAAGTAACACTGCACCTACCCCACAGCTGGATGCATCCACACTAAGAGTCACTGGCATTGCTGGATCATAATATTTGAGAGTGGTTGTTTCTTAGACCATCCTCTGTAATTCCTCAAAACTTTTGTCATGAGCTTCTTCCCAGCACCATTCTGCAGTCTTTTCCAAAAGGAGTCTTAGAGGGGCTGTGACATCAGAAAGTTGTGGGAGGAATTTTCCTAAGTATGTGACCATGCCGAGGTACTGTTGCAGCTCTGTTCTGTTCTGTGGTCTATGCATGTTCCTGACAGCAGCCACCTTTTCCGGGTCTGGTTTGCAAGTCCATCTGCAGTCAGCAAGTGACCCATGTAGCTCACTTCTTTAGCTTTGAATGAACATTTTTCTGGATTTTTTAGTTTTATGTTCCTTTCTCTGATGCGCTGCATTACTTTTTCCAGTCTCTTGTCATGTTACTGCTCATTCTCCCACCAGATCAATATGTCATCCACAATCACTTCAACACCTTCCAAGTCTTCAAATGTTTGTGACATAATTCTTTGAAACATCTCCCCGGCACAGCCGATTCCAAACGGCAGTCTTTTGTAGGCAAATCTTGCAAAGGGATTGTTGAAAGTGCATAATTTGGAACTCTCTTTGTCCAATTTTATTTGCCAGTAACCAGACTGTGCATCGAGTGTGGTGAATACTTTAGCTCCCGTCATTCTTGTTACCACCTCCTCAATTGTTGTCATTGGGTAATGCTCACTTTCAATTGCTGCATTCAAATCCTTTGGGTCAATGCATATTCAGACTTTTTTCTTTTCTGGTTTCCATATAGTGACCATACTGTTGACCCAAGCTCTGGGCTACACCACCCTTTCAATTACATCCAAATTTTCCATCCGTTCCAGCTCTTTTATAACTTTGTTCCTTTATTAGACTGTCACATAATTGTCCGTACTCACATGACTTGGCTTTGGTTTTGAGATCTGTAACGAACTGATCGATGCATTCACCCGGTGCTTGGACTCTCGAATTGAAAATATGCCGTTCAAATGTCACGTTCTTTTGGGGTTCGAAGTAGTCGTCAAATTTTTTTATTATGACTTTAACGTAATTTTTGTCTTCAGTTTCTGCAAAGTCGAACGTGTTGTAGATTTCCAGGGCTTCGTCATCAATAACGTACAGCAGGGTGCAGCTTTGTATTTTCTTAGCTTTCGTTTCGATGCCCGATGCAGTCATGTACAGTTCAAATTTTTGTTTCTATTTTTTCCTTCAAACTGCAGTGGTTGTGGTGGCTTTAGTCCTTCCATAATGGGCTTGAATTCGATACTTCTGACACCATGTAATAAGTTAGACTGAATGCCATGTAGGTTAATAACAACTGCTTTTATTCATCACCGTTCTCACGGTAAGCCTCGACTATTAGCACCCTCACCTGGTAAGGCACCACACATATAACAATTACATTCATACTACACACATTCATACTATATAGAACATACTTTTTCAGAGGTCGTGAAGTAATCGCTTATTCAAAACAAGTACCTCAAGAGAGTATGAGATTTTGGACACAGCCCTGAAGAATAGTAGCCAACAAATGTTTTGTCAGAGGGAGAAAATGCCTGTCTTAAAACCTTAGAACCTCATTGGTTCTTGCTGAAGCTCAAACGTGCTGCGTAACATGAGAATGAACCTCATTGGTTCTCGCGGAAGCTCAAACATGCTGCGTAACAAGAGAATGAACCTCAATGGTTCTTGCTGAAGCTCAAACGTGTTGCGTAACACGAGAATGAACCTCATTGGTTCTTATGGAAGCTCAAACATGCTGCGTAACAAGAGAATGAACCTCACTGGTTCTTGCTGAAGCTCAAACGTGTTGCGTAACACGAGAATGAACCTCATTGGTTCTTGCAGAAACTCAAACGTGTTGCGTAACACGAGAATGAACCTCATTGGTTCTTATGGAAGCTCAAACGTGCTGCGTAACAAGAGAATGAACCTCATTGGTTCTTGCTGAAGCTCAAACGTGCTGCGTAACAAGAGAATGAACCTCATTGGTTCTTGCTGAAGCTCAAACGTGCTGCGTAATACGAGAATGAACCTCACTGGTTCTTGCTGAAGCTCAAACGTGCTGCGTAACACAAGAATAAACCTCATTGGTTCTTGCTGAAGCTCAAACGTGCTGCGTAATACAAGAATGAACCTCATTGGTTCTTGCTGAAGCTCAAACGTGCTGCGTAATACGAGAATGAACCTCATTGGTTCTTGCTGAAGCTCAAACGTGCTGCGTAATACGAGAATGAACCTCATTGGTTCTTGCTGAAGCTCAAATGTGCTGCGTAACACGAGAATGGACCTCATTGGTTTTTGTGGAAGCTCAAACGTGCTGCATAACACAAGAATAAACCTCATTGGTTCTTGCTGAAGCTCAAACGTGCTGCGTAATACAAGAATGAACCTCATTGGTTCTTGCTGAAGCTCAAACGTGCTGCGTAATACGAGAATGAACCTCATTGGTTCTTGCTGAAGCTCAAATGTGCTGCGTAACACGAGAATGGACCTCATTGGTTTTTGTGGAAGCTCAAACGTGCTGCGTAACACGAGAATGAACCTCATTGGTTCTTGCAGAAGCTCAAACGTGTTGCATAACACGAGAATGAACCTCATTGGTTCTTGCTGAAGCTCAAACCTGCTGCGTAACAAGAGAATGAACCTCACTGGTTCTTGCTGAAGCTCAAACGTGCTGCGTAACACGAGAATGAACCTCATTGGTTCTTGCAGAAGCTCAAACGTGTTGCGTAACACGAGAATGAACCTCATTGGTTCTTGCAGAAGCTCAAACGTGTTGCGTAACACGAGAATGAACCTCATTGGTTCTTGCAGAAGCTCAAACGTGCTGCGTAACACAAGAATGAACCTCATTGGTTCTTGCAGAAGCTCAAACGCGCTGCGTAACACGAGAATGAACCTCATTGGTTCTTGCAGAAGCTCAAACGTGTTGCGTAACACGAGAATGAACCTCATTGGTTCTTGCAGAAGCTCAAACGTGCTGCGTAACACAAGAATGAACCTCATTGGTTCTTTCTGAAGCTCAATAGTGCTGCGTAACACAAGAATGAACCTCATTGGTACAGTCTGTTCATCATATAAAGTCTCTTCAGAAAATTTGGACTAAACCGCTCAATTAATATGGATTTGTTTTACGATCTCTTTATGACCTTTTTGAAGTGGTAGTTCCTTAGCTGTCAAAGAAGTACTACAGAAAGCTCTCAGATTTCATCAAAAATATCTTCATTTGTGTTTCGAAGATGAACTAAAGTCTTACAGGTTTTGAAGGACATGAGGGTGAGTAAATGATGATAGAATTTTCATTTTTGGGTGAACTATCCTTTTAAGATTTTAAAAGCCAAATTGCACCAATGTAGTGTTTTTGAGTTTGGGGGACATAGAATTGTTTTGCATAATAAAAAATAGGCATCACAATAAATTGTGATTGTCAAAGAGAATAAGTACATTTTTACTCAAGGTGGCTAATTTAGAAATATATAAATGTAACCTTTATTTCAAAGTGAAGTTTGATTGGGGACATATGGGAATTTGCTTGTCAGGTGCTTCAAAAAGTTTATTATTAGGACATAATCATTATTAATTTGTGTTAATTGGGAATTTAATCTGTGCATGAAAAATCATGTGGCATGAAACTTGATTAACATTAATAAGTAAAATATCCAGTATTGTTCAATGGAGACATACAATCTGTAGGAATGTAGGAATGACCCACAAACTTATAAGTAATAAGTTCATAAGTTGGTATCTGTACATGGTATTTATAAGAAAAATGGATCTGTGGTATAAAAACGTAATCCTCCTAAAACCAAGGAAAACAACGTCTTTTGAATTTATTATTTTTTCATGTCATTACATTGTTTAGAGCATAAGAAACAAATGGAATTTTTTTGGGGTTAGGAAAAATACATTTTATTCATATGTTATGCTATGCTCTCATAAGTGGACACCAGGACTGTGAAAATGACATGAAATGAGATGTATAGGCAAAAACAATGGGATTTTTTTCCCATTTACCAATCAGTTTTCAGGTTTCAGGATTTTTTTTAAACCAAACTTTGTTTAAAGATGATTCTTAACTATGTTATGAAGGATATAACGAAATGAATTGATATACCATTTTACTTTATGCAATATGTGGGTAAAATGGCCATGTGTTTTCCCATTCAATGCAATGTATCTATACACTGGATCTAATTTGCATATTAATGTGTTCTTGAGCAACATGTAATGAAAAAAGAAGTGTAATAATGGGAGTTACAGTTGGCAACATTTTCATAATAATATCTAATATTTCATAGGAGTATTGACATGTAATTTATTTCCCTATTCACTTGTTGTGTCTCCCAAAATGCCTGATAAACATGATTTAAGTCCCGGTGTCCTCTACAGTGGACATGTATGAAGTTAGTGCCCTGTTTTGTAACAGAATTAGAAACCCCATAACATTTTCCTGAGATGATTTATATCAAACAATTTGAAATTTAGTCAGATTTAATTAAATTAAAATATTACAAAATTTCATATTTCCATTAGAGTGCTAAATTTGATTTCAGTCATTTTTAAAGACCAAGGAGAAATTGTTGTCCTGGTGAAACCTCAAAACAAATGGTATCTCTGAAAAGCCTTGAATGTGCTCTTTACAGGACATTCAGACTGAAAACTGTGACATGTATGTGTCAGAGAAATTCACTCAAATATAATGACTGGCACCCAGGAGGTTATATGACGTGACGTGAATGTATCTCCCTCTACCGGCAGTTTACGACACACTTAAAAGTACACATACTTTACCATCAGCAGCGAAGAATGTGTTTTTAGTACGCAGCTGTAGTGTGTGATTGAGAAAGCAGTCAGTCTCTCTGTTCAGCAAGCAAACTTTCACTGATATACATATTCGCATATACACTTCGTTTGAAGTATAGTAAGCTTCGTTAACAAAGTGTTCACGTGCGTGTAGTGCAGATGTGTGACGACACTCAATAAAACTGCGTCGACTGCTTTTCCCCTCAGATATGTGTCGAGGATTTTAATAGCCTACAGTACAGAGGTTCTGAAATATTACGCTAAATTATTAAATTACATTCGCCTATTTCACAAATAAGTAGCCTATATTTTTTTCATTCTAATATTTTTTTTCGAGTGCCAAACTTTCCCAGCAGAATCTGAGACATGATAAAAAATTCGCAATTACATTTTTTTTTTTTTTTGCTTCCATAGGCTACATAAAACGTCCCGTATCTCATTTAAGAGAGTGGCCTATTAAAACGTAACCTCCCACTGAAGTGGATTTTAGCCCATTCTTCCAGCAGTCCTATATCTCTGACTTAAAGTGGGGGCTCCATTCTTGAGGAATTTCGTCAGGGAGTAAAGTTGGGAACAACCCCCTATTTAGTGTCAGGTTGTGCGGAGACACCTCCCATTCTCTCAGAGGTTTCCCTCAGTGCTGGAGGAGCGAGAGGAGATCTCATTCTGGACTTCACACCAGCCTTCACTTTCCTTCTGTGATACGGACGGACTTTATCAGGTCTGATTACGGTCTCTTTACTTTTTTAGACTTGCATGGAGTTTGTAATTCACGTGTTCAGTGAATGAAATAAACGTTAAACAAATATTACTCAGGGAGATTTTTTAATGTCTGAAATTTCCTAGTGAGTTGTGAGGTGTTTGGATGTGACATTTTTAGTAGATTTAATCACAATTTATTAAATTATTGATTTTTTTTTTAGCACTGCAGCTTCTCTTCTTTATGAAATCGTGCAATTTAAGTAATATGCTACTAGAGGGGGAAAAGGTTTTTCATGTTTAAATGTTTAGCAGAAATCGTATTGAGATAATTATTAATTTACGTTGGTCCCATCCAGTGTTGGGTGTAATTAGTTACAATAATTTAATTACTTTTCCCTTGAAAAAAGTAAAGTAAGGGATTACTCTTATTTCTTCTGTAATTTAATTACAGTTACTTCTGATGTAATTGAACTAAATACTATGTATAGACTGTAGAACAATTATATATAATACAATAGTGGACTTAACATCAAAATTTAAAGTCTAACTTTAAAATGCATGTTTTTATGTATCCTTCTCACATTTGTAATACTTTGGTCAGTTAATAAGAATCATTTATGTAGCTTTATATTATTTATTTTAAAGAATTGAAAGAGCCGTTTCATGCCTATCCTTGAATCACTAACTAGTCGAGGTTGATATAGGATTTAGGAAGTAATTAGTAATAAGTAATTAAATACTTTTTGGAGAGAGTAATTTGTACAGTAATCTAATTACACTATTGAAGATGTAATTAGTAACTAGTAATTAATTACTTTTTTTTAGAGTAACTTACCCAACACTGGTCCCATCTATAGCCTTGTAATCACATGAATGGTTGTGCATTTTCACTGCACTTGTGTAAATCTCCACGTGGTGGCGCTCATGAGCCGTACTGCAAATCTCCGTCTTATTGAGGAGTAAATCCGTCTAATTGTCATTTACATGTTCATTGTTTAAATGAGTGTTTAGACCACATTTAGTCAATAATAAAATACTAAGTGCACCAAGAATGTTTTGGGATGGTGATGCTATTAATTAAGATAATGAACAGTGCATTGAATACAGAAATAAGATTGATTTGTTTCTTCTTCTCTTTGTAGATTAATGAATGAGCTGCTGACTGTGTCTGTATAAACATGAAGATCAGGCTGTCTTTGGCCACTGCCGCTCTCTTTACTCTATTACTGAATTCAGTAGAGGCTCAAGGTATAGTCCATGCTCTTTTGGTATTTTTTTTTTTTTTTTTTACAGTGAAATATGTTTTTGGACACCAAGTAATATCTTATATTAAGATGTATTAATACTTAGACCATCCTTAAGTTATATAATTGACTTCTACATAGTTATGTACTATAGTATATATAGTCATAGATTTATAGAAAGATAGATATAGTTTAATAAGCTAAGATTTACTAACAAAGTATGTGCTATGTTTGTTTAAAAATGTTACTTTTCATGTTAAGTGTGATTTCAGTGGTCCTAAAGACACACACACACACACACACACACACACACACACACACACACACACACACACACACACACACACACACACACACACACACACACACACATTGTGTTTTCATGTTTTATGGGCACTTTCCATAGACATAATGATTTTTATACTGTACAAACTATATGTTCTATCCCCTTACACTAACTCTACCCCTAAACCTACCCATCACACAAAACTTTCTGCATTTTTACATTTTCAAAAAACATCACTTAGTGTGATTTATAAGCTGTTTTCCTCATGGGGACCAAAAAATGTCCCCACAAGGACAAGGATTTTGGATATTGCCATCTTTGTCCCCATAACTTAGGGTTTACCAGGACACACGCACACACACACACACAAACTCTATTTATACTAAAAATGTTTAGCATGAAAAATAGTCACGTAATCTGCCATTTGTTGCGAGGCATTCCTCTACCTAAGCGTGAAACAAAGCAGTCTGGGATGGTCATCACCTCTTTTATGAGCCAGTTATTGTCCAATGAATTACCACAATAATTACGTGAAGAGCTGAAATGAACACATTATTACAAAAGCATCATTATTAAACAACAGAAAAAGGTTCAACTTCTGACCTTTTATCGATTTTTGCAGTATAAGTTACTATAGGATTTTTAACAGCTCAAAAGTGTTCTTTGTTAAGGCAGAATTCGGTCTAATAGACGACAGTTTTTGTTCTCTTGCAGAGACTTGATTCTCTTAAGTCAAACTCAAAAGTGCAGAATTCATGAGTTAAAAGATATGCGACAAAATCACTTAGTTTTGAACTTTTTCACGGCACACTGTGTAGCAGGATCACGGTTGCCAGATCCCAGGAAAAAATTCAGCCAGAAAACCGACTCAAAACCCGCCTAAAAGGAATGAAAAATAGACAAATTTTTTCCAGCGTCCAATCACAGTTAACAATGACGTGATTCCCTTAAAGTGCCTTAAAATAAACATTTTGATAGTATTTATTTTATGCTTTATTTTTTTTTAAATGACTAGTTTATATGTATTATGGCCATATTTAATTATAATTTTGTTTTAATTCTATAACAAAAATTTAATTATATATATATATATATATATATATATATATATATATACACATATATATTTATTTATTTAATTTTTACTTTATCATTTTTAAGCACTTTGCATGATAAATTATTTAAAATGTGAAAATTTCCATCTATAAGGTAGTTTTGTCCTTTCACTCCCCCAATTCTTTATAAAATTCCTTGGACATTAAATTAAAATCCTCCTATTTTCTGAGTTGGCATTTTCAAAACAGCCCAATTGTGCAATAAAACCATGACCTTGAACTGGATATACATGTACAATGTACTTCAAATATAAAAATACACATTACTTTAGCTATGCTTTACTAAATCAGTGACAGTAGTAAAATGGATAAGTGTTTTCTACCACATGATTTGAAGTTGTTTTAGTTTAAGTCGGATATGTAATTAAAGTCGCCACACAGCATCAGTTCAGCCCAGTGACGGCTGTCTCAGGAGAAAATGATGTGAGAACGTGAGGATGGAGTCTGGAAAACCAAATGGAAACTTTCATTTTTCGTTTTTTTTTTGGTGCTGTAACAGAATGGAAAGATGTAACACAAGAGGGCTGAACTAGTCCTCAGACAGCACAAAGACAAAGAGCCTTTTTAGGTTTCCTGCAGCCGCTCACGAAAACGCTGAGTTGCAATCCATATGGAAAGTTAATATGCAGTAATGTTTAATGTCAGCACATGTTGCGGAATTACTTTGGCATCTGTTCGGCTTCTCCGGGAGACTCCAACCTGGCAACGGCGCAAGCCAGAAAGAATGCCTGCCTGACTGGAGGTTATTGACGCGGGGCAGACTTTCTCTCCGGGGGATGAGAGAATTAAGCGCTCTCCTGATGGGCCTCCCCATCCTGAAGTTTCCAGAAACTCAACACGAGCAGACGTTTGTGTCACTTTCGTTATTAAACTGTCAACAGAGTCAACAAAGCTGTCCGATTGCATTATTTCACAGTTCACTGAGCTGGTGTCTTAAGCACATGGTAGGTGGTGTTTCATACATGGTTTGCGCGCGCTGGTGCGGTGACACGTCCCGTAAGATGCCTCGGCTTGACGTCTGTGAATCAGTGAAGACTCATGGGTTCGGAGAAGGGCAGAGGCCTGTTTGGACGCAGACCGTTTGAGTTTGATGCGTCAGGTTGGTGAGCATTCTTTCTCCAGCAGGTCGTGTTATTTGTCGTTTGCCTGGTGTTTTTCCTCCATCGTTTATTTTAAAATGATATTCTGCTGCTCTGGCCTCCACTCATGCACACGTCTTTCCACCCTTCTTTGTGCATGTGACACTTTGCCACGTCCTCATTATCCAGCTGGCTGTTAGGTAGAATTAAGAACAGTAGTGCATGGAAAGAGATGATCAAGGTTTCACAGGAAAGATCTGCTCTTATAGATGATAATAAATCTGTTGCAGACTCTGTGGATCTTCATCAACTTGTTGATGAAGAGTTGTAATAAATGAACTAGTTTAATCATCTTAAAAATAAAGGTTCCAATTAGAACCAAATGTAATTCTCTACACGGAACAAATATTCGGTACAAATATCTAAACGTTCTTAAATCGAGATCAAAATTTACTTGAGAAGCAGAATGACTTAAGATATTAAGGGCCAGCTTTACCAACAGCTTGCTGGCGCAAACCCTCTTTTGCCGTTAAAAAACCACTGTCAGGATTTACTAAAGACACGCAGTGATAAATTAGCGCTGAAAAGGCGTGGACGGTTATTTTTGCGGCTGATTTTATTGCATATGCATTCGTAGGAGTTTCCCTTTCAGACGCAGTGTTTATGGGAGGAGAGTATTTAAATTAATCATGCAAGGTGATTTACTTGCGCTCGTCAATTTACTGGTGTTTGCGCCATTATTTACCGCCCAAAAAAAGCATGTCTTAAACCAGACGCTAATGGGTAGATTGCATTAATTCTTTAATTTGCGTGTCGTCAGTAGATCACGCACTGAACTTTACAATCCCATGGCCACTTTTTTGTAATTGCGTTCTCCAGCTAATTTGCCCTGTTTAGTAAATCTGGCCCTAAGTCTTGCTTTCTAAAAAAATGTATTAAAATTAAGTGAGTTTATACTATGGGGCTGTTGAATGCTTGAATCTGATTGGCTGACGAACGTTCTAAGGTGTGCAACTATGGACCCTTTTCACAGACTGCACACCTTAGAACGTTTGTCAACCAATCAGATTCAAGCATTCAACAGCCACGTAGTATAAACAAAATGCTCAGGGAAACGCACGGCTAAAGTAGTTCCAGGCAGGTCTTGACCGCATTACAGTTCCATATCACTCCGCCAAATGATTTCAGTTATTTCAGCCGACAACAGCAAAAGAAACAAAACCTACAACAACACTGAACAAGCAAATAAATACAGTAAACGACAGGATAAAAACAACAAATTATTTTTGCCACAAAATTATGTTTTACTATGTACGGAAAGCACATACTCTCTGCTCTCCCACTCAAACGCACACATACAGACACACACTCGCACAGAAATGTGTTGTCAGCGCTGCTCTGATGATTTTATCAGTAAAATATTTTAGCAACTTAAAAGCTACATGATATTTCTCACTAGTGAGGTAATAAAGGCGCTGTTCTTGAAGCAGATAAACTTACAGTTTCGCTATTAGAGACGCTGCTGCTGAACACTGAGAGACACTCAGACTCACATTTCACATACTCTTAACCTCTCTCTCTCTCTCCCTCTTTCTAATAACTGCATTAGTCTGCTATCAGTGGCTCATGGGATTAGATGCGAAAGAAATTAGTCACAAGAGTTTTAAGGACAAAACCCGACAAATGTCTCGAAATACACCATCTGAACTATGTTCTGAGGTGTGGTAACCGTACATAGAAAAAAAAAAGTTGTTGCCTTAAATTTTTAAGTACAATCAACTTGGATGTTTAAGTAATTTCAACTTAAATGACATTAAACTGACTTTAAAAAACAAGTTGAATCTTGTATAACTTTATAAAAAAAAGTTGAACATTGCTTAACTTATTTTGATGAGTTAAAGCAATGTAAAAGCACGTTGTCATAACATATTGACCCGAGGTGTGCATTATTTTTCTAATAATTCAACGGCCTGTCGTCAATTATTCCTTACTTATGCTTAAAACATAAAAATGCCAAGGAATGGTGTGAGAAAAATAATCGTGTTTTCCATTTAATTTTTTCTTGTTTTAAGCATAAACTCACTAAACTTTGATGCGTTTTTTCAGAAAACAAGATTTAATATCTTGTGTCATTTTGCTTCTCAAGAAAACATATCTTGATTTAAATATGTTTAGATATTTGTACTGGAAAACAAGACAAAACACTAAGTGAGAAAATACATATTTTACAGTCTTAAAGTCTTAAATCTGAAGAAACTAATCAATAAGAACTTTATCCAAAAAACGCTAACGTTTCAATCAACCTTTATTTTTAAGTGTGCTAAGCACTATTGTAATATTGCACTCTGCCGGTAAAATATACTAATTCATTCCTGTGAAATGAAGCATGTTTAATATCCTCTATTGGTAACATTTTGTATGAGATCACCTGTTTTTCCTCTGCATTCTTTGCATTCAAGACATTATCCTGACAGCAGAGATTTACATCAATCATCAGCATTCATGCTTGCAGATGTGACATGGATGTTGAGTGCGTACTGTAAGTGGACATCTCATCATCGTAGATCGCCGCCGGTTGAGATGAGATCCACGACGGTTTGATGTAGATTGCATGTCAATAATGTCTATGACGGAATATCATTTTGAAATACATTTGTAGCCTCTCTATGTTGTCCTTTGTGTACATGGAAACAGTGTAATAAGCAACTTTCTCATGTACATGTGCATGACACTTCGACCATCAGACGAATGTGGATAGATTTCCTCCTCATATGTGCGTGATTGTACGTTTTCCTTCAAACCTCTCAATTAGGAGTGTTGTCTTGTCACGTACACCTTCTGTATGAAAAGGAACTACACAAAAGTCTGTCACGACAACTTGTGTATTCTTTTTATGAGATTTGCAATGGATGTGTGGCTTTAGTAAAACTCGTTATAGCCTCGTTGGAATATATGTATATATACAAAGCGTATATATAACATATATGTATAGTTTTGTTTTGACAGAGCCATCTGGGCATCTCTGACATCTTGAAAACTCGATTCCATTGTATAATCAATATCTTGGGAATGGATATGATTTATTTTTGTCACCAGAGTTCTGTTTCCAGTGAACGGGCATGCCTTGTATTGACTGCATTCAGCATGTATTGGATGGTTGTCTGCACATGGATTGACGTGGATGACATTTTGTTTGTAAAAGGTCTTGAAATGTGTTTAGTTCTTCTCTGCTTGAGCTGCAGACCATGAGATTCCAGGTTATGCAACTCAAGAAAAGGCCATTTGATCCGAAATGGCTTCCGTCACCCTCTTATGTTGTGTTTTGTCATCTTCACTCTTGGTTGTGTTTGTCTTGCCCAACAATAAACGAGTCAACTTCAGTCCTGAAGTGTTTGTCGTTGGGGTTGTTAAAAATGAACTTCAAAATTTATTGTTAATTCAGTTGGCAGTTTCTCGTGATCTTGACTCTTTTATCCTCTTGTTTGCAGTGGAGCCTCCTTCAGACTTGAAATTTAAAATCCTAAATGAAAACACAGTGCAAATGTCATGGAGGAGGCCTGCGTCTCAGATACGGGGCTACAGAATACAAGTAATATCAGACACAGGTGCGTGATGTCAGCAGCTGCACATATTACAGCATCTGCATGTCTTTTGCATTAGCTTTGACTGACTTTGATATCTCATTATCTGTTCCAGATGATTCTAAAGATTTTACTCTTCCTGCCTCGGCCACAAACACATCAATCACGGATCTAACTCCAGATGTAGACTATTCGGTGTCAATCAATTCATTTGATGGTGTGGAAGAAAGTATCCCTATTCTTGGACAATTAACAAGTAAGTGCACACTCAACGCCCTTTCTCTTATTAATTTAGTTTGTTAAGGTAAGCAACAATTCTCGCAATTGCGAGTTTATATCTTGCAATTCGAACTTCTTTTTTCAGAATTGTGAGATGGAAACTTGCAATTGCGAGTTATAAAGTCCAATTCTGACTTTATAAAAATAAAGTGACTTATATCTCGCAATTCTGAGAAAAAAAGTGAGATAAAATTGTGAGATAAAAAGTCGCAATTACCTTTTTATTTTTTATTCAGTGGTGGAGGCAAGCTTCCATAGAGCCCTGCACATGACATGCGGACAAAAATATATATCATGACCACGAAATGAGGGAATTAATTATTGGTCACACTTTAGATTAGGGTCCAATTCTCACTATTAACTAACTATTAACTATGACTTTTGCCTCAAACTCCTAATTACTGCTTATTAATAGATAATAAGGTAGTTATTAAGTTAAGGTATTGGGCAGGATTAAGGGATGTAGAATATGATCATACAGAATAAGGCATTAATATGTTCTTTATAAGTAATAATAAACAGCCAATATTCTAGTAATATAAATGCTAATATGCAACTACTTAATATCGAGAATTGAACCCTAAAATAAAGTGTTACCGAATTATTTTATTGTGCGTACAATTTAGTAAAACAAGGAAACAAATTATTATAGCAGGCGCAAGGTTTACTTAAAACAAGGGATTGAATTATTATATAGTGTGCATGATTTAGTAAAATAAGGGAATGAATTATTATATCGTGCGCACAATTTAGTAAAATAAGGGAACAAATTATTATAGCATGCACACGATATAATAAAATGAAGGAACGAATTATTATATTGTGCGCACGATTTAGTAAAATGAGGGAACAAATTATTATAGCAGGCGCACGATATAATAAAATGAGGGAATGAATTATTATAGCAGGCGCACGATATAATAAAATGAGGGAATGAATTATTATATTGTGCGCACGATTTAGTAAAATAAGAGAACAAATTATTATAGCAGGCGCACAATATAATAAAATGAGGGAACGAATTATTATATTGTGCGCACGATTTAGTAAAATAAGGGAACAAATTATTATAGCAGGCGCATGATTTAGTAAAATAAGGGAACAAATTATTATAGCAGGCGCACAATATAATAAAATGAGATCATGCGCATGATTTACTTAAAGTGTACATAACACACACAGTTTCTGCCAATCTCATGTAAATCTTGAGTACCTATAGAGTAGTATTACATCCTTCATATCTCTGAAGAGTCTTTAGTTTGATCATATTTATAAAAGACAGATACGCTGTACCTCATGGAGGTGTGCAGTGGGCGGAGCTAAAGAGACACAAGCATGCACACACACACACACACAAAATACATCATGGCATTATCCCCGGATAACTTTTGATTCACTATATGTTCGTGTTGTTGACATTATATGCACTTACGCGCCGATTGCCAACAAAACACAGACATTTGATGCAGTTTCACTCACCGCCTGTGGTTTCAACTCATGACCGGGAACAAACAATCACACTTGCAGAACTCCGGAAAAACAAACTGCGTACTGTTTCCTAGGGTTGGGTATTCCGATTCTGATTCTGATTCTGCTTATCGATTCCGATTCTGCTTATGGATTCCGATTCTTATGGATTCCTAATTTAAATTCCAATAGGGTAAAAAAAAACAAAAAAACCTTAGATATCATTCACATTTATTATTAGGCTATTATTGCAAAACATTTCATTGTAGCTGAATACCATGAACAAAAATCAACAGGCTAGCAACTTTTGCCTATGGTTTAAAAATAGCATAGCAAAAAAAAAAGCCTAATATAAATTTAAAGCATTATTAAAGACAAGTAAATACTCAGTAATTAAAAAAAGAACAAATAAACAAATTAGCAATTGCACAAATAAATACAATTGAAGAAAGATAGGATTGAAATAAACTTTTTCAGGTAGGTACAGAAACTGTAATCAAATGTAAAATAACACTGCACTTTATTGACAAAATATAGGCTATACATTACAAATATAGTTTAAAAAAAAAAGCAAGTGAATTTTCTCATCTTTTGTTGTTTGATTAACGTTACCATAGAGACGGCATCAAGAAAATCTGCCGTCAACGACATAACCGACTGTGTTTACGAGAGTATTTTGACATTTTTGTGTGTTTGTCCATTCGGGTGCTGTGCAAAAAGACGAGGAAGAGAACTCAGTTCATTATCGAGCACTATTCATTCACTATGAGAAGCCGTTCTGTGTTCACGTGTGTGTGTGTGTGTGTGTGTGTGTGTGTCTGCAGCACAGAAAACAGCGCGCGCGTGTGTGTGTGTGCAGCGGTTAAAAATCACAATAAAATGCGCACACAGTATCACCGGTTCTGGGCAATTTGGAACCGGTTCTAAGATGGAACCGGTTCTCGATACCCATTCCTACCCTTAACGCTGGGTTATTTGGGAAGCTGGTCTAAAAACAAAATGCCAGCACTGCCAACAGCTCCCGTAACCCGAACGAAGTTCGTTGATGGATGTGCTCTTGCTCTCGTTCTGGTTGATGTGCGCACGCTCATTCGGGAGAAGTACATACAAGGAATTCCGTCCTTTATGACATCATACAGGGCCATACTCAAAAAAAACTTTCTGAAACTTACACAAACCCTGAAGGAGTGTATTTGGCACAGAAATACTCTGTCATACGTCCAACTCGTTTTTTGAAATTTTGGCCATGTTTAGCATGAGAATCAACTCTTTAACAGTGTAAATAAGTCAGAATGCATGAAATAGCATTAGACCCCCCCTTTAAAACAAGGGAACAAATTATTATATAGTGCGCACGATTTAGTAAAAGAGGGAACCAATTATTATTATATCACGTGCACAGGATTTACTTAAAACGAGGGAACGAATTAGTAAAATGTGCTGATGTATTAGTAAGTCGTGGGAACGAATTGTTAATTCGCGGCCACGATATACATATTAAGCCATAATGCAACAACCCACAATACTCTAAGAATCGCATATAGCAATAACCATTCATCCACCCTCAAAACACTATCATTGTGATGGTTTTGAGGATTTGCATGAGCAAGAACCATTAATTTTCTTCTGAAAGAAAGAGATCTTGAGATCTACTAAGCAAAATTACAAAACAAAGTATTGTTAATAATTGGATGTGATAAATCCATTTGCCAAAAGGATTCATAAGCTTTCAAGACACAGACCTAACGTCTTCTCCTATTACAGTTCAATCCAGCAACACAAGTGGAACAAGGAAGCCGCAGCCTGAGGCTGTCAGTGAGTATATTCAATTAAACCATTTCTTCATCATTCCAGATAGTCCTGTTTCTTGTCACCTATGAAATGGAACTCTATAGGCAATGAATTAGATCACATTTTTCCTTTAGACTTTTTTCTTTTGACCACTGTAGGCTTTATGAACTTGTTACAGCTCGCAAAGAAAGATTGCTCAAGCTTGTGGTTGGCAATGTTCAAATTGCCTTTAATTAAAAGCATTAAAATAGAATCAGAGCTTATGAAACATTTTCTTTATGCTGTTAGAAGTGGCTGTTATAACACAGAGGAGGGCTGAGTTTCCTTCTAGCCTCATTCATTGACTCTCACACACTCAGACATCATGTTTAAACCAGTGGAAAGGATTACGGTCCTGACCCAATTCCACTCCTTTTCTTGTGAGTCCAAATCATGAGTACAAGAGCCAAAAATATCCCACTGAAATTCCAGAAAACCAGTTCTCAAGATGTACATTTCACAGTAAAGTTAGTCATGTCTAAAGAAACAGAAATATGTTTATTGAAAGTATCCATTGCATTGCAAAAGCACATTTTTTTTTGTGTGGAAATGCTGGAGGACACTGCCAGAGTCATTAATAATTAAGTGTAGCTGCAAAATGAACATGCATAAAACAGACAGCTTTTTTAACAGCAACAACATTTATTGCTCATTAATCAAAACAAATAAGTGAAAAGATGAAGACTGTAGCAGATAGTATGCTCTCATGGTATTATTTGGCTTTCTCTTATGCCTTTCTCTCATTTCCTCATCATGCAGAGTGTTCAGTAAGTGCCATCACAGATCTGGTTTTCCTGGTGGATGGCTCTTGGAGTGTGGGAAGAGAAAACTTTAAATTTATCCGGAGTTTCATTGGGGCCATGGCGGGAGCTTTCGACATTGGAGAGGATAAGACCAGAGTGGCTGTGATACAGTACAGCTCAGATACCAGGACAGAGTTCAACCTGAACACGCATTACAGACGGCCTGATGTCCTACGAGCCATTAAAAATCTGCCCTACAAGGGTGGTAATACCATGACAGGTGTGTAAAAGATTTACCATACCATGATTTTGCCAATTAGGACTTGTTCCTGGATGGTCCTGGAACAAATATAGTCAACATTAATCAACCATTTGGGGATTTTGGGTATTGGGAAAGGTGTAGGTTTTGGGTTAGGTTTAGTGAATAACATTCTCATCGATTTTAACTTTACTTATATAGCACATTTAAAACGAAAGTTGACCAAAGTGCTTACAGTATTGATTACCAACATCATGAAACAAACAATTTAGGTCTATGTACAATAATTGCTGTAACACATAGGTAATGTAGGATCACGTCCTAGGTCCTACTTGGCAAAAATATGCTCACAATGTCATTTATTGTCTGAATTTCAAACATAAGTTTACAGGTATATTTTAACACCAACCCGATTAAAGCGATAGTTTTCCCCAAAAATGAAAATTCTGTCATTAATTAATAATTACTCACCCTCATGTCGTTCCAAACCCATAAGACTTTTGTTCATCTTCAGAACACAAATGAAGATCTTTTTGATAAAATCTGAGAGATTTCTGTCCCTCCACTGACAGCTACATAACTACACTTTGACACTTCAAAAAATTCATAAAGAGATCGTAAAACTAATCCATATAAATTGAGCGGTTTAGTCTAAATTTTCTGATGAGACACGGTCGCTTTATATGATGAACAGATTTAATTTAGGCTTTTATTCACATTTAGACATTCATCAACTCACACATCAGTTGTGGTAAACGGAAGCTCAAGCATGTTCGCTTGATGTGCAAGAACCAATGAGGTTCATTCTCGTGTGTTATGCAGCACGTTTGAGCTTCCTCAAGAACCAATGAGGTTCATTCTCGTGTGTTATGCAGCACGTTTGAGTTTCAGCAAGAACCAATGAGGTTCATTCTCGTGTGTTATGCAGCACGTTTGAGCTTCCTCAAGAACCAATGAGGTTCATTCTCGTGTGTTATGCAGCACGTTTGAGCTTCAGCAAGAACCAATGAGGTTCGTTCTCGTGTGTTATGCAGCACGTTTGAGCTTCCTCAAGAACCAATGAGGTTCATTCTCGTGTGTTATGCAGCACGTTTGAGCTTCCTCAAGAACCAATGAGGTTCATTCTCGTGTGTTATGCAGCACGTTTGAGCTTCAGCAAGAACCAATGAGGTTCATTCTCGTGTGTTATGCAGCACGTTTGAGCTTCAGCAAGAACCAATGAGGTTCATTCTCGTGTGTTATGCAGCACGTTTGAGCTTCAGCAAGAACCAATGAGGTTCATTCTCGTGTGTTATGCAGCACGTTTGAGCTTCAGCAAGAACCAATGAGGTTCATTCTCGTGTGTTATGCAGCACGTTTGAGCTTCAGCAAGAACCAATAAGGTTCATTCTCGTGTGTTATGCAGCACGTTTGAGCTTCCTCAAGAACCAATGAGGTTCATTCTCGTGTGTTATGCAGCACGTTTGAGCTTCAGCAAGAACCAATGAGGTTCATTCTCGTGTGTTATGCAGCACGTTTGAGCTTCCTCAAGAACCAATGAGGTTCATTCTCGTGTGTTATGCAGCACGTTTGAGCTTCAGCAAGAACCAATGAGGTTCATTCTCGTGTGTTATGCAGCACGTTTGAGCTTCAGCAAGAACCAGTGAGGTTCATTCTCGTCTTACGCAGCACGTTTGAGCTTCTGCAAGAACCAATGAGGTTCATTCTCGTGTTACGCAGCACGTTTGAGCTTCTGCAAGAACCAATGAAGTTCATTCTCGTGTGTTATGCAGCAGGTTTGAGCTTCAGCAAGAACCAATGAGGTTCATTCTCGTGTGTTATGCAGCACGTTTGAGCTTCTGCAAGAACCAATGAGGTTCATTCTCGTGTGTTATGCAGCACGTTTGAGCTTCTGCAAGAACCAATGAGGTTCATTCTCGTGTTACGCAGCACGTTTGAGCTTCTGCAAGAACCAATGAGGTTCATTCTAGTGTTACGCAGCACGTTTGAGCTTCTGCAAGAACCAGTGAGGTTCATTCTCGTGTTACGCAGCACGTTTGAGCTTCTGCAAGAACCAATGAGGTTTGTTCTCACGTATCAAGCAGGTTTATATGTGAATAAAAGACTAAATTAAATCTGTTCATCATATAAAGCGATCAGTTTGGGTTAAACTGCTCAATTCATATGGATTAGTTTTACAATCTCTTTATGAACTTTTTGAAGTGTCAAGTTGTGTAGCTATCAATGGAGGGACAGAAATCACTTAGATTTTAATCAAAAAGATCTTTATTTGTGTTGGTGAGGGTGAGTAATTAATGACAGAATTTTAATTTTTGGGTGAACTATCGCTTTAAAAAATGTTCTGTAGCGTCATCCAACATGTGCAAATTTGTATCTTGGTGTCTTACATCCTCAACCAGGTGATGCAATGGACTATCTGGTGAAAAACACTTTCACTGAGGCGGCTGGATCCAGGAAAGACTTCCCAAAAGTGGCCATGATCATCACGGATGGAAAGTCGCAAGACCCAGTAGGGGAGTATGCCGAACGGCTGAGGAACATTGGAGTAGAGATCTTTGTCCTGGGTATGTGTCTACACATCTGTTGAATATGTATCTGTAATATGGAACTCTCTTTCAAGCTGCAATTCATGTCTTTAGGTATCAAAGGAGCAGAGGAGGATGAGATGAAGGAGATGGCCTCCACTCCCCACAGCAAGCATGTCTATAATGTTCCAAACTTCGACATGATCAATCAAGTGCAGAAGGAGCTCATCAATGAGGTCTGTTCTGGTGTGGAGGAGCAGCTAAATTTCCTTGTAAGCGGAGAGGAAGGTACAACCCAACACAAGCATTCATAATCTAGCTAAACTCATAGAGAATTGACCAGTTAATGGAAGATCTATAAGTCATCTACCCATGTTTTTGCAGTTGTTGAACCAGCTTCGAACCTCAGAGTAACTGATATCTCCTCCAAATCCATGAGAGTTACGTGGGAATCGTCTCCTGGTGACATCACAGGCTATAAGCTGCAGGTCTTCCCCATAATTGCTGGTGCCAAGAAGCAGGAGCTCTACACAGGGCCCACATTCACCTTGGCCAATGTCAGAGACCTGTCCCCTGAGACAGAGTATGAGATCAGTCTGTTTGCCCTCAAAGGTCTGACCCCTAGTAAGCCAGAAGTTGTCACAGAGAAAACCCAGCCTGTGAAAGTGTCTACAGGTAAGATGCTAACTACTAATTTGTCATCTAGTAGATGCTTTTATAAAAAGTGTATGGTATCCATCCTGAGTTTAAAAGAATAGTTCCTGCTAGAAAGAAAATGTCATCATTTACATTTATTTAGTCTCAAAATGACCAGGTGCTGTCAAGCTCTAAAAATGACAAAGAATACTATAAGAAAGTAGTCAATTTGACTCTTTTGACGAGTGTAGATTGGGCAAAAGTCTGGGCAAAAGTTGTATAGTGAATTCCAGCCTTAAATCTCACAGATATGGTCCTACTGGTCCATATCTTATTGCTGATATCTGTTTACCTTCCAAATGCTCATTCCAAAATGAAAATTTCCATCAGACAAACATGTTGTACAATTTTGTGCCCTACAGAGTGTTCCCTAGAGGTTGATGTCCAAGCTGACATTGTCCTCCTGGTGGATGGCTCGTACAGTATAGGACTGGCTAACTTTGCTAAAGTCAGAGCCTTCCTCGAAGTGCTCGTCAATTCTTTTGACATCGGACCCAACAAAGTGCAAATCAGCTTGGTTCAGTACAGCAGGGATCCTCACACTGAGTTCGCCTTGAACAAGCACCATGACATTGCAGCTGTGGTCAAGGCGGTCCGCAACTTCCCCTATCGTGGAGGCTCCACAAACACTGGCAAGGCCATGACCTATGTGAAGGAAAAGATCTTCATTTCAGGCCGTGGCGCTCGTGATAACGTGCCGCGAGTCATGGTGCTCATCACAGATGGAAAGTCCTCGGATTCTTTCAAAGACCCTGCCAACAAATTAAGGGATACAGACGTAGAGATTTTTGCCGTGGGAGTCAAGGACGCCGTGCGCACCGAGCTGGAGGCGATTGCCAATGCTCCTGCTGATAACCATGTGTTTGAGGTGGAAGACTTTGATGCTTTTGAGCGGATCTCCAAGGAACTGACCACATCCATCTGTCTAAGAATTGAGCAGGAACTCCATAACATCAAGAAAAGAAGTATGTGGCAACTTTCATTTATGGTTTTCTTTCTGAAATTTCTGTTCATATGTATGTGTGTGAGCTAGATGGATGGCTTACCATGATTTCTCCAAGTTAGATCAACAGCCTTGATGCTCCTGGAATAACATTCTTATCCAATAACATTTTAGGAATGAGGAAAGTGTAAAGGTTAGGGCTAGGGTTAGGGGCTTGAACAACATTCTTGTCAGCCTAATCTATTCCCTCTGATAGGCAGTTTACTCCGGGTAGTTTTATGGTTGGTTTAGGATAGGGTTCAGACTGTGTTTGTTTGATGGGAATGTTGTTCCAGGACCAACAAAAAATGGTGATCCAGGAACACACCCTACTTGGCAAAATCACAGTTACCAATATTGTTTCATAACACAAATATTTATGGAAATACTAAACTCTGGAAACATCTGTTAAGGGCTGCTTAGGCACAATAAACATCATGAGCAATAATCATCATCATCATACTAAAAATAATGCGGACCCACTTTATATTAGGTGGTCTTAAGTACTATGTACTAACATTTAAATTAATCATTTGATACAATGCACTTATTGTGTACATACATGTTTTTACATTGTACTTACATTTTAAAAATTACATGCATGTAATTACATCTGTAATTAATTTCTGTAGTTACATTTATAATTACACTGTTGACACTTCCCTTATGCCTAACCCTACCCTTAAACCAACCCATACCACCACACCTGGCCCTAACTTTACCCGTATCCCACCTCAATATCAGCAAAAGTGTTTTGCAATACAATATGAACACAATAAGTACATTGTACTTATTTTTTGATGTAAGTACATAGTAGTTAAGGCCACCTAATATAAAGTGGGACCAATAATGCTAAAATATAGCTGAATGCAGCCATTGGGGGGCCAAGCATTTTATTTGGCCATTATTGAACATACATTTTATTTTTAAACATAAAGTTTATTTAGGGAACTTTATAGGTATTGTACATTCATATGGTTAAACTTTTGCCACTCATTCGTTTTGATCAAGCAATCTTCAAACCTCTTGCATTTTGCTTTACATCGCACACCACTCACACACCTTGATTCGTTTAAGTCTTTAAGTCTTAAAACTACTATATAACAACTTAGGACTCGTTGTAATAAAAGTGTGAAATATAGCAACTTTGGATCTAATTGTTACTTTTGAATTGTTTCTTTATTTTCTATAGCTTTTATGAAGTATAGTTTGAATTTTTGAACTGGTGGTGGCACTATAGAGGCAGTCCTAAAGACCCCAAATTGGGTCAGATTACTCTTCATTACCATCACTACAATTGTGCCAATTTTCACAATTTTCCTACTTATGGTTCATAGGGCTGCCATAGACTCCCATTGGAAAAAAATAATAATAATAAAGTAAACTTACAATTCCAATAGGGGCTTCAGCACATTCGGTGCTTGGCCCCTAATTATTGTCACACACCACAAATTTTTGTTTCAGTTTTATTATGTGTCATTTCATGTATAGTTAGAATTTATAACTGCAATGCTTTTAAAGGTCCTCCTAGAGCAAATAAGCAAGCAAGACCAAACTCAAAGCATTGAAAGTCAGAGGATACTTATGGTGATGTGTTTCTCCACACAGGTTTGCTTCCACCAAAGTCGCTAAGCTTCTCTGAGGTGACCTCCAGGAGCTTCAGGACCTCATGGATTACTGATGGAGAGGATGTCCTGTCTTTTCTGGTGCGATTCAAGCCAGCAGCTGACATAACTGGACACTACATCTCTTTGGTGGTTCCTCATGACACCTACACTACAGTTTTGCCCAATCTCACTCCTCTGACCACCTATGAGGTTAATGTCATTGCCCAGTATGATAAAGGAGACAGCTTTCCTTTGACAGGCGAGGAGACGACTTTAGAAGGTATTTGCACATAGTCAAAGTTGTTTATCTCTGATATATGCAACTTTTTTTTGCGTTTGACTGATAACACGCACTGCTCTCGTAATTCAGAGACAGGCCCTGTCCGTAACCTCATGGTGAGCGAGGAGGCCGTAGACAGCTTCCGGGTGTCGTGGAAAGCTGCTCCAGGAGCAGTACTGAAGTACAGACTGTTCTATGAGCCTGTGAGTGGAGGAGATAAACTGGAAGCAGAAACCGATGGGAGTCAAGTCACCACTGTGCTGCAAAAACTGCTCCCCGTCACCACCTACCGTGTAACAGTGTACCCTGAATATGCAAGTGGAATGGGTCCCTCCATGGACACTGAGGGCACCACCAAAGAAGGTCAGCACTGTTGGAGGATCTGTTGCTTTTACTCCTGATTCTTTTCTCTTGAAATTCCAAAAGGAGTCATTTAATCTTATATTTGTTATTCTCTCTCAGTTCGGGGCTCTCCACGTGACTTGAGGGTCTTCAACGAGACCGTGTCCAGCATGAGGGTTTCATGGCGGGCTGCTCCAGGCAAGGTGCTTCAGTATCATGTGGCCTACAAACCTGATGGTGGGGAAAGGAAAGAAATATTTGTTAAAGGAGACACAACAACTGCTTTGCTGAAGAATCTTCAGCCAGACACCGAGTATGAGCTGTTTGTTAGTGCCCGTTATACCTCTGGCCTCGGAGCTCCACTTATGGGAACAGGCACAACTCTGGAAGGTAAGAGAGTATTTAGTATTACAAACAGGGCTTGACATTAACACCCGCCAAATGTGGGTGTGTTTCAGCAGTGGTGTGTAACGCAGTCACTCCTACTAGCCACTTTGGTGGGTTGAATTTTTAATACATTTTTCAGTTGTAGTCTTTTAAAAAGGCATCTGAAATAATAAACTAAGTGCAATGTAGTGTTGTCAAAAACATAAATTTTTCGATACATATCTGAAACACTTCCAATACAAATTTTCCTCAGAATAGATACACGATTCCAGTGCTTTCTCGCTCTCTCGTCTCCGACAGCGACTGACACACAAACCCGCCTCCACTCACTCACGCGTTTCATTTGCTCTGAATGAATATTATTGGTGTTACAGGGCTTGAATTTGAGCATGGGACTGCACGTATTGCGCATAATTTTACTCATTCCTTTAGACTTTGTGCTCACACCCAAAGTGCGCGGACCCAAAGCTGCCTCTCAGCACTAAATTGAGTTCTTTTTCGATGTTTATTGCGCTTAAACAGTCAAACACACACAAAATAATGTCAAAATGCCGGTCTTGGCGAGTATTCACATATACACAGTCACTTATATTTTAAGTGAACGTAAACAGTTGAGAAAGAAAATGCATGTGTAACAGTATAATGGATCCGTGCGTCAGGTCTTGAAGTGACAGCAGCCTAATATACCTGCTGCCAAATTATGACATAATATTAAAAATAACTATATGGTTCCACTATATTTTTCCCCATGGTATCGATGTCAAAATTCTGGCCAGCGAAAATGCTGAGTGGCTATTAACTTTGGAAATTCACTAGCCACAGTGTCTGGCAAGCAAAAAAGTTAATGTAAACCCCTGATTACAAATTTACATTGCAATTCAAATATCTGATGTACACTGTATTATATGAAACTAAAAACCGATGGGTTATGCGTGGTTCAAGAACCCAGATGGCAGTCAGCACCAATGGTTGGCCAACATTGCTTTTTCAATAACAGATGCAAACTCCTTGAAAGCAGGTTGTCTACTATGAGAATGCCAATCTATAAATACAGTGTAGTGATATCAAATGAGAAATTGAAAATGAAGAAGTAAAAGAGCTGAAATCAAATAAAAAATTGCACCATATTTAATCAAAAGTCAACTGAAATATCTGCCGATATAGAACTTTATAGCAAAGCTGTACATTTTAATGGTTTGTTTTAGACAGTGCCTTCTGCTACCCTAATCATTTCTTTGCATGCTTCCATATCACACTCTTAACAGAGGACAGATGTACTTAAAAGACTTTCAGTGTTGTCTGTCAGTTTGAAGTGCACTCCGTAATTTTGGGAACCAAATGGATGACCTTTTAGATTGTGTCATCTAATGACAGATCTCACTGTGTGGATTCCCCCACACTGTGGCTTTATACATTTGGTGTGTGGGCAGCAGATGAATTAGCTGAGCTTGTAAAAATTTCCTCACTCATGCTTGGCATTGCATGAATAGCAAATGGAAACAAAACCTCAAGAGATATTAGTTTGGAGAAATCTTTTCTAGTGTCTAACCGTGGTCTAGCAATCAGAATCTGGGGTTTTAAACTTAAACCAAAGTTACTCATTTAAAACCACATCATGTCAATATATATATTACATACTGTTTTGATGATGTACAGCCAGAAGGATTTTTAGTGATTGCTAGTTATTTCTTAACGAATGACAGTGTCCTGTTACGGTCCGGCTTACACGAGTGGTCTCAAACCACTAAGAGCCAATTGCGTCCACATAAAAATGCTTCTTCGTAAAAAGTAAGGTCCATGTTTCTCTCAATATTCTCTTGATAAAAAGCATGTCACTGTGAGTTACTGTACTATTAACTTGTGGGGTTGCTTAATTTGAGTCACTGCCAAACAATTTAATCCAAGGTTTTTAGCCTAAACGTATCTGCCTTAAAGGGTTAGTTCACCCAAAAATGAAAATTACCCCGTGATTTACTCTCCCTCAAGTCATCCTAGGTGTATATGACTTTCTTCTTTCAGACGAACACAATCGGAGTTATATTAAAAAATGTCCTGGCTCTTCCAAGCTTTATAATGGCAGTGAATGGTAATTTGTGTCTGTGTCTGTTTTCGAAGTCCATAAAAGTGCATCTGTCCGTCATAAAAGAAATCCACACGGCTCCGGGGGGGTTGATAAAGGCCTTCTGAAGCGAATCGATGCATTTGTGTGAGAAAAATATCCATATTCAAAATGTTATTAAGTAAAATATCAAGCTTCTGGCAGACAGCGAAAGAATAACAACTGAACTGACGCATGCGCAGAGGATAGAGCAAAACCTCTGCGCATGCGTCAGTTCAGTTGTTATTCTTATTCCAGGACATTTTTTAATATAACTCCGATTGTGTTCGTCTGAATGAAGAATGTCATATACACCTAGGATGACTTGAGGGTGAGTAAATCGTGGGCTAATTTTCATTTTTGGGTGAACTATCCCTTTAAATGCCCAGTACTTGATGCACGTCTTTTTTTGGGATGGATTACAAGCAGTGTCATATTAAAAATACCGATTACAAGATCTAACCGGAACCACTAATGATTGTCTATTGCACATTATACAAAAGCACATATTTCAGAGGCTTGTCATTATGTATGCTGACTCAAGCAGCCTTTCAACACAGAGGCGAAGGAAACATTTGACTAATTTCTGGCCGATGACAAGGCATTTCCAAACCGAGCTTCGTTATACTCCATATCCTGGAGGATAACACAGCTTTCTTTGTTTTAGTTGCCCTCAGCCTCCAGAAAATGGCCAAGCCCAGTCAGGGCAATTAGGAAGTGACCTTAAATAAGGGCTTTAGGGACTGATCAGTTCATTCTGAGGGTGTGAGAATCATATTGCATCTCATGTTCAGGCTACTGTCAAAAGTGTCATTATAATTGATGATTTGCATATCTTCTGAATACAAAAAAATGTAAACCTGTTTTTCTAAATCAGCCAGTTTGCTCGAGGGGTCTCAGAGTGTCTATGTGTTTTAACATCTGGTGAATGTGGTTGCAGTCAGCATGAGTTTTGTCTCATGATAGTTTTTGTGGAAACTGGGCTTGGGCTGTGAGATCTTTGCCAGCACCAGATTATGTCTCTGAGCCAAGAGTGCTGCCCTGTTTTACTGAAAATGAGCTGAATTCTGCGAGAAGAGAGAGGACAGACCTCATTTACTCATCAGGCACTGTCCAGATGGATCCCGGGCAAATTTTGCAAAGCTTAATCAGTGTGCTATTGGAAATTAACTTCTGTAATGTCGAAGTGTAAAAGTCATGCTAGATTGTTTTCGTCAGCTTTGAATGGCAGCTGTTCAAAAGCATGTTCAAGGTGTTCGATACCAATATGTTCTCAGCTTGTGACCACCCAATCACCCAATCATTACCTTTTAAAGATTGATTTCTCAGATGTGTCATACTTTATTCCACTCAGTCAGTGGCAGAGTTTGCTTTTTCTGAATGTGGACACGGGTGAGAAGATCCGGAAATTAGATCCAGGGCCTGAAATTGGATAAAGTCTATATGAAATAGCTACAAAGAGAAAATTAATGGAAAATGCTGCTAAATTGTTCATGATGTAGTTATTAGTCTGTTTAGTTAAAGTTGCCAACCATGACCAGGGGCTCAAGGTTTGACTGGTTCGATTTAGGCCCTGCTGATTGATACTGCAACTACATTCTGTGGGCAAAAAGCATGTTTCTGAAGTTCAAATGCAGCCGTGTAAGCCACATTTCAATTATGACAAACAGACTCTTGGAATAGTTGTAGCATGTTAACGGATATTGTTAATGTATTTGGTCTTGGCGGACTAGATATAATGGACTTGATACTAGGGTTGGGTATTGTTTGAATTTTAACGATTTCGATTCTGCTTATCGATTCCAGCTCTTATCGATTCCTAATTTCGATTCCGATAAGGTAAAAAAAAACATCATTCACATTTATTCTATATGGAAGCATATGGGTAGCAATATTCAATTTGCAATGCAATATGCAAAATGGCAATGCATTTCAGTATTTAAATTTACATTTTCCATACCATGTGTGCAACATTTGGAGCAAAATGATAATTCAAATTGAGTAATATAATTTACATTTGCTATTTCCTACACTAGTTTTAACATATAATATAAACATATATTTTAATGCTTTATAAGTTGCAAAATGAAAATGAAAATGTATTACAGAAATGATTAGATGTGTTTAACATGTTCAAGCAAAAATTGTAGCAAAATGATAATTTAAATGTTATTTTTCTTAATTGCATTTACACTCACAGTTAAGATACTTGCGATTACATTTTCATTAAATGTCCCGCAGTGAATGTAGCAAAATTCAATGTGAAAAACATTAGCAGTTGTGAAGTTTTAAAATGTTATTTTTGGGAATTTTTGCTTGAACATGTTAAACACATCTAATCATTTCTGTAATACATTTTAATTTTCATTTTGCAACTTATAAAGGGTTAAAATATATTTTTAAATTATACGTTAAACCTAGTGTAGGAAATAGCAAATGTAAATTATATTTTTCAATTTGAATTATCATTTTGCTCCAAATGTTGCACACACGGTATGTAAAATGTAAATTTAAATACTGAAATGCATTGCCATTTTGCATATTGCATTGCAAATTGAATATTGCTACCCATATGCTTCCATAATTCTAAGTCTTATTGCTGAATATTTCATTGTGGCTGAATAACATGAACAAAAATCAACAGGCTAAAGAACACTTACACAAGGAACTTTGCCTGTGGTTTAAAAAAACCATAGCAAAAACAACTAGCCTAACTAATATGAATTTCAAGCATAATTAAAGACAAGTAAACACTCAGTAATTAAAAAAAGAACAAATTAACAAATTAGCAATAGCACAAATAAATACAACTGAACAAAGTACGATTGAAATAAACAGTGTTTTTAGATTTTCAGGTATTGAGGTACAGAAACCGTAATCAAATGTTAAATAACACTGCGCTTTATAAATAAAATATACATTACAAATATAGTTATAAAGTTATAAATAGTTATAAATAAATAAAGTTTACTTTTATAAATAAAGTTATTCAGTCAAGAACAGCGAGTGAATTTTCTCTTTGTCTTTTGTTGTTTGATTAACATTATTGTAGAGACGGCAGCAGCAAAATTAGGCTGCTGTCACTTTAAGAGCTAATGCACGGATCCAATCCCAACTGTTACACATGCGTTTTCTTTCTCAACTGTTTACGTTCACTTAAGACATAACCGACTCTGTTTACGAGGATATTTTGACATTTTTGTGTGTATTTGTCCGTTTAAGTGCAAAAAGACACGGAAGAGAACTCAGTTCAGTATCACGCACTATAAAGTATGAGAGGTGGCTTTCTGTGCGCTCGTTTTAAATGTGTGTGCAGCACCGAAAACCGCGCGGGAGTCTTCTTGCGATTGAATGGTTTAAAATCACATTAAAATCACTTTTTCTGTGTACGCGCTTTCGATGTGTGTGCAGCACAGAAAACAGCGCTTGGGTCTTCTTGCACATAAAGGAATTGATTATAGGAATCGAAATTTTAGTTTGAGTCTGATTTCTGAGCTTAAGTATCCGATTCCAGAATTGGAATCAATTTTCGATTCCCAACCTTACTTGATATTGCCAAAGAATACATAGACACTCTGGTGTGAGCATGTAAGATCTAGACAGGTGAGGTGGAGCGTTTTAGAGGAACCAACTTACAGCGAACTTTGAACCAGACTATTTAAATGTTGAGCAAGCAATCTCATTTGCTGAAGAATCATCAGAGAACAATCAGCTTGTGCCGTGTAGTAAATCTGGCAGATTGCATGTAAATGACTGCCTGTATGGTTTGAATGAGGATGAACATGTCTTTAATATGCATAAGGTGGTCAGTCAAACTCATAGCCATTGCCAGCAGCCATATCACCTTGTAGCCCAAAACTGGTTTCCCACTGAAGCTAAGCAGGGTTGAGTCTGGTCAGTACCTGGATGGGAGACCTCCTGGGAAAACTAGGTTTCTGCTGGAAGAGGTGTTAGTGAAGCCAGCAGGGGGCGCTCACCCTGTGCTCTGTGTGGGTCCTAACGCCCCAGTATAGTGATGGGGACACTATACTGTAACAAGCACCGTCCTTCGGATGAGACGTTAAACTGAGGTGCTGACTCTCTGTGGTTATTAAAAATCCCAGGATGTCTTTCGGAAAAAGAGTAGGGGTGTAACCCCGGCATCCTGGCCAAATTTGCCCATTGGCCTCTGTCCATCATGGCCTCCTAATCATCCCCATATACTGATTGGCTTCATCACTCTGTCTCCTCTCCACCAATCAGCTGGTGTGTGGTGGGCATTCTGGTGCAATATGGCTGCCGTCGCATCATCCAGGTGGATCATGCTGCACATTGGTGGTGGTTGAGGAGATTCCCCCCTTCTATATGTAAAGCGTTTTGAGTACCCAGAAAAGCGCTATATAAATGTAACAAATTATTATTATTATTATTATAGCCTTGTAGGCCAGTAGGAAAGTTCTAGCCATGGCTTGAGGTCCTTTCCCGACCCTGTTCCCCAATGCCTGTCTACCCTTGCACTTTCCTATCGAAATAAAGGCAAAAGGCCCAAAAAATTACTTAATATGCATGGAGTGGTCAGACCTACTGTCAAGAGAATGTGTTGGGCTGAAGGACATAGCAGTAGAGAATTTGTCTTGCTTCCAGGTACTCCAAACTTTTCCAAAGTGAAATAATTCAGGATGACAGTCACATTTGTGCTAGAACTCCTGTTCCCAGTTAACATCAACATTTTGCTTGGCTGGTGCACTAAAACAAGGATCAAAGACAGAAAAATAGCATATGTGGAGGTCCAAAAGTAGTCTGGTTTTAATCTGACCTCAACACATAACAATATTAGGACAGCATTAATAAACTCATGCACAGTATTGCGTTGTTGCGTCTCTGTTAAGTGACTGCGTTTTCTCTCTCAATGCAAAAACACAAATTAATATTCATTAATAGCATGTGTTTTCTGAGTAGATGTGCACTGTAGTGCCTGGCATTGGCAGTTTGTCTGCATTTTAATTATCAAAAGCAGCCTGCAGAATACATTAACATATGATCTCCTCTCCTCTGCGCTCTGTCAGTAAAATCAGACCTCAATGCTGGCCGTAGAACCACATTAGATCCAGGCAACCTGGCATGGAGTCCAGACTTCGCTGTCTGATTCATCTTGAATTAGTTAATGGTGCACGCATCACTGTTGGCTTAGTGATTTGAAAAAACTCTTAATACTAACTATTCAACTTAAGTCTATAAAGCCCCCGCAGAGTTTGTGCTACGAACATTAATGGTACCTCATAATGTGAAGCTTGTTGGGGAGAGGTGTGCTGCTGCTTTACTAAATAATCAGATTTTTGCACCTGGTGGGTAAGGACTGAGCCACTCAACACCTTAGCAATGTGTCGACAACTTTTGCACACGCAAGCACCACCCCAACCCACCACTCACATATTAATTGGAAAATGTAATGTAAATATAATTCTGATTGTCCCTCCCAACAAAATGTTTACCCTTTTTTGAACTGCCAACTGTCTAAAATATTCCTAAGTAAAAAACCCTGTACAGATGTTCTTGAGGAATTAGACATTGGAGAACTCTCCGGAAAGAAATTGGGACAATAATTTTCCTAAGCACTTATCCTGTCATTTTAAATCCCTCTTCTCCCAGGTCTATGAGATATCTAGTCCCTGTTTGAGCTATGACGCAGAATGTAGTAATTGCACTTTAAATTGGGCTGTTGATTTAGACTGACAAATGGTCCGTTTGGCGTGTTTTAGACCAGCAGAGCTCAACGGGTTTGAGACAGGTGACTATGCTGAGGTCTGGAGAACATGAGGATGGGCGCTAAGAGGGAGAGGCGTTACTGTGGAAGTTTCACACTGCGGTTTATTTTAGTTGACTACCCTGTCAGCACTCCCACATTTTCATATCATTTCTGGTCCCTCTCCTCTCCTCTCCTCTTCTCTCTTCTGCTTCGGCCCACTCAACATACACAACTGAGAGAAAGAGAGAGAGTGAGAAGATAGGTAGGTGGTATGGCGCAGATCAAAAAGAGAGCTACATCTGCAGTTTTAGCAGTCTGTGTTTAATGGATCGGGTTTCGTGTTCAATGGAAAGTAGATGTGGTGACAGATGTGTGGCAGCAGGGAAGAGATTATTTTTGCAGACTTGTTTTCCATGGTATGCATTACTGACAGAGCAAATCAAAGCAATTGTGAGCTACCGGCATCTTAGACAGACTAGTGGAGAATTAGATAAATGCTCAGATAAATGCTTAAAGGATTAGTGCACTCAATAATGAAAATCCTGTAGTTTATTCAGATTTATGTCGATCCAAACCCATATGACTTTCTTACCTCCGTGAACTACTGAAGGAGAAGTTTAGCAGAATGTCTGCTGTTTTCCCTCAGCGAATGTAGACAGAGACCAGGGCTGTCAACCTCCAAAAGTAAAAAAAAAAATGTATATGTATATGTATTATTCCAATTTGAATCCAAAATGATTCATATGACCCCAGCTTAAACACACCTACAGAATTTTGCTGGTCTTACTTGGCCTAATCACTCTCTAAGCCTGGTGTTAAAGGGGTCATGAACTGCAGTGTTTTATTGTTTTATAATGTTTCCTGGGGTGCACTTTAAATTTTAGTATGATTTTTACATGAAAAATGGTCAAAATTTAGAAATAAAGGCATTTTTTCTCAACCTAATTTTAGCCCGCTGATTTGAAGGTTCTGTTTGAAGGGGTGTGTCTGCTGTGAGATTTCAGTGTAAACGTCCACTGCTGTGATTGGCTGCGGTGAGACTTCAGTGTAAACGCCCACTGCTGTGATTGGCTGCTGTGAGACTTCAGTGTAAACGTCCACTGCGGTGATTGGCTGCTGTGAGACTTCAGTGTAAACGTCCACTGCGGTGATTGGCTGCTGTGAGACTTCAGTGTAAACGCCCACTGCTGTGAATGGGTAACATCTTTGCATATGAAATAGCAAAGTTTTACATGTGGAACTCTCTCAAAAACTTGTAGCACATTTTTACTATTACAGCTCTCAAGGTTAACTAATCGTGAAACGTGTTGATTATAGCATTATATTTAGATCTATAGCATTATATTTAGATTGTGGCATGAAAGGTTGCAGTGATGAGCATTGTAGCCAATCACAGATATGAATGCAGCGATTTCGTCATTGCAACTTGATTTCTGCATACTCACGTATGCTTTCATCATAACTAACAGTGCAAACACAATGTAAATAAGAGATTCGTTGATTCTAACGGAAGTTTTGGCGCAAGTCCAGAACTCAGTCACTGATATACTCGCGCTGTTTGACAGCTCCAGCGATTGTAAAGGGAGCGTTCTTTGATCGTTTTATATTTAAACACAGTTTAAATAACAGATTATTTTCACCCTACTAAGAGGAACAATGTGATGTTGTCCGTTTAGTTTTTGGTTTGATTTACTGACACATAGACAAAGAACATCTGACTGTACATGATTCATTACATCACTGGTCACAGATCAGGCATTAGAATTAACACAGTAACTTGCATGTTGTGGCATTACTGTTGAGTCCATATCGTAAAAGTCTGTTTGCAAAGCCTGCGCCGAAATTGCGACTGATTTACCAAAGAATCCACAGTGAAATGTACTGAATGTACAGACATTCACATTGCTGAAAATAAATAACCACATTCCTAGCATTAGGATCCTTTGGAAGGTAATGTTATTTTTAGTTCCGTGATCCTGTATTGCTCTTCTCTCCTCGTCATCTCACTAACACACCACTGGGCGGGGCCAAAGTTGCAATGATGAAGTAGGCGTTGATCTTCTTCTGCAGAGTCTTTCACCTGTCATAGATAGGCACATTCCACAATGAGTCTTTCTCTGGACTTGGTTACAATAAAAGCTGTTTTTGGACTAACAAGGAAGTTTTCAGTTTGGAAACTTACAGGATATTCTTATATTATGATGACTTCTTATATGTCAAAAGCTCAAGGAAAATTTGATTTCTCAGTTCATGACCCCTTTAACTGATTTATGTTAGGTTTTCAAGTTGGTCTGCCATCATGACTAGGTATCAGAAACCTCTTTAAAACCATTAAAATACACATGCCTAAACAGCTTGGCCAGGCTGGTTGACCAGTTAACCAATGTAGCCTGGTTTAAGGTGTTTTTTTTTAGCAGGGAAGTGATTGTTGCTTAATTGTAAGCAGACCTTGTGAGAATTTGCATGTAATATGATCCGTTTTTAAGTATTTTTTTGTCTTTTTTCTCAATCATTCAGAACTTGGTTCACCTTCAAATCTGGTTACTTCAGATGTCACTGAAAGCAGTTTTGTAGCATCCTGGACTGCTGCCCCAGGCAACGTCCGTCTTTATCGGGTGACCTGGAAATCACTCTTTTCAGAGGAAGCTGGCGAGAAAACCGTCCCCGGGGACATAACCACCACTGTTCTGGATGGTCTTACACCGGAGACCCGCTACAAGGTTTCTGTCTATGCTGCCTACAGCCGTGAGGAGGGGCAGCCATTGCATGGAGAGGAGACCACAGATGGTAAGTCCATTCCCGCCTGCATAATGACTTCAGCATATGAACGGGCGCGCTTTACCTCGCTCTGTGTGTCTGGGGTGGGCCTCTCGTCCTGAGGTAACCTACCCCAGAGAGGAAAAAAAACTTGATATACTGTATATAATGTCAGAATATTCCACTGACATGCACATAAACCTCGATGAAGTATATCTGCCCTACCAATTTGAATTGGAACGCCAGCAGTCAACAAAGGGGTCTGCAGTCTGCACACAGATTAAACTTAAACTCTGCTACTAGCAAAAGAAAGATGTGTGTAGTGCTTGATAATGTGCATAACTCAGATGAGTTTAGTCGCTTGCCTCAGAAACAAACCAGACTTATAATTTTCACCTGAAGGATGACGTACGCCCAAGACATATCTAGAGACCAGAATATCATACTGACTTGAGGGTGGGCCAATAAGCAACCACCTAGTAGGAACCACTAAGAACAAAAGTGTTGTATATTGATATTTCGATATGTATCGATACCAGCTGCGTGTTCTTGTTCTCGAATTGAGACACACCCGCCTCCTTACACTCACTCGTCTCATTCGCTCCAGTTGAATAGTGCTTGTATTGCGCATAATTTTACTCATTCATGCAGGCTTCGTGCTTACACCTAAAGCACTTACACCACTGATCTATATAAGTGGAGCTCTTATAAAGCCGCCACTCAAACAGCTCGCGAGTACCAAATTGACTTATTTTTGGCCTTATTGCGCTTAAACAGTTAAATACATAAGAAATTATTTCAAAAGACCTGTATTGCTGAGTATTCAGGTAAATACAGTCAGTTTTGGAACGTAAATAGTTGAGAGAAAACGTATGTTATGTAACAGTATATTGGAAACTCTTAAAGTGACAGCAGCCTAATAAACCTGCTGTTATCTGTCATGTTAATCACAGAACAAAAGACAAAGAAAATCACTCTCTGCACTTGACTGAATAACTTTTGTAATTTTAATTGTAAGCATTAATCTCTAATTATTTTTACAAAGAAAACTTTTATTTTACATTTGGTTACTTTCATTTCTGTAGTATTTCTTATCTGAATACTGTTAGACCCACCTGAAAAAACTAAAGCCATGTTTATTTCATTTGTCTCTTTATTCTATTGTATTTATTTGTGCTATTGTTTGCAATTTGTTTATTTGTTCTTATTTTATTACTGACTGTTTGTCTTTTTTTGTAAATGTAGTTCAATGATTCAAATAAAGCCTCCTGTGCTGTGTGTAAGATATTGCAACCAAATTACCCAAATTATCAAAAAAATATGAGATAATAACAAATTATCTGTATGGCGGTATTTATGGTAGTTTTCCCCCGTGGTATTGAAAATGGTTTCGAATATCGATTTTTTTCAAGGTATCGTATCGAAGTTGGAAATTCCAGTATCGTGACAACACTACACCCTAGTAATGACCAAGCAACCACTTAAGGTGTGGTCACATTAACTGTTGATTGTCAAAATTCTGCTGGCGAAATCCAGTCATTTTCAATTGGAATCCTTATGTAAGGGTGAAAATTTTGGTCACATGAATTCTATGTGCTAAGAAACAGAAAGCTGCTTGCTTTGAAAGTAACTTCTGTGTGAGAGGTGCTTCATGCATGGCTAGACTATTGATAATGCACAACAGACCTTTTTTTGCCTATGAAAGGTTACTGTGCCATTAGAACTCAGCAATCATATAGAAACGTACAGCTTGAATACCTTAGCACCCTGGCACCCACCCTCAACACCCTAGAAAGTTTGTTTCTTATCGTTCACCATGTTTAGGCGAGTTTAACTGCATTTTTTAGAAAAATTCTGCAACATAATGGCATGGTCTCTGAAGTATGCTGGAGGCAAAAACTCTAATACAGAAATGTCTCAGTGTTCATTCCGATATGGAAAAAGTGGAAAAGTGACTATTATTTCCTTTCATAAGCTCAACACCAAGCGTGGGCAGAGCGTCATTGCCATAGGTTTGCGTCATTGCCACTGTTTCCTCTAAAATACCTCCGCACATATGGTGTAGTGTACGGAGGTGTAGGAGTGTGTGTAGTGGCTGATTTAATGATTTACACATGCTCTCTATTATCAAGGGATGCAGGATTTCAACACACTCTACAACACTTATTGCATCCTCGTACTTAGCAATCAATGGAGCAACTCACTCCAGTTTAGAACTGGTTAAGCATGTAAATGTAAATTTGTAATTGGATTATCTTGCTGTCTGGCTGTTTATTTATCATCTGTCATCTAAAAAGTCCAGCAGTTGAGCCGAAAACAGTCTTCTGGCTCAGGTGGCTGCATTTTATTTCTGCCATCACTTTATTCCTTACCTCCTTCAGGACCAACATTATCAGACAGTGTCCTTTTGGAACAGGGATTCTTTTAAAACTTGGAAGTGTTGTTTTCCATCCATAAAACTCCCCATTTGAAAGTGTTCCGCATGCCGATTAAAGCGGACAATTCATTCCTTTCCCTGCTGCGTAAAAACACTCCGGTCATAGCATAAAAAAAGAACACTGCAGACAGTCCTAGAGCGTCTGCATTATGCATAACATACAGCCGTTTCGGCATGTCTGGTTTTACCCAGTTTGGAGCGGCCTGTGTTAGATCAAGATTATCTTGGCAGACGAACTTTCATTATTCAGATGGTTTGGTTTTCCTGACCCCTAGGAATAGTAGTTGAATCTGTCCAACATTTAATGAACATTGTCTTTTATTTATCCCCCCGACAGTGTCTGCCGCTGCCAGAGTTCTTACGGTGTCAGAAGAAACAGAGAAGACCATGCGGGTGACATGGAAACCAGCACCCGGCAATGTTGTCAATTATAGGGTGACGTATAAACCTCAGGGTGATACACGTCAGTTGGCCTCCAAAGCACCGGGAGGCACAGACACTTTAGTCTTGAGGCGCCTGCAACCCCAGACCACTTACGATATCACTGTGGTTCCCGTCTACAAGTTTGGTGATGGAAGAGCAAGACAAGGAGAAGGAACCACATGTAAGTTAATAGAAGATATATGACAACTTGTCCAAAGGTCCAAAGGTATTTGACTGTGAATATGCTATCGACAACTGTTTATTATCTCTGCAGTGTCTCTATATAAAGCTCCCAGAAACCTGCAAACTTCAGAGCCCACTAAAACCAGTTTCAGAGTGACCTGGGATCATGCTCCCGGGGATGTGAAGGGCTACAAGGTCACCTTCCATCCCATTGGAGAGGATGTGGACCTGGGAGAGTTGCTAGTAGGCCCCTATGACAACACAGTGGTTCTGGAGGAGCTAAGGTATGAGACGCCAAAGCAGACACATAAAACACTTAACAGACGTCTGAAGATATGCCCTATAAAACACCTTTAAAGTCAACGTGAAATCAAATGTACACTATATATCTTCTGAAAGCATGTTAATGGTCTTAGTGGTCATAGTTTTCAGTCATGTGAATGGCGTTGGGCTGATTGCATAAACTTCTTTGACTAGTCTTACAAGTTCATTTTTTTTCTTTGAGGCTGGACATAACTGTAAGTTAGTTACATAAAAAGTTTGAATTAGTGGCTATGTTTATGCAGCTGGCCCATGGAAAGCAAAACATCCATTGAATTCCGGCCTGTCAATGTTCCATCCAAATATTTAGATCACCTCTCATAAGGAAAGCAATGGTGAACAATGGGTTTAAAAGACTATTAATATTTAGTTTTATTTAACTGCATCGACACTCTCAGATGAGAACAAAATTTGAACTGAATTAAGCTTGATAATGACACTAGCACTGTGGTTACACTTTATTCCGATGGTCCACTTTAGACACTTTACTAACTATAAGTAACTTTTCAACTACATGCAACAGCATGTCAACTAACTCTCATTAGAGTATTAGTAGACTGTTAGGTATTAGTAGAATAAGTTTACATGTAGTTGCAAAGTTACTTATAGGCCTATTCAGTAGAATGTTTGTTGGGGAGCATCAAAATAATGTGTTAGCAGATATTAAGCAGACAGATATTAACTCTTTCCCTGCCATTGATGGAAATGTACAGCTTTCTGTGTTTTCACTGTTATACGGTAGGGGGTGCTATGACACATCTTCTGAAAGAATCCCCAGATCAAAACACAGGTGAAGAAGAAGCAGAGACAAGTGATAGCACATGTAAAAAAATGCGATCATCAACATTAAACAGCATATAAATCAAAACTATCTAATGTTACTGAATGAAATGTTGACCCAGGACGAGCTATAGGACTGTGAAGCTTTGGAGGTGTTGATGGACTCAATCTACTCCATCTGTGTTTTGATCATCGTTCTGAATCTGATCTGGAAGTAGTCTTTGATAAAAATGAGATTTTCTCAGCTTTTTGCTCAAAATGTTGCTTTTTTTATGAAACTTACCCACATTCAAGTGTTGATAAAAAAAAGCATAAAGCTAGAATAAAATGGTAATAAAATGTATATTTTGTTATATTGCGTGTTCAGATATTCATACAACAAAATATTCTAGGGGCCATGAAAATTTTGTGAAAATTATCAAAAATGCTGGCAGTGTCTGGCAACTTTTTTAAAAAACACTGGTGGGGAAAGAGTTAAGCAGACAGTTAGATATTAAGCAGACAGTCTAATACTCATATGACTGCTTGTTGACATGTAGTTGCAAGGTTACTTATAGTTAGTAGATTGTCTAAAGTAGACCATTGAAATAAAGTGTTACCGGCACTGTTATTGAACGAAACTGAATCAACATTGAACTGACTTGAGCTGAATAATGACACTATTGTTTTCCGTAGAGCTGCTTACAGCTGAATTGAATTTGTTGTGTTCATATTCTGGGCTCATCTGCTTGCCTGTATATAGTATTCATCATCTATTAGGTTCATACTGAATTTGGCCTTGTTGTGCACTCATATAAGGGTGAAATTGTACTTGATCATCTATTAGCCTTTAAAGGTTGATAGATGAGATTGTTGACTGATTGGTGTTGCTCTCATCATCTCAGGGCCGGAACCAAGTATACAGTGAGTGTGTTTGGTATGTTTGATGGAGGAGAGAGTATGCCATTGGCTGGAGAGGAGAAGACCACCCTCTCTGACGCCCCTCCACCTCCAACCTTTCAAACTCCAGGTAAGATTAATAAAAAAAGAATGGATCTCTTTCTGACCCCTGGTACTTTAACCCTCCCAAACTAACCAATCAGATCTCATGTTACCGCAGAGCATTCAGGTCGTTATGTACAAAGTAACTTGAGTTCCAAAACAATTAGCATACACCATTCGTTCTGAAATATAGGACAAATCTGTTGGTCTGCTATGCATTTAGTTCATCATAAAGACTCCATATATAACAAAGCGTAAAATTTTAAAATTCTTTGTCAGTTTGTAATGGGAAAAATAGGCAGCCATCTAGTGCTTTGAGTAATGGCAAATACCTTTCAGCACAGCTAATTGTGTTGTGAAAGAGCAGACAGGGTGACTGCGCCACATGGTAGCCATGTCTCTGCCATCGCAAGAGCTAGAAAGATCTATCTGCTTACAATTACTAATGCTTTACAACGTGGTTAGGAAAAAAGTGACATACAGAGTGAAAGCTTTGCAAATGGTCTGCTGACCCTGGTCTGGAATGTCTCTCCTAATTGGAAACAGATCCGATGGTGAGGGTCGGCCGACCAATACCAGCGGGAGAGGGAAAGGGATATATTCCCAGGCAAGAGATGAGGTGTAATGCGCAGCTAGTCATTTGCATGTGAAAAAAAAAAAAAAGTTCTATGGAAAAATTGGTACATGGTATACATGCCTCTATCTTGTATTTTACAAGTTGAATTGGTAACACTTTACATTAAGGTTCCATTAGTTAAAGGCACAATATGTAAGATTTTTGGATTAAAATATCCAAAAACCACTAGAACAATGTTATATATTTTGTTGACTTGTGTACTTACATTATCCCAAATGTTTCCAAGAATGTTTAAATCCAGAGAAGTAAGCAATTTTAACCAGGACACGGACTGTGCATCGCCTATCAATGACATCATACCCGCGTTACCCTTGATTTCCGGTTTTATTTTGTAGAAACCATGGAAACACCAAAGATGCTTTAATATATTATGTGTTTTATTAGACAGGTGAGCAACTGTTTGGATACGTTCATCGACAGAAAACTAATGATTGTTATATAGCTCAACACAGTTAGTCTTATTGTTTAAATCTGGTTTTCATGATTTACCGCGAGTACCATGTTTTACCATGCCTAATATCGATCTAGCTCACTGCAGTGTGAACAAGTGTCTCATAGTAGCCGCCGAGCGAACGCACAGAGTAGCATTATAACATAACTTTCAACACACTCAAATGTGTGTAATATGATAAAACAGCGCTGCGTTACCCCACATACACATGAGCGGAAGAAGCGGAAGCGCTCGTCTGCGGCAGAATAAAAGCTCCGCCAAATCAAGGCATCATCAAGCTACGCCTTTGTTTTGAATAAACGACCTCTAGCGGAAAAAATTACATATTGTGGCTTTAACTAAATTATGAACTAACAATAATAAATACTAGTAAAGCATTTATTACTATTCTTAGTTTGTCAATTTCAAAATGTACTAATACATTATTAAAATCAAAACTTGTAACTGAGCTAACATGAACTAACAATGAACAGTTGTATGTTTATTAACTAACATTTAATTAGTTAATATTACAGACATTAAAATCTAACATACTGTAAAAAAAAATGTATTGCATTTTTATTTAAAATAAATAACTAACATTAACTAATGGGACCTATTAGTTCAATATAAAATAACATGAATTTCAGAATTTCTTAGTATTTGGTCTGAGCTTTAGCTTTAATGACAGCAGCACTCAAGATAATCATGTTATCCCTGGTTTAAGGATATCAAAGTTAACATGGTCAATATTACAAATGTGCTTATTTCATTAGTGAACTAGTGAAGAATCTTAAATATTAAATATTGCGAGATATAAAGTCAGAATTGAGATATAAAGTCAGAATTGCGTGATATAAAGTCAGAATTGAGATATAAAGTCAGAATTGCGAGATATAAAGTCAGAATTGCGAGATTTAAAGTCAGAATTGCGAGATATAAAGTCAGAATTGAGATACAAAGTCAGAATTGCGAGATATAAAGTCAGAATTGCGAGATACGAGATATAAAGTCAGAATTGCGAGATATAAAGTCAGAATTGAGATATAAAGTCAGAATTGCGAGATATAAAATCAGAATTGAGATGTAAAGTCAGAATTGCGAGATATAAAGTCAGAATTGCGAGATATAAAGTCAGAATTGAGATAAAGTCAGAATTGCGAGATATAAAGTCAGAATTGCGTGATATAAAGTCAGAATTGAGATATAAAGTCAGAATTGCGAGATATAAAGTCAGAATTGCGTGATATTAAGTCAGAATTGCGTGATATTAAGTCAGAGTTGCGTGATATAAAGTCAGAATTGCGAGATATAAAGTCAGAATTGCGAGATATAAAGTCAGAATTGCGAGATATAAAGTCAGAATTGCGAGATATAAAGTCAGAATTGCGTGATATAAAGTCAGAATTGCGAGATATAAAGTCAGAATTGCGAGATATAAAGTCAGAATTGCGTGATATAAAGTCAGAATTGTGAGATATAAAGTCAGAATTGAGAGATATAAAGTCAGAATTGCGTGATATTAAGTCAGAATTGCGTGATATAAAGTCAGATTTGCGAGATATAAAGTCAGAATTGCGTGATATAAAGTCAGAATTGTGAGATATAAAGTCAGAATTGAGAGATATAAAGTCAGAATTGCGTGATATTAAGTCAGAATTGCGTGATATAAAGTCAGAATTGCGAGATATAAAGTCAGAATTGCGAGATATAAAGTCAGAATTGCGTGATATAAAGTCAGAGTTGCGTGATATTAAGTCAGAGTTGCGTGATATAAAGTCAGAATTGCGAGATATAAAGTCAGAATTGCGAGATATAAAGTCAGAATTGCGTGATTTTAAGTCAGAATTGCGTGATATTAAGTCAGAGTTGCGAGATATGAAGTCAGAATTGCGAGATATAAAGTCAGAATTGCGAGATATAAAGTCAGAATTGCGAGATATAAAGTCAGAATTGCGAGATATAAAGTCAGAATTGCGTGATATAAAGTCAGAATTGCGAGATATAAAGTCAGAATTGCGAGATATAAAGTAAGAATTGTGAGATATAAAGTCAGAATTGTGAGATATAAAGTCAGAATTGCGTGATATAAAGTAAGAATTGTGAGATATAAAGTCAGAATTGCGAGATATAAAGTCAGAATTGCGAGATATAAAGTAAGAATTGTGAGATATAAAGTCAGAATTGCGTGATATAAAGTCAGAATTGCGAGATATAAAGTCAGAATTGCGAGATATAAAGTAAGAATTGTGAGATATAAAGTCAGAATTGCGAGATATAAAGTCAGAATTGCGAGATATAAAGTAAGAATTGCGAGATATAAAGTCAGAATTGCGAGATATAAAGTAAGAATTGTGAGATATAAAGTCAGAATTGCGTGATAAAAAGTTGTTATTACCTTTTTTTTGTTTATTCTGTGGCGGAAACAAGCTTCCATAATTCTGGCCCCACTGTATGTAAAGGAGCCACATTGAGCGATTCACTGAATGGAACACACATGACTCCTATAGGAAACAGCTGATCTGATAGTTAACGGTTTAAAATCTCACATCTGCTTTATCCATTTCAATAAAAGTTTACAGTTACACTTTATTTCGATTGTGCTCTTTAAACATTCTACTAACTATAAGTAAATTTGCAATTACTTGTCAACTAACTCTCATTAGAGTATTAGTAGACTCAGACTGTTAGGTTAGTGTTAGTAGAATAAGTTGACATGTAGTTGTAAAGTTACTAATAGTCAGTAGAATGTCTGTTGGGAGCATCAAAATAAAGTGTTAGCAGATATTAAGCAGACAGTCTACTAATACTCTAATGACTGCTAGTTGACATGTAGTTGCAAAGTTACTTATGGTTAATAGAATGTTTAAAGTGGACCATTGAAATAAAGTGTTACCAAGTTTACTGAAAAAAAAAAATACCACTCCCCCCACTTTCTTTGAATCGCACAGTCATTATATAATACGTTATGTGTTGTCATACAAGATGATGAAAGCTCAACATGTGTTTGCTCTCTTGACATGCTTAAGGAAGCCCATGCTTGTCTGTACTGCGCTAGATCCTTTCAGCTGTTAATACACTTAAATTCATACATTTTAATATTTTTCTTTCATTACAGAGAGTATTTTTTTCCAGTGGACTTACTAGTTTCCTTATAATGCAGAAAAAGGTTTTAGATTGATATTATTGTTTGTAATAATTAGCTTGTTAAAGGTAAAGTGTTTATTTTTTCCAATGTTAAAATACTTTCTTATATTTTAGTTTAGCATGCAAAGACGGGATTGAGATATAAAAGCGCCATTGCGAGTTATAAAATCAGAATTGCATGATATAAAGTCAGAATTGTGAGATAAAAAGTTGCAATTGCCTTTTTTATTTTTTTATTCTGTGGTGGAAACAAGCTTCCATAATTGTGTGTGTGCAATGCATTGACCAATCATTTGCATGTGTGTTTGTTTACTTGTTCCTGGCCTTAGTGTTTAGGGTGCAAGGAGTCGTAATTTAAAAGTGAGAATTCCATTAATAAATCTCTTTTAAAGCCTTAAATAATTAGTTTTATTGCTACTAAGAAATTCACACACAGTGTCAAGATAAAACATTTCATAATAACCACAGCATTTTAATATATTAGCTGGCTATATCGATTGAGTGTTATCTATCCATGTTTTTTTCTTCTTTTCCTTTTTTTTTTTGCTTGAGGGAATGATCTATAAATCAGACAATTATGCAACATGTTCTCTTTGAGCAGGGCCAGACGGGCGGCACTTTCCCTCTTTTCCCTTCATTCAGGTATCCGGAGAGACAGCACAATGGGACACAGACCAAGACATCTCTTACGAACAAAGAGTTTATAGTTTAAAAGATGTTATTTAATATAATGTGTAAAATGTATCATCTTTTCAAAATGCCAAATAAATTGTTTTGTCATGCTTTGCATGACTGTGTGAATGTTTTGTGTGTCCTACGTGTCGATCTGCATCCTTTATCACAAATCACAATCCATTTTTATCTTTGCGACCGCTTAATACTAGTTTTTATTATTATTATTAATTTTATGATAATTAACTGACTGACTGAATTGTTCTCTGGTCATACAGATGTAATGTGCAAAACCACAGCCCAGGCCGATATCGTCCTGCTTGTGGATGGATCTTGGAGCATTGGTCGTCTAAACTTCAAGACCATAAGGTCTTTCATTGCTCGCATGGTGGGTGTCTTTGACATCGGGCCGGATCGTGTCCAGATTGGTAAGAGAAATTTATCCTGAATCCTATATTAGCGAGAAGGTCCACAGCTAAGCGACACTCATAGGAAGGAAAAATCTTTGGTAATGCAATTCTTTCCCCTAGACAGCACTGAGATTCAATGAAGATCAGATGGAGACTCCTCAGATGTTTCCCCTAAAAATGTCACTTGTAATCTCATATGTGTGCTTTAGAGAGTTCTCAACAATGTCTGATACCAAATTTTGCAATCAAAAGTCAAATCTCAGTATTACTATAAAATTTTTCCAAGATTAAAAGACCTGAGCTGCTATGCACATGTGTTTTATAGCCCTATGCTCTTACTGTGTCTTCAAACATTTTGTGATAAAACATCTGAGACAAAATCTGTACTATAAAAGAGAACTTTCTAAAATGGTATCGTCATCTGTGTATAAATATGAACACTATTGTCCATTTATAGGTCTGGCACAGTACAGTGGAGACCCAAAGACAGAGTGGCACCTAAATTCTCACAGAACCAGAAACGAACTGCTGGAGGCCGTGGCCAATCTACCCTACAAAGGAGGAAACACTCTGACTGGTAAATCATATTGTGTTCTGATCTATACATCACACCCAGCATCATTCATTCGTGGTGAAATCCCAAAGTGTGTGTGGAAAGTTTGTCTTCTACTTGTCATGTTGTCATCAGTTCTCTAGATTGTCTTTGTATGGCGTAGCATAAACACAGTAAAGCCTGACATATGAAACAATAGTCATAAAATATATATTTTTTAAATGGAACAGTTGATTGACCTTTTAGACAAAATAAAAAAAAAAAATGCATGTGTTTTTAGTTGAGTATCATATTTGACAGATCAGGCTTTTATGGCTCATATAGACTGATATAGTGAGAATGTGGAGCTCAAACTCGAGCAGGAAAAACATCTAAATTTTATTCAGAGGCCCAAACTGAGCAAAAATATGCAATTTGGTGCAGATGCTGATATTTATATGGCCAAGAAGTAAGATGAATTTCTGAGGCTTGTAATGTAAATCAATGAGATCTTCATAACAGTATAACAGATACTTACATAAAATGCATATAAATATCAGTTATCACTCTATATCTGCCCATAATATGTCTTAGTAAGATGATATAGTTTATGATCAAAGCTCTGTAGTTTTTATTACAATGCAATACAATGATGATTGAGAGATGAACAAATAAACCTTCCTCAAAAGCCTGATGATCATATTTGATACTCACATTTAAACATGATTTTTCAAAAAAAAAAAAAAAATGATGTATGGATAATCAAGTAAACCTGCTTCAGTCCAGTAAGTGTTCATCTTGAAATATTACTAACAATTTAGTAATACTTTATAAAAATCAGTAAAGATTTCACAGCAAACAGACACACGAACCATGAGGTGGATGTTTGTACAATTATACTAAAAGGCCTTTTACTTGCTAAAAAAGTAGAAACTATCAATCAGACGACAGAAGCCATGTAGTAGATTGTATGCAACAGGTTTTTCAGCAAAGTTTTCATTATTTAGAGACCTTAAAAATGTGAGAATCAAATATGAAACAGTATGTTTATAAAGTTAAGGTCTTCACTAGACGCTGTGTCCATGTACTTTTGGCCAGGTTGTGTATTTAGACTAATATTATCAATATTGTCTTATTCCACAGGCCTTGCTTTAAACTACATCCTTCAGAACAATTTCAAACCTAACGTTGGTATGCGTCCAAACTCCCGGAAGATCGGTGTCCTGGTTACTGATGGCAAGTCCCAGGATGACATCATGGTCAACTCTCAGAATCTCCGGGACCAGGGGATTGAACTATATGCCATTGGTAAGAACAAGTTTCCCCTTATGGTCAGGAATACTTTGCGGTCTGATGTGAAAGACACTGGATAATGAGTCACTCTGCAGCTATATTTGCACAGCCTCTGGACAGCTACACTATATTGCCAAAAGTTTTGGGACGCCTGCATTTACATGGACATGAACTTTAATGACATCCCATTCTTAATCCGTAGGGTTTAATATGGAGTTGGCCCACCCTTTGCAGCTATAACAGCTTGAACTCTTCTTTGAAGGCTTTCCACAAGGTTTAGAAGTGTATTTATGGGAATTTTCGACCATTCTTCTAGAAGCGCATTTGTGAGGTCAGGCACTGATGTTGGACGAGAAGGCCTGGCTCGCAGTCTCCGCTCTAATTCATCCCAAAGGTGTTCTATCGGGTTGAGGTCAGGACTCTGTGCAGGCCAGTCAAGTTCCTCCACACCAAACTCACTCATCCATGTCTTTATGGACCTTGCTTTGTGCACTGGTGCGCTGTCATGTTGAAACAGGAAGGGGCCATCCACAAACTGTTCCCACAAAGTTGGGAGCATGAAATTGTCCAAAATGTCTTGGTATGCTGAATCATTAAGAGTTCCTTTCACTGGAACTAAGGGGTCAAGCCCAACCCCTGAAAAACAACCCCACACCATAATCCCCCCTCCACCAAACTTTACACTTGGCACAATGCAGTCAGGCAAGAACCGTTCTCCTGGCAACCCAGAACCCAGAACCAAACCCAGACTCATCCATCAGATTGCCAGACAGAGAAGCGTGATTCGTCATTCCAGAGAACACGTCTCCACTGCTCTAGTTTCCAGTGGCGGCGTGCTTTATACAACTGCATCCGGCACTTTGCATTGCACTTGGTGATGTAAGGCTTGGATGCAGCTGCTCAGCCATGGAAACCCATTCCATGAAGCTCTCTACGCACTGTTCTTGAGTTAATCTGAAGGCCACACGAAGTTTGGAGGTCTGTAGCTATTGACTCTGCAGAAAGTTGCTTCTGTGCACTGTGCGCCTCAGCATGCGCTGACCCCGCTCTGATGTTACGTGGATTTTAATAGTTGCTGTTGTTCCCAATTGCCTCCACTTTGTTATAATACCAATAACAGTTGACTGGAATATTTAGCAGTGAGGATATTTCACGAATGGACTGGTGGCAACCTATCACGGTACCACGCTTGAATTCACTGAGCTCCTGAGAGCGACCCATTCTTTCACAAATGTTTGTAGAAGCGTCTGCATGCCTAGGTGCTTGATTTATACACCTGTGTCCATGGAAGTGATTGGAACACCTGAATTCAATGATTTGGAGGGGTGTCCAAATACTTTTGGCAATATAGTGTTTTTTGGGCATCCAAGACCAAGTCCTATCTACAAAAAACTGCTTGCCGAACTCACATTTAAATAACATATTTCAAATCAGCAACAAAATCTGATATGAACTGTCCCATAAATTATGTTTCTCATGCTCAAATAGCGTTAAAAAAAAGGTTATATTTCAGGCTGGACCAACCAATGCACATGTGCAGTCCTAAGCGTGTTGAATATCTAAAGTCTTTGGTTTCATGTAGAATGGACTTTAACATGTTCTGTGACCTCTAGGTGTAAAGAACGCAGATGAGAATGAGCTGAGAACCATCGCTTCTGATCCTGATGACATCCACATGTACAACGTGGCTGACTTCTCCTTCCTGCTGGACATCGTGGACGACCTGACGAACAACCTGTGTAACAGTGTCAAGGGTCCAGGTATGACTGAGGTCAAACAATAAGCCTGAGAGACGCTGTTGCACTATTACAGTGCCGTGATACATTATTTCTCAGAAAGGTAGAGTAGGAATTAACTGGATAATAAAAAGTGGGTGTTCCATATGAGAATGGAGGTCTAAGTGACATCAGTGGAACAGCAAAGTTGTTTTATAGGAATGGCTTATTATTTTTTGATTAACCCTTAAATGCATGAATGTTTTGCCAATCATTATTACATATTTGGGTCTTTAGCGACCCGGATCTATATCTAACACATATGCATCTCTACCTGTCGTGATAATATAAAACTCTCCTGATATTAGAGTAACAATTACAGAAGAATAAAATAAAGCATATTTTGTGACCTTTTGAAGCTTGGAAGGGTTCAGTTTGAGCAGATGTTTTATACTATCATCACTGTCCTCGTCAGAGCTCATTTCCCAGTACATTCAGCATCTGGCTCATATTCGCCATCTCAGACATATTCTCAAAACTACCATCTTCAAAATCAATGTTTTGATCACTGACAGCTTCTTCACCAGATCCACAATCAAGTGACAGTGACACTAATGTTTGATTGCGTTCAGTACTTGCTCTGCAGTAAATCGCATGATGCAAAGTAGAGTACCTAAAACGCCCTTAAAATCACTGTAACACAGTCTTGAGTGATTTATTGTTTTTTTGTTTTGTTTGTTTGTTTGTTTTAATTGTGGCAATGGCAACATGAAAAAATACAAGATATTAATTGTAATAATCACCATTATCAGTTTCTTGACGGGTGATATTCTTCATATTCTTCATATATTCTTCTGTTTTATAGAATAGAGCACAGCAGCTGGGTTCCAAAAGTTCCTAAAAGTTCCAAAAAAGTTCCAAAAGTTCCTAAAATTCTCATAGATCAATTTTTATGATCCTTTCAACACAGACCTACCATGAGTTCTGACATTATCTTAAATTGCTGCAAAAAATTATATCTGCAATGCTTCATGGGATTGTAGTTCTTTCCCTTTTAAAATATGTTACACAGTCCAGCTTTGCCCTTTTTTCTCATTTTCAAATATTTTACTTTTTGCTTCAAATCAAATTTAAAATTTTTGTAATATTATAATTTCTCTGAGCTGGGTGCTTTGGTTCATGGCAAAAATTCCTACATGGAAACCATGTCTCATTTTTTCCTTTGCTACACTGGAAGTTGCCATTTCCTCAAGAGATTACATGAACTATAACACTGTAATTCTCTAACAGTGCTCTAAATGTTTCCCAAAATGGCAGAAGATAAAACTAATCAGTCGAAAGTTCAAAAATATTAACAGTATCTGTTGTTTATTTCAGTTTATTACAGTCAGTGCCATTTCTTGACTGGGCTGCTTCTAGCCTGTGTGTGTGTTTTTTTTTTTATTTGGAGCCTGGGACGTCTGTCTGCGCCTGGATCAAGTATCAAGAGTGTCAAAGTTTCATCACAAAGAGGTCAAAGCCTTCAGGGGCTTAGTTTTGTAAAAAGAGGAATAGAAAAGGAAAGACATTTTTTAGACCTAGCTGTTGATAGCACTCCATCGACACGTCAACATAATAGCATTAGCAGAAGAAGATGGTTTTTTTTTAAAAATGTTATGAGAAAGAGGGTGATCAGAAATAAAAAATATTTAGTCTATATTGAAAATATATATATATTGAAAATTAATGGTGGTGTAATAATGATTGCCAGAAAACCAGAAAACATGATATAGTGTCCAATCACATGTGGAAATAGATGAATAAAAACAGTCAATAATTTATATCTCCCATGAAATATTTGAATATGCATATAATTATTCTAATGCATAACAGTGTGAAATTGAACTCTAAAATTCTAAATACGTTTAAAACATACTAGGAACATCATGACCTTTCTTTCGTTTCACAGAATTATGGGTCAGTTTCAGAAACAACCCTGATGACAGTAAACATGTAACAGTGCAATTCTGGCGTATGTGGGGGGTCAAAGGCTAAACCCTAATTACCATCATTACCCCTCACAGGAGGAGGCCCGGAGCCACCCACCGATCTGACGACCTCAGAAGTGACCCATTACTCCTTCCGGGCCACCTGGGTCGGCCCTGATGAACCTGTAGAGAAGTTCAGAATAGAGTATATGAGCACAGCAGGAGGAGAACCAGAGCAGGTATGAGCACTTCATATCTATGCCAAGATGACTATTGCTTATGCTTAGGGATTTGAACTGAAGTAACAAAATCAGTGTTTTAAAAGTAATGCGTTACAATATTCATTACTCCCTAAAAAAGTAACTAAGTACTAGTTACTTTTTAAAGTAATGTGTTACGTTACTTTTTCTCACCAGGCCTTGCAGGTGTTTTTTTTGTGTTTTTTAAAGAGAAATTCTTTTTTGTTATGCATTCAACAACACAGCCTATATAACATACACCTTAATTTTCTTTTAAAACACATTTAAAATATTCATATATTCTGAGAACTTTCTTATTTCCTGACCTCTAGAGAGCTAGAGGGTTACATTCCCTGCTGTACAAATCTTTTTATTCAAAGTTAAAAGTGTTTTGTTCATTTTGTACTTTTTTTCTATTCCCGCATCACACATCTATGGAAGCTTGTTTCCGCCACTGAATAAAAAAATAAAAAAGGTAATTGCGACTTTTTATCTTGCAATTCTTTTTTTCTTGCAAGACTTTTTTTTTCTTAGAATGATATAATTGCATGATATAAACTCGCAAGTGCATGTTATAAAGTCAGAATTGTGAGATATAAAAGTTTATTTTAGTCTGTCTTTTTCCCCCTCAGAATTGGACTTTATAACTCGCAATTGCGAATTTATCAGAATTGTGAGATAAAAAGTCACAATTATCTTTTAAATTGTTTTATTCCGTGGCGGAAACAAGCTTCCATATGAGTCTAAGTGACTACGATAGGGAGAAGAGACATAATTTTAATTCAGTAGTTTAAAAAATGTTTAAGCAAATTAATTCAACTAAAAAAGTATAAGTTTAATAAAAAAGCTACATTTTGAACAAAAAGCTGAGAAAATCACGTTTTTGTCAAAGACTTCCTCCGGATTGGATTCATAATGCTGATCAAAACACAGAGTCCATCAACACCCCCAAAGCTTCACAGTCCTGTAGCTCGTCCTGGGTCAACATTTCATTCAGTAACACTAGGTGTTTGACTTATATGTTGAATGTTTGATGATCTCATAAAGCCAAAAGTATACCTTGTTTTTTTACGCGTACGCGAGTGTATGTGCACAGTTTAATGCACAGTCCTGCAAAGTATACTTCTTTTGCCTCGTACACGGGCATTCGACGCATGCGCAGTTTTGAGCAATCTCTCGACATGAGTTACAACCCATGTAAATACTGCAAAAAAATTAAAAAAGTACAAAGTAAGCGGTGCGCGTTCAGTACGTGTGTACTCTTCTGATGACAGAATTCGAGTCACGCGCACTGTACGCTGTAAAAAGTGTACTTGAAGTATACTATAAGTATACTTTGGCCTTTAGCTTACATGTGCTTCGCTTGTTATTGGATCCGGAGATTCTCTTTCAGAAGATGTGTAATAGCGCCCCCTACCGTATAACAGTGAAAACATGGATTGTTGGGAAAACTCGTCAGTGGCGAGGCAGTGCTGTGTCGTAAATGACAGAAAATCTTGTCAATGGCGTGTTAATAGTGTTAATTAGTGTTAATGCATTACTTTACTCGTTACATCAAAAAAGTAATCTGATTACATAATGCACGTTACTTGTAATGCATTACCACCAACAATGCACATAAATGATGCAGAATGAACAAGCAAAGAAGGACAAAGTGAGCCAAAACTAGTCTGGAAACAATTTGGAAAGGCTAACTTGTATTTGACCAAGAAATGAATCATTTGTTGTCATTGCAAACACAGTAGTGTCCTATTCTTGTGTGTTCTCACCTTTATTGTGTTCCTCTGTTGCAGTTGTTTGTCGACGGGACGGTGACGACTGTGGTCTTGGAGAGTCTTACTCCACTGACAGAGTACATAGTGAAGGTTTACTCAGTGGTGGGAGAGGAGAGCAGTGACCCCCTCAAAGGCACAGAGACCACATGTAAGTGAGCATTTACCCATAATTCACTCTTCACCAGAACTGCCAGAGCCAATTCCTCAACAGTATGTGTCAGCACACCAAAACACACAGCACACCAATAATCTGAGAAGATATCCAACAATGGACAAATGTAATCACTGTTTTGGAAGCACATATTAATGAGGTTGTGGTTCTGCACCATTTTTAGTTGTAATGCATTGTTTGTTTTGGACGTTTTATATGGTAAAATTACTTTGGAATACCATGGAAATACCATGGTATTTATATACAGTAATCATTCACATTGTGTCACACAATACGTGGGTGATTAACACAAAACATTTTGTGTTTTTATTCAAAACATAACTTTTTGTTTTTTTAAAGAAATTAATACTTGTATTTAGCAAGGATGCATTCAATTGATCAAACATGACAGTAAAAACATTTACAATATTACATAAATCTATTTAAAAAAAATCTGCTATTCATCAAATTATCCTGAAAAAATATGTATCATGGTTTCCACAAAAATATGAAGCAGCACAACTGTTTTCAACACTGATAATAATCAGAAATGTTTCTTAAGCAGCAAATCAGCATATGATAATGATTTCTGAAGGATCATGTGACACTGAAGACTGATCAAATTCAGCTTTGATCACAGGAATAAATTACATTTTACAATATATTCACATAGAAAACAGTTGATATTTGAAAGTTGAATACTGTGATATTTCACAATATACCTGTTTTACTGTGTTTTTACTGTGTGATTAAATAAATGCATCGTTGCTGAACATGAGACTTACTGTATGTTTCTGTAAAGCAAAATATTAATATTTTAGTATCATCTTTACTGTTTAAAAATGACCAGGATTTGCTGATGTTTAGCCAGTCACTGAGAAGGTGCAATTAAAATGCTATGCAATGTACATTGCTAATACATGTGCTAATATTGCTGTACTCTTTTTGCCACATTTAACCCTAATGCCATCATTCCTTTCACAGCGCTCTGAATGTAACCGTGTTTCATACGGCATGATGCTGCTTTGCACCGCAAAGTGTCACTGTATTATTTCATGTACATCCATGTTGTCTTTACACTGAAAAAAGGATTTTCTTACTCAGTATTTTGACTTGTTTTCCAGTACCAATATCTAAACGTTCTTAAATCAAGATCACATTTACTTGAGAAGAATAATGACATAAGATATTAACTTGTTTTCTGAAAAATATATCAAAGTTAACCAAGCTTATGCTTAAAACAAGAAAAAATAGCTGCCAATAGGGTAAGAAAAATAATCTGGTTCGCTTTCAGTCGGTCACGGCGTACGTCAGAATGTGAACCGACGAATTGGGATCCCAATTTGTCGGTTCACATTCTGACGTACGTCTCTGTTCCCTCCTTCAGGGAATGAGGGTTACATGCGTAACCGAGACGTTTTTCCTTAGAATTAAGTTGATTTTTTCTTACCCCATTGGCAGATATTTGTTCTTGTTTTAAGCATAAACTAACTTAGTCATTTCTATTCTCAAGTAAATGTATCTTGATTTAAGAATGGTTAGATATTAAAATACTATTGTAAGAAAATCATTTTTGTTCGCAGTGTATGTGTCGACATTTGCATTGTCTGTTTGTCTGTCAGTCATTTCCATCACGTGAGTATCCCATGATCATTCTCATCCAACCATCGTCTATCATTCCATTCCACCTGGTCACGCATCCATCATTCCATCCGGAATGCTTCCATGTTCCCATTCGAGCTTCAGTCCGCTTAGAAGGATAGTCAGGGCTCAAAATGAATAAGAGAAAGAGAGAAAAGTCATGTTCCCCTCTGTAGTGCCTCTCAGTGCTGTGAGGAACATGAGCATCTACAAAGTGCGCTCCACCACCATGAATGTGAGATGGGATGCGGCCAAAGGGGCCACAGGCTACATGCTTCTCTACAACGCCCTTAACGCCACTCAACCCTCTGCGGAGAAGGAGGTACGGCGACGCCACACATTTTAACCACTGCCCAGCCTGCTGGCCCAATGTCCACACTGCAAAAAAAATATTTTTTTACTTATATGATTTAAAATCACTTAAAGGGATACTTATTTTAAATAAAACTTGGCGTTTTTTTTTAAATCGGTGCCACCTGACTAGAGAAAACAAAGAAAAAAGGCTGTTGTCTTCCCTTTTGCCTGATACAGTTAGGTAGGAAAACTTCAACACCCATAATGCACTGGGCATGTTGCCACCCCGACTAGTGCTCTGCTATGGATACGCTTACCAAAGTCAAGTATGGTGCATTCAAGTCATGTCAAAAAGATCGTATTTATAAGTTGAACGCACATGAACGGCACCACAATGTCGTAAATACGAGTGGGAAGCTCTGGATTTTCTTTAAGCCCCGATCTTTATAAGTTGGGGGTGTGTCTGTGAAAAATGTGGCGGAGTACCACAATACTTATAGGTATTTATTTAGCAGTGACATTGTCAAGCTTTTTCATTTAGCCTACAACAAAATAAGCTTATTCCCTGCACAAAATATAATAGCATTGTAATATAAAAATACAATATGTAACAATAAAGTTTACAGTGGCTTCATAAATTAATTAAAAACATTAAAAAGCAAAGCGATCTGATGCACATTCTTTGTTCTTCATTTTCTAGAAGTAGAGTTTAAAAACCTTGCTGTATTTTTGTGTAGTTAATTAAAGGTGCTGTATGTAAGTTTTTCACTTTACTAAAGCATAAAAATACCATAATATGCTTGCAGATATGTAGGAAACATGCTAAATTCACCTACTTGTTTCTCAGAAAAACAATGCTACAGCCAGCTATTCTACTTTGAAATGTGCGTTGCTTGTCTGAATGTCTGTTTTTGTTTTGGTCTGTGCGATACCGCACGCCGCCAGTTTACCCAATAGTATTTTGACACCACGGGTTGCCAGTTGGCGGAAAACACAGCACATTACTGCAGCCATGGAAGCCAGCAAACAAACTGGGTCAGAGATCGCAGATTCTACCCTACCTAAAAAGCCTCAGCATTCATCTAAAACCCGAGAGCATATTAAAACGCGGATAAATCAACTCGTCAACTTACAGTGTGGCTTTCATTGTCAATTGCGCTCGCTCCTGTTGAGTGTCCTCAAGCTGGCAACCCGCGTGAGAGTCGAGTCTGAGGAGGAGGGGGCGGGGGAAACAACGCTCTCCAATATTGTGAATTTGGACTGCAGTACCTATTTCAACCCTACATACCGCACCTTTAAGAGAAGGTACAGCACCATCTTGCTCCGACGAAAGTGACTTGAACGCATCTGACATTGTAAACATGACTTCCCAACTCGTAAATATGAACTTCCCAGTAGGACTTGAATGCACCGTTACGTTTTTTACGTTTGTTCTACAACGAAGAATTCAAAGAGTAGACGTTTAGCGGGAGTGAGTTACTTTCGGTTTTCGGTTAAGGATCCAGCGTGTTGTGGCGGCTGAAGGCTACAAAGAATCGGAAAAATACGGAGGCTGAATCCGAAATCGCCCCCTATACCCTTAAATAAGGCATTTTTTTAGGGAACAGCTATTTGTAGTGGTGTCCGAAATCATAGTGGACGTTATTGAGTGCACTCATTCAATCCCACATTGCACCGCAATAACAAGTGTACAACTGATGTACACACAACGGCTGTCCGAATTCACTCACTCGTTTTCATTCACTCCTTCAAGTGAACTATATTCATGGACTAATGTAGGGAATAGTGATTGAGGGTTTAGGGGGTGATTTCGGATTCAGCCGGAGAGAACACAGAGACGGAAAATCTGAAAAACCTTTGTGTTTGTAGTCAACATTTCAAACTGGATGACAACTGACAGTGATTTATGCCAATTTATGATTTGGCATAACGGAGGGGAAAAACTGCCATTTTCACGAATTTTCCCTGGAGCTGTCAAAAGACTTTTGCTGACAAATAAATGTGAATTTCTCAGTTGTTAATTTATATAATACTGACATTGTAACAATAACAAACAGGTTGAAAATCGGCTAAGTTACATTTTAAGATATTAAGTCCAAAAAATTTATGAAAATTATGTGTTTATGGACTAGAAAAAATATCTGCCATATGGGGTAACAAAATAACTTAATTCAAAGGGAAAACAAGATATTTCTTACCCTATTGGCAGATATTTTTGCTTCTTTTAAACATAAACTCACTTAACACTCAAGTAAATGTATCTTAATTTAGCGATGTATAGATATTTGTAAAAAAAAAATACTGAGTAAGAAAGTTCAATGCATTTTTCAATATGAAGATGAATATTTCAAAAATAAGTGCAAAAAGTGTAAATGAAAATAATTTTGGACTTACTGGAAGAGACAAAATGTTCTAATGGAAACCCAGTGGTGTTATGCAGCTCAAATCTGTCAACAACTATGACATACTGTAGCAGAAAGAGAAAATGGAAAGCATTTTTGGAGATATTGTAGATACCACAGGTGGTAGGTCTACATTTAATGGCTTTAAAAACCTCCTTTATATTGCAGCTTTTGGAAAATAACAGCCTATTAGCACTCTGGGGCTTTTTAGCACAGTTTCTCTTTCAAGTATTTCACATAATAGGAAGATCCAGAGGTCTCGACGTCAGTTCTGGCTAGAATCTGAAGTCCACAGGACTCGTCTCAGAGCGCAGATGTTTCAAAATTGCTCCTCCATTTTTTTTTCATTAGAAAGAAAGAATAAGCTTAGAGATTTTCTTCTGCTAGTTTAGATAATTATAGTTGGTAGATCCTCTCATAATATCACTAAAAAAATCTTACTCATATCAGTACAAATATCTAAACATCTTTAAATCAAGAGAAGCAAAATTGTTTTCTTGTTTTCTGAAAAATGTATCAAAATCAAGTCAGTTTTACAAGACAAAAACCTACCAAAACCTACCAATATAAGTTTTTTTTTTTGAAAACAAGACCTAATATCCTAAGTAATTTTGCTTCTCCAGTAAATGTATCTTAATCTAAAAAATATTTAGCTATTTGCATTAAAACGAGACAAAAAGACTAAGTAAGAACATGTTCCCTTTCAGTCGGTCACGTTCGACGAACGTCAGACGTAACCGACGAATTGGGATCACTTCTGGGAGACCCTATCAGCTTCGAGTGTATAGAGAACGGGCCAATGGCCATTGGCGTGCGAGATTTGCATCTCGCGCTCCGCCCCGCATCGCGGGTATAAACAGGAAGCAGATGCAGCGCACATTTGTCATTAACTTCGGAGCCGAACACGGTGTCGATGAAGGAGACTGTTCCTGCTTCAGCAGAGAGAGAAAGAGAGAAAGAAAGAGAGAAGAGGCGTCTTTGAGTGCTGGGAGAGAAGGCACGATCAGCGGCGACAGCGAGCTCACTGAGTACAGTGATAAACTGCTGTTTTCACAGCACTGTTTTGTCTTTTGGTTCGGTGAGGGCGTTCCCAGCAGTGAGTGCATACACAGGCTGCACTACCTTCCTGTGTTTTGCCGCGGTCGTTCCTGGGTGCTTCAGCACATTAAAAAAGAGCTTTCTTCTAAAAGAGCAACACGTCTTTTTCAAGATGTCATTCCACCCGTGCGTTTCTGGATGCGGTCGTTCCTTGTCACCAGCTGACGGTCACAATCGTTGTCTTACGTGTCTGGGCATTCAGCATGCTGAGGCAGCGTTTGTGGATAGTTCATGTTCCCACTGCGGGAACATGACTATCTCGGCGCTAAGGTCGAGACTCTCCTACCTTCGGGAAGGCGGAGTCCCCTTACCTATGCCCCGATCTAGTGCTATTCCTGCTGGACAGCAGAATAGACCTACTTTGGCGAATAGCCAGGGTGACCTGAGGATCACGTTTAAGGCTACCCCACCGAGTCAAACTCCGTGGGCCCCTATTCCCTCTGAAGTGCCGCAACCGGTTGAGTTACCGGAAGAGCGTGCTGGCCCCTCCCATGGGCGTCCACCCGTGACTTTCGGGGCTCCAGCAGATGACAGGATGTCGATCGCTGCATCGGAGGGGGAGTTTCAGTCCTTGGGGATGAAGACTCGGCTGCGTTGCCTCCCTCTGGGAGAGCGGCGTTGCCCGAGACGGACCCCGAGTTGACGACTATGCTCTTCCGGGCCGCCGAAAAGGTCAGGCTCGCGTGGAACCCTCCACCGTGTCCCGAGCCTTCTAGGTTGGATGATTGGTTCCTCGGGGTGGCCCTTTTCGCAGTCCTACTGGCGAAGGACGCGATAGAGCCGGTCCCTCTAGCCGATATGAAGACAGGCTTCTACAGCCCGTATTTCATTGTACCCAGCCCGTCTCGCTGGTAACCGCTAGCCAGGCTCCCAGCGACTGAGCAAGCGGGACCAACGGCACCACAGATGTACCTGCAGTGGGGCAGCGAGGCGGCATGCAGGGACCCGACTGCAGGCTGCCGTTCAAGATGCTAACGCAGAAGTGCATCTTCAGGTGCATCCTTCCCCAAGATTGGTTTGCAGCGATTGACCTGAAGGACGCGTGTTTTCATGTCTCGATTCTCCCTCGACACAGACCGTTTCTACGCTTTGCGTTCAAAGGGCGGGCATATCAGTACAAAGTCCTACCCTTCGGGCTGTCCCTGTCGCCCCGTGTCTTCACGAAAGTCGCGGAGGCGGCCATTGCTCCCATGAGAGAGCGTGGTGTTCGCATTCTCAACTACCTCGATGACTGGCTGATCCTAGCTCAGTCGAGAGAGCAGTTGTGCGAACACAGGGACATGGTGCTCAGTCACCTCAGCCTGTTGGGACTTCGAGTCAACTGGGAGAAGAGCAAACTCTGCCCTGCGCAGAGGATCTCTTTTCTCGGTATGGAGCTGGACTCGGTCAATCTGACAGCGCGCCTCACAGAGGAGCGCATCCAGTCCAGTCGGTGAACTGCTTGAATTCGTTCAAACGCAGGACAGCGGTACCACTGAAACATTTTCAGAGGCTCCTGGGGCATATGGCATCTGCAGCCGTGGTAACGGCGCTCGGATTGCTTCATATGAGGCCGTTTCAACACCGGTTCATTCTGTGTAACAATAACACCGAATTGCCGCCAAACTTTCAGCCCGTGGGCAGACCCTTTGTTTCTACGGGCAGGTGTTCCCCTAGAACAAGTGTCCAGGCATGCTGTGGTCTCCACGGATGCCTCTGCCACCGGCTGCGAGGCCACGTACAACGGGCTTGCAGTTTTGGGTCTGTGGATGGGACCTCAACTGCAATGGCATATCAATTGCCTCGAGTTGTTAGCAGTACGTCTTGCGCTGGGCTGCCTCAAGAGGCTGCTACTAGGCAAGCACGTTCTGGTCCGTATGGACAGCACTGCGACCGTTGCATACATCAACAGACAAGGTGGTCTATGCTCCCGTCGTATGTCACAACTCGCCCGCCATCTCCTCCTCTGGAGTCAGAAGCATCTGAGGTCGCTTCGCGCCACTCACATTCCGGGCCTGCTCAATCGTGCAGCCGACGAGCTCTCACGACAGCAAGTGCTTCCGGGAGAGTGGAGACTCCATCCCCAGGTGGTCCAGCTGATCTGGAGACTGCCCGCTGCCCTCGGAGGAGGCAAACCCAGCCCTGGCTTTTCTCTGTCCCGGCTGTGCTTTGTGGGCTTACGTGGACAGAACGCAAAGCTTCAGGACCTCAGAACAGCTCTTCATCTGTTACGGAGGCCAGCAGAAGGGAAAGGCTGTCTCCAAGCAGAGAATGGCCCACTGGATAGTGGATGCCATCACCTTGGCGTATGAAACCCAAGGCGTGCCTTGCCCGCTCGGGTTGAGGGCCCACTCCACTAGGAGTGTTGCCTCTTCCTGGGCGCTGGCACACGGCGCCTCGCTGACAGATATATGTAGAGCCGCGGGCTGGGCGACACCTAAAACGTTCGCTAGATTCTATAGCCTCCGTGTAGAGCTGGTTTCTTCCCGTGTGCTCGCTTCAACTAGCCAGTAACACCGAAGTGCCCGTTCTAGTGTCAGCTTGCTGCGCCATTTCCCTCCTCATGGACCGGATACGTGCGCATATATTCTTCAGTAGAGTTCCCCAGATTGGCGAACCCTGTTGAGTTCCTCCCCAACCCGCAGCAGTCCGACGTGGAGCATCCGACGCCAGATCTAACACTCGTATGCATTGGTGTAACCTGTGTAAGGCTGGGTATCCATATGTTGTGACCCCTACAGCGGTCCCATGTGTGTATTCTTCCACGGTACGGCTCCCTACAGTTAGCCTGTGTCTGTAGTCCCCTGCCTAGATTAGCCGGGGCCACCCCTGGGACTTCGTATGTTCGTACTGCCCACATGACCAGTCCATATGTGTATCTTCCACATGATACCTCCATACGGGTAGGATGTGGCTTCAGCAGCGGCCCCTAGGGGCACGCTTTCCCAGCGTTATCCAATACTCTGTTGAGTGGGTCTTGCGGAACAGCAGCAGTGACTCTCCCTGCGTGAGTTCCCCACCCCAAACAGACGGGGGTCTGAGGGGGCTCTCGCCGGGCGCTGGAAGTGGCAGCAGCCATGGCGTTTTCCATAAGGATCCCAATTCGTCGGTTACGTCCGACGTACGTCGAACGTGACCAACTGAAAGGGAACGTCTCGGTTACGTATGTAACCCTTGTTCCCTGAAGGAGGGAACGGAGACGTACGTCCCGTCGCCACGGTTGCTGTACCATCACTGCATGGCCGAGTCACTAGTTCGGCTCCTCAGTGAAAAACAAATGTGCGCTGCATCCGCTTCCTGTTTATACCCGCGATGCGGGGCGGAGCGCGAGATGCAAATCTCGCACGCCAATGGCCATTGGCCCGTTCTCTATACACTCGAAGCTGATAGGGGCTCCCAAAAGTGATCCCAATTCATCGGTTACGTCCGACGTACGTCTCCGTTCCCTCCTTCAGACGTTTTTTTTGCAGTGCTGGGATACAGAAATAAATAGAGGGCATGAATAGAATTTGCTTGTTAGGTGCAAAATACTTTCTCTGTGGTTTTGTGTGCGAAAATATATCAGTCAAGATTGAAATCAGACTGTGTACCGTTATAGAAAACTATATAAAGGATTCAGAAGTATTTGTGCTTAAACTGCCCTGCTGAAAAGACCAGCATATGTTGTGTTTTGGACATTTCTGCACCCGTCTTCTTAAATAGCTTAAAGATGAAATCCAGATGAAATCAAAATGAACCCAGTTTACTTTATTGGCCATGATCCGTCATGTTTTTTTGAAGAAAGAAAAATGCTGCTTTCTGTAACTTTGTAAATCTTTGTTACAAATCTTACTCGCTTTTCCATTTCGGTTGACATTCCAGTGTCATTAATATACTATTATAGTTTTTGTTAATATTTTGAATTAGATTTTTTTTATATATATATTTTCTGTTTTTATTTTAATTTCAAAGTTTTAGTAATTTTGGTAATTTAAAAAAAAGATATATTTCTATATAGTTTTTAGTTTTTAATTTATTTAGTTTTAGTTATTTTAGTGCTTCAACTTAAACTAAACAAAAATGAGAAATTTTGCCTTGGCATCTTCCTGAAATAAAACAAATTAAAAACTTTAATTTAAATTATATTTGAATTTATTTCAGTTAGTGTTTATTTTATTTCAAGTATTGAAAGTGTTTTTATTTATGGTTTTAGTTACTAAAAATCCTGGTTCATCCCTCCTCAAAGCAGCACTGACCACTATAAACAAGCTTGGAAATTCATGCTGGTCTTTTCAGTGCGGTCGTAAGCGATTCTTCCATCATGTTCCCATGAACAAGTCCACCATCCCTTTCATTTGTGATGTGGTTGACCTTCACAGATGCGTGTGAAAGGAAAAGTTACTGATGTCCAGCTGAAGAAACTTCGTCCCAACACGGCCTACAGCGTTTCCGTCTTCGCCCTGCATGGCGATTACGCCAGTGACCCTCTCACTGATCAGGGGGTGACCCGTAGGTGGCACTAGGGCTTTCTTCCCCTCAGCAGGGATGATTCGCAGACTATCAGATTCTCATCGTTTGTTTGTCTGTTTTTTTTTTTTTTTTTTTTTTTTTTTTTTTTTTTTTTTTTTTTTAATCTCTCCCCTCTGCATAGTGCCTCTTCCTCCATCCGGTGAGTTGAGGATTACGGATGTTACCCACAGCACTATGCAACTGGACTGGGATGCTTCTCCCGGCGCCGTTCGTAAATACATCATCACTTACAAGCCAGATGAGGGAGAGGCGAAGGAGGTAAGGCCATAACTCATACCTGCAAACTCATCGTCTTTTGACAAAATTGGCCATTCTGACATTGAAATAAGACATTCATGAGATTCTAACACCCGCCAACCCGCCAAACGTGGGTGTATTTCAGCAGTGGCGTGTAACGCAGTGACTCCTACTAGGTACTTTGGTGGGTTGAATTTTATATATAATATATACATTTTTCAATTGTAGTCTTTTAAAAAAGGCATCTGAAATAATAAACTAATTGCAGTGTAGTGTTGTCAAAAATAATGATTTTTCGATACATATCAATACAAATTTTCCACAGAATAGACACACGATACCAGCTGCTCTTTCTCTCTCTCTCATATTTCCAACAGCGAGTTACACACAAACCCGCCTCCACTCACTCACTCATTTCATTTGCTCCAGATGAATATTGTTGCTGTTACAGGGCTTGAATTTCGCTGTGAGATTGCAAACTTTGCACATCATTTTACTCATTCCTGCAGATTTTTTGATCACACCCAAAGTGCTCGTTCAAATTGAGTTCTTTTTCGCTGCTTATTGCGTTTAAACAGTCAAATACACACAAAATTATGTCAAAATGCCGGTCTTGGCGAGTATTCACGTAAACACAGTCAGTTATGTTTTTAGTGAACGTAAACAGTTGAGAAAGAAAACCACTAGCCACAGTGGATGGTGAGCAAAAAAGTTAATGTCAAGCCCTGTATGAATGTACACTATATTGCCAAAAGTATTGGGTCACCCCTCCCAGTAACCCAATAACCCAATAATTGAATTCAGGTGTTCCAATCACTTCCATGGCCAAAGGTGTATAAAATCAAGCACCTAGGCATGCAGACACTTCTACAAACATTTGTGAAAGACTGGGTCGCTCTCAGGAGCTCAGTGAATTCAAGCGTGATAGGTTGCCACCTGTGCAATAAGTCCATTCGTGAAATTTCCTCACTACTAAATATTCCAGTCAACTGTTAGTGGTATTATAACAAAGTGGAAGCAATTGGGAACAACAACAACTTAGCCACGAAGTGGTAGGCCACAGAGCGGGGTCAGCACATGCTGAGGCACACAGTGCGAAGAAGTCGCCAACTTTCCGCAGAGTCAATAGCTACAGACCTCCAAACTTCGTGTGGCCTTCAGATTAGCTCAAGAACAGTGTGTAGAGAGCTTCATGGAATGGGTTTCTATGGCCAAGCAGCTGCATCCAAGCCTTACATCACCAAGTGCAATGCAAAGCGTCGGATGCAGTGGTGTAAAGCACGCCGCCACTGGACTCTAGAGCAGTGGAGACATGTTCTCTGGAGTGACCAATCACGCTTCTCTGTCTGGCAATCCAATGGACGAGTCTGGGTTTGGCGGTTGCCAGGAGAACGGTTCTTGCCTGACTGCATTGTGCCAAGTGTAAAGTTTGGTGGAGGGGGGATTATTAGGCTGAAATTAGAGGTTTATCATTTTATAAAACTTTTTAGTTTTGTCAAAACTTGTACCATTTGAACTGTAAAATTGTTAACATCATATTTTTATGGTTGTTTTGCAATTTAGCATGTTACAATACACATTGGTGTTGTTTCAAAAGAAGGTTTGCTACCTAAACAACATGTAATTCTATTCTAATATCAGAATTATCCCAAACGACTTCAACTACTGAATCCAATAATTATTTAGAAAAATCTCTGGTCTGGAGTTTGCAGGTATGATAACAACAGAAAGCATAAAGGGCATTTATTTCAGTAAGGGGGTTTTGAAGGTCTGGTAGCAAAGGTAAAAAGTAATTTGCTCATGTAATATTTATGTTTTCTGATGAACCACATGCGTGTTGGAGGGGCCGCATGCGTCCTGCTGTCCACGCTTTGAGTAGCTCTGCACTTGGGATTAATTGTGTGGACATTTTATCAGCTGTTAAACAACAATCTTGTTTTCATATGTGCAAAGCCTTCCTGGGTCACTGTGGAAGCCTTCCTGTGGAAAGATTCCTGTCCGTTTACACAATGCATCCAGGCAGATGACCAAGAAACAGACTCATGTTGATGAATTTGGGACCTTTTAACATATCAGCAATTACATTACACAATTCAGTGGAGACGGCAGCTGCCGAGAGAGTACAGCTGATCTCCAGGGATCATCTACCAAAGATTGTGAGAACAGACAGCCGACAAAAAAGATGGAGTTTTGAGTGGCAGGCAGCAGTCCAGTGCTTTGGGATGTGTTTTTATGGGTGGGATTTTTTTTCCCTATGATTTTTTTTTTAACTCTCAGTGGCAGTTTTGGCGTCAGCACTGCTCCACATCCTGGGGCATTAATCATGGCTCAATGCTGCATAACTCTTCGTTCTGGGATTAAAAGTGTGGGCCCAGGTGGATGGAAGCCTGAGAAGCCCGACGGATGGCGGCAGCTCATGTTACCTGACAGACGATGAGGATGATACGCAACTGGATCAAAGATCAGGTCTACTTCTGCAGGAACTTTAAGTGCTTTTACTACTATTGAGACACCATTGTTCCTCTCGACGTCAACCCCTCTCTAGCAAAAAATACATCACATGTGCATTGACTAGCCAATCTGTTCAACATCACTGTGAGTGCTGGCTGAGGAGATCTATAATACCTGGATGTTTGCTTTCTGACAAAAACGCACACAATCCCAAGCTCTTCACTAAGCGAGTATCCTGTCGGAGCATGAGCTGTCATATCAGGGAAAAATATAACTCGTAATATATATAACAAATTATATAACTAATATAATTTGTTGATTTTTAAGAGCTCCCCTGGTAAAACATCAACCTTCGTTCTCCAAACCGCTTGTCCTATGCAGGGCTTGACATTAACTTTTTTGCTCACCAGCCACTGTGGCTAGTGGATTTCCAAAATTACTATCCACTCAGCATTTTCACTGGCCACAATTTTGACATCGATACCATGGGGAAAAACTGCCATATAGATATTTTTATCTATATGATAATTTGTCAGCAGGAATATTAGGCTGCTGTCACTTCAAGACCTGACGCACGGATGCATTATACTGTTACACATGTGTTTTCTTTCTCAACTGTTTATATTCACTTAAAACATAACTGACTGTGTTTATGTGAATACACACCAAGATCGGCATTTTGACATTAGTTTGTGTGTATTTGACTGTTTAAGCGCAATAAGCAGCAAAAAAGAACTCAATTTAGTAATGAGAGGCGGCTTTATGTGCGTGCACTTTGGGTCTGAGCATAAAATTTTGCACGGGATTTTGAGTAAAATTATGCGCAATACGCACAATCCCACGCCGAAATTCAAGCCCTGTAACACTAACAATATTCATTCGGAGCAAATGAAATGAGTGAGTGAGGGGAGGCGGGTTTGTGTGTAACTCGCTGTCGGAGAGATGAGATAGCGAGAAAGAGCAGCTGGTATCGTGTGTCTATTCTGCGGAAAATTAATATTTGAAGCGCTATTTCAGTATCAAAAAATCTATATTTTTGACAACACTTAGTTTATTATTTCAGATGCCTTTTTAAAAGACTACAATTGAAAAATGTATATATTATATATAAAATTCAACCCATTAAACCAAGTGTGCCGCACAAGTCCTGAAAAGTGAAGCCAAAATGTCTCGATTGCCCCCAGGTGGCTGGTCCCAGTATAGGTCTTAAACCCCGCCTGCACAATGTGTTCTATTGGGACACGAGACAAACTAAACAATCCAATTACACTTCAAATACATTTTTTCCAAAGATGGTTTCTGTCATTTTAGGTAGTTTTTATCACGCTGATGTAAGTTCAAGTGTTCGTTTTTTAAAATAAGTTTGGTTTTAGTTAGTTATTTGATGCTATATTGATGTGACGTCCTGATTGACAGCTGTGATTGAGAGCTTATCTGAGCGAAGTAGTCACTAAGGCACCAACAGACTTTTTCAGGATTTTCAGGAGGAGATTGGAGCTTTAGCTTAAATTTCTACATTTCCATAACTGTTTAATTCACACATACATAACACACACGACATAATGAGTTGTTCTGCAGTAAACTGTACTAGCAGATACTGCGGGAGTGTGGGCGGGGTCTTGATATCGCGGCTCTACTTCCTGCTCTCTACTGTGCAGACGCAGGTCCCAAATCAGTGCAAGATGTCAGCGCCATATTCGGACATTGGTGGCTTCACTTTTCTACAATAGAAGATAGTGAAGGGGCGTCGTCCATCTTTTTTTAAAGTCTATGCACTAAACTGGCTTGTAGGAGTGACTGCGTTACACGCCACTGCTGAAATACACCCGCATTTGGCGGTTTAGCGGGTGTCAAACCCTGGTCCTATGTATAGTCGCACGGATATCTTCTCTATATATAAATATTTTCTTTTTATATGTTGCTTGTCAATAGATAAAGATGCTTTTTGCCCACAGAATGTTGTAATTACATCACCTTCCGGCCAGTACAGCATTTAGACACACAGAAATCACAAGAGGGCATTACTGATGTATTTTATGTCGTAAAATAAAACGTGAAAAATATCTTGAGCTTGTGTTCACCTCAGTCCTTATCTTTATCTAATAGTTTGTGTTACTGAATATGCTTTACGTCATGAAATTTGTAATCAGTAATGGTTTATCATTTGTAAGTAATCTACCCATCTACCCTGCTAACCAGCCAAGCCTTGACCTCCTGCTGCTGCCGAGTCTGTTTGCTGTGGATTGTGTGGCCATAACTGCATTTCTCATGTTTCAATTTAGCTTGAAGTTGATGGAGATGTTACGTCTAGAGGACTGGATAATCTCATTTCCCAAACGGAATATGATGTGGCTGTGACTCCGGTTTATGATTCTGGGACCGGAAACCCAATGCTTAACCAAGCCATTACAGGTAACATCAGTGAATAATCTCTGTTATCTGGCATAATACTTGATTTTTAAATGTTTAGATATTTTTGATTGTAACTCAAAACTCAACTTCTCTTCCTGTTGGTTTTAGATGTTGTTCCTGCTCCGAAGAACTTGAGGTTCTCTCAAGTGACCCAGACCAGTTTCAGGGCTCACTGGGAGCACGGCGCTCCTGATGTCGCCCTCTACCGCATCGGCTGGACCAAGAGTGGAGAGAGCAACTTCCAATATGTAAGACATCAGAGACTGAACTCAAGTTCTGATTCATCAATTAATCTCCTCCCATAAATTCATACATATTATATGCAATCATAAGTGTGAAGTATTAGTAATAGTAATAGAAGTAATAGTACTTAAATACTATGCTTAAGTATTATTTAGGGGAATCCGTACTTTACTTGAGTTCTTTTTTAATTGAGTAAAATTCTTGACATAATATCTATTATTTACATGTACAATTCCTCAGTACTTTTCACACCGCTGCATGCAGTAGTGATTAGTATCTAGCAATAGTAACTAGCAGTAGTATTGTTTGTATCTCAGTATTGGTAAATGGTAATTTAATGTTTAGCAGATGTTCAGTACTGTGTGAGTCTAATACCACACTCTTCCTCAGGATATCCTGAGCAATGAGGACACCACTACCGTCCTGGAGAACTTGGAGCCGGACACCCTCTATGACGTTTCTGTCACTGCCATTTACCCTGATGAGTCTGAGAGCGAAGATCTTTTTGGCAGGCAACGCACATGTAAGAAACCACAAAATCCAAATAATAAACTTTATTTCATATACTGTACTTCAGCCACCATATGAATTTGACAAACTGACTCTTTTTCTCTCTGTACTCAGTGACCAAACTGGTTACACCTGGTGAGTCTCTTGTTTTCAAGATATGACATTTGTCATTTGGATGCCATATGGATATAATCATGTTTTAGAATGCAAAACTGAAATATCAATATTGTTTCTTATAGCTCCTAGTGGACCTCCTCAAAACCTCCAGGTCTTCAACGCAACCACCACCTCCCTCACCGCCAAATGGGATCACGCTCCTGGACGAGTCCAGAACTACAGGATCACCTACATACCAGTTGCAGGAGGAAGACCACAATCTGTAAGGAACATTTCAACATTTTTCTAAGTTGATATTATCTGGCTGACTGAATTTCAGGTGATGTGTATAATTTCCACTAGCGGCACCAAACGAAATTGCGCACGTTTCCCGGTGATTTTGAATGCTTCTGAATGTGATTTAAGTGATTGCAATAAAATATTTTGGACCCTAAACATTTTTTGAACCAAAAATTGTGCACATCACCTTTCATTTACTCATCCAATACACGAATCGCAGAATGAATCTGCTGGTCTCATCTTGTGCATGCATGTACTTCATTAATGTAAGTTCAGTCTTAAAGATGAAGATGTGATTAGGATGTAAAAAGGAAAGGAAATAGATTTAATTAATTAGTCAATTAATGAGGTTATAAAAACTGCATGTACACTACCGTTCAAAGGTTTGGGGTCAGTATGATTTTTTTTAAAAGAAATTAATACTTTTTCAGCAATGATACATTAAATTGATACAACAGTAAAGACATTTATAATTGTACAAATGATTTCTATTTCAAGTAAATGCTGCTCTATTGAACTTTCTGTCCATCAAAGAATCCTCAAATCTTTCATTTCCACAAAAAAAAATTAAGTAAATGTTTTTTGAGCAGCAAATCAGCATATAAGAATGTTTTTACTGTATCAAATAAATGCAGCCTCAGTGAACATAAGAGACTTTTTTCAAAAACATATTACCGACCCCAAAAATGTGAACAGTAATGTAATGTATAATATCAACCACCTTCACATTGTTAACTTAGATCTGTAGTTTGCATTATGTCTTCAAATAAATGCTGTCATTGTACAGCAAAGGAATAGGTTTAATCTAAATTATTTATTGTTGTATTGACATTATATTTTATATGAATAGCTGCACTGACTGGAACAGCACATTTAATATTCCCTACAGGTTGATGTTATTTTCAGTGGCATGATTGTTCTGGTTTAAGCTGGTCTCCCAGCCTGGCACTTTACCCAAAACCACTCTCAAACCAGCAAACCAGGCCAGGCTTGGAGACCGGCAAATCTTACGAATCTTACGCCATTTTAAGATGTTTTTGTCTTCAGGATCAGCTATCATCTTACTATTTTCCATGTTTTCATGGTATCTGAGTGGGTGTATAGGTGTTGTTTTTCTGTACTCAAATCATTGCACTGATTTTCTTCATCTTCTGTTTTCTGCATCAAGAAGACAGATTTACACTGGCAGCAGTCGCAGAAATAACAACATAAAACTGCATCGCTGAAAAACAGTCCTATCTGCAATCGTATTTGTGATGTGCTGTTCCTGACATTAATGCGGTTTCCTGCATTGCTGAGGATTGCTTAAGCTTATTTAATGGAATATTCTGGGCTAAAAACAAAAGCTCTTTCAGTGACATGCTGTTGATTACCAAATAAAATTAGGTAACACTTTATTTTACAGTGTCCTTGTTACATATGTTACACGTAGTTACTATAGTAATAACTATAAATTATGCATAATTACATGCAACTAATGCTAAATCAAACCAAAACCTAACTCTATAGTAAGTATAGTTAATTAATATTACTCAGTACTTTAATGTATAATTACACTGTAACAAAGACACCTTAAAATAAAGTGTAAAGCATGTGTAACATTATAATGGATCTGTGCATCAGGTCTTAAAGTGACAGTAGCCTAATTAACCTACTGCCAAATTATCAGATAATATTAAAAATGTCTATATGGCAGTTTTTCTGCATGGTATCAATGTGAAAATTGTGGCCAGTGAAAATGCTTAGTGGCTAGTAACTTTGGAAAAACTCTAGCTACAGTGGCTGGTGAGCAAAAAAGTTAATGTCCAGCCCTGCTTAACAATAGTGTTTCATTTGTTAACATTAGTTAACTGTATTAGTTAACACGAACTAACAGAGATAAATAATTCTAATGCATTTAATAATCTTTTAATTTCAACTTTTTTTTGTATACATTATTAAAATCAAAAGTTGTATCTGTTAATATTATTTAATGGACTTGAGCTGACTAACAATGAACAACTGTATTTTTATTAACTTACTGACATTAACAAAGATTAATAAATACTGTAACAAATGAACTGCTCATTGTTAGTTCATTTCAGTAATGCATTTACACAATAAACACAATTCATTTTCTCTGTCACAGACACAGATTGGAGGAAAGAAAAACACAGTTATTCTGCAGAAACTGACTCCAGATACACCCTATTCCATCACTGTTGCTGCAGTCTACGCCAATGGAGATGTCAAAGACATTTCTGGCCAAGGAAAGACATGTACGTGACCAATACGTGACTTTACTGCATTCACAGGACCTGTTGGTTACCCAGCTACATTAATGCATTTTCAAATAGTATGTAAATTACATAAATTAGGTCATTGTTGACACGCTGAATGGAGTTTACTGTGTGTTTCCATAGTACCGCTGGGCAGTGTGAGAAACCTTCAGGTCACGGACCCCACGGTCAGCACTCTGAATGTACGCTGGGAGCCTGCTGAGGGGAGCGTACGGCAATACAGGATTTACTACCAGCCCGTCACAGGGGGCGCAGAAGACATGGTACGTCCCAGGGCACCTCTTAACTATTATATCATGTTCCAGGTCAGTTTGACACGCAAGAGCTGTCAGAAATACTGGTGAACCTAAGATGTTTTTCTTGAAATTGTGTGACTGTTTCTCATTTAGGGTTACGAACATGCCTGGTGTAACTTTAATGGCTAAAGGCAGGTGCACAGACCCAAAATAAAAAAAATATATATTTGATGTCGGTTTCTCAACTACCCTTTGAGGGTATATACATTTACAACTAGGCATTTGGCAAACGCTTTTATTTCAAAGAATTGTATGCTGCGTTGAAGACGTAAATTTTTAGCAGTTCATGCATGTGTATTTTGCTGGGAATCGAATTCATGATCTTGTCGTTGTTAGCGCCATGCTATACTGTTTATGCTTCAAGAAAGTACAATAAATTAATATATATTTTGTTTTAAATACATTATACAGTAATAATACAGTAATAATATTCACGCTTTGTTAAAGTAGTGTCAAATCGATTAATCGCATCTAACATAAAAGTTTGTGTTTACACCGATCAGGCATAACATTATGACTACCATCTTAATATTGTGTTGGTTCCCCTTTTGCTGCCAAAACAGCCCTGACCCGTCGAGGCATGGACTCCACTAGACCCCTAAAGGTGTGCTGTGGTATCTGGCACCAAGATGTTAGGTCCTGTAAGTTGCGAGGTGGGGCCTCCATGGATCGGACTTGTTTGTTCAGCACATCCCACAGATGCTCGATTGGATTGAGATCTGGGGAATTTGGAGGCCAAGTCAACGCCTCAAACTCGTTGTTGTGCTTCTCAAACCATTCCTGAACCATTTTTGTGCTTTGTGGCACGGTGCATTATCCTGCTGAAAGAGGCCACAGCAACCAGGGAATACCGTTTCTATGAAAGGGTGTACATGGTCTGCAACAATGCTTAGGTAGGTGGTACGTGTCAAGGTAACATCCACATGGATGGCAGGACCCAAGGTTTCCCAGCAGAACACTGCCTCGGCTGGCTTGCCTTCTTCCCATAGTGCATCCTGGTGCCATGTGTTCCCCAGGTAAGCGACGCACACGCACCCGGCCATCCACATGATGTAAAAGAAAACGTGATTCATCAGACCAGGCCACCTTCTTCCATTGCTCCGTGGTCCAGTTCTGATGCTTACGTGCCCACTGTTGGCGCTTTCGGCGGTGAACAGGGGTCAGCATGGGCACCCTGACTGGTCTGCGGCTATGCAGCCCCATACGCAACAAACTGCGATACACTGTGTATTCTGATACCTTTCTATAAAAACCAGCATTAACTTCTTGAGCAATTTGAGCTACAGTAGCTCGTCTGTTTGATCGGACCACACGGGTCAGCCTTCGCTCCCCACGTGCATCAATGAGCCTTGGTCACCCATGACCCTGTCGCCGGTTCACCACTGTTTATTCCTTGGACCACTTTTGATAGATACTGACCACTGCAGACCGGGAACACCCCACAAGAGCTGCAGTTTTGGAGATGCTCTGACCCAGTCGTCTAGCCATTACAATTTGGCCCTTGTCAAACTCACTCAAAATCCTTACGCTTGCCCATTTTTCCTGCTTCTAACACATCAACTTTGAGGACAAAATGTTCACTTGCTGCCTAATATATCCCACCCACTAACAGGTGCCGTGATGAAGAGATATTCAGTGTTATTCACTTCACCTGTCATAATGTTATGCCTGATCGGTGTATATAATATACACTATATTGCCAAAAGTATTGGGACACCCCTCCAAATCATTGAATTCAGGTGTTCCAATCACTTCCATGGACACAGGTGTATAAAATCAAGCACCTAGGCATGCAGACGCTTCTACAAACATGGGTACAAAGAATGGGTAGCTCTCAGGAGCTCAGTGAATTCAAGCGTGGTACCGTGATAGGTTGCCACCTGTGCAATAAGTCCATTCGTGAAATTTCCTCACTGCTAAATATTCCACAGTCAACTGTTAGTGGTATTATAACAAAGTGGAAGCAATTGGGAACAACAGCAACTCAGCCACGAAGTGTATATAAGCCCCCGCTCTGTAGGCCACAGAGCGGGGTCAGCGCATGCTGAGTGCGCAGAAGTCGCCAACTTTCTGCAGAGTCAATAGCTACAGACCTCCAAACTTCGTGTGGCCTTCAGATTAGCTCAAGAACAGTGTGTAGAGAGCTTCATGGAATGGGTTTTCATGGCCGAGCAGCTGCATCCAAGCCTTACATCACCAAGTGCAATGCAAAGTGTCGAGCGGGGTCAGCGCATGCTGAGTGCGCAGAAGTCGCCAACTTTCTGCAGAGTCAATAGCTACAGACCTCCAAACTTCGTGTGGCCTTCAGATTAGCTCAAGAACAGTGTGTAGAGAGCTTCATGGAATGGGTTTTCATGGCCGAGGAGCTGCATCCAAGCCTTACATCACCAAGTGCAATGCAAAGTGTCGGATGCAGTGGTGTAAAGCATGCCGCCACTGGACACTAGAGCAGTGGAGACGTGTTGTCTGGAGTGACGAATCATGCTTCTCTGTCTGGCAATCCGATGGATGAGTCTGGGTTTGGCGGTTGCCAGGAGAACGGTTCTTGCCTGACTGCATTGTGCCAAGTGTAAAGTTTGGTGGAGGGGGGATTATGGTGTGGGGTTGTTTTTCAGGGGTTGGGCTTGGCCCCTCAGTTCCAATGATAGGAACTCTTAATGCTTCAGCATACCAAGACATTTTGGACAATTTCATGCTCCCAACTTTGTGGGAACAGTTTGGGGATGGCCTCCTGTTCCAACATGACAAAGCAAGGTCCATAAAGACATGGATGAGCGAGTTTGGTGTGGAGGAACTTGACTGGCCTGCACAGAGTCCTGACCTCAACCCGATAGAACACCTTTGGGATGAATTAGAGCGGAGACTGCGAGCCAGGCCTTCTCGTCCAACATCAGTCCCTGACCTCACAAATGCACTTCTAGAAGAATGGTCAAAAATTCCCATAAACACACTCCTAAAGCCTTCCCAGAAGAGTTGAAGCTGTTATAGCTGCAAAGGGTGGGCAAACTCCCTACAGATTAAGAATGGGATGTCATTAAAGTTCATGTGCATGTAAATGCAGGCATCCCAAAACTTTTGGCAATGTAGTGTATGTGTATATATTATTATATTTATATATATATAATACATATACATGTACAAAGTATACACACACACACACACACACACACATATATATATATATATATCTCACACACATATATTATATAAACACAACCTTTTATGTTAGATTCAATTAATCACGATTGGACAGAACTAGAAAAAACAAATGTTTAAAAAAATCTTTAAAACTGTCGTTAAATACAGTTTTAAAAATCATATGTTCTCATGGTTGCGTTTTATTTTAAGGTGTCCGTTTTACAGTGTAATTATACATTAAAGTGTTGAGCAATATTAATTAGTATTAACAAAATGTACTTACTATAGGGTTAGATTTAGGATTAGGATTTGGTTTAGGGTTAGTTGCATGTAATTATGCATAATTTATAGTTATTACTATGGTAACCACATGTAATGTGTAACAAGGATACTGTAAATAAAGTGTTACCATTCTTATTTTTGTAATGTATGAGTAGTATTAATGTTAAAGGTTTACTTACCTGATTTTTTTTTCATAGTGTGATTTTTGGTGAATTGTATTGAATCTGATTAGAAAGAGAACATAATGATTTTTACCCATAAATGTAATGTTATCAAGGGTTAAGCGTGGTTCTCAGCAGGTTTTGCTTTAGGACAGTATAACAGATCCAAAAAACATCCCATTGACTTACATTGAAGGGCAGAATATCACAGAGACTTAAGATTGTGGTCTTTTGACTTGGACAATAAGCAACCACCAAGCAACAGCCAGGCAACCACTTGGACAAGTGCATAGAAATGTACTAAATGTACTGTACACCTTAGCAAGCTCATAGCAACGTTTTGTCAACAATTCAAAACATTGTGCCAGTGACTTTTGCAGAGACCAGACAAACAAAATAAATGATCTGTTCTTTTTATTTATTGTTCTCTTAGGTTCAGGTTCCTGGAATCACCACCAGTACAGTTCTGAAGAACCTGCTGTCTGATACCGAGTACACAGTAACAGTAGTGCCAGTGTACGCACCTGGAGAGGGCAAGCGCATGTCAGAGAATGGAAAAACCTGTGAGTTGATGCAGCTTCTTCTTATTTTAGCACGATTGGAAAGCAAAGAATTCCCATACTCATCCATCATATACTCCCCATTCACACAAAAACTTTTGCCAAAGATTTCAATGCACAAAGTGCAAAGTGCAGTTTTCTGGCTTTACCATTAAAGTTTTGTACTTAAAAATAGAATCTCAGAGACTTGCCCAAAGATTGAGTCAGCTTTATTGGATTGATCACCAAGGGAGGAATGCCGATGTGCTGGCAACCCCTTAAATGTGACTCCAGTCTGGGCTTAATGAGCCTTCTTTATGGGGTGTAATGACTGGAGATGCTGGAGCGAGGACTACAAAACAATCTATTTCACCAAATGGAAAACCCAGGGAGGTGCAAGGACATAAAAGCACCCTTATTTACTGCTGTCAGATCAGTGCTTCTCATTTTGGAGTCAAACTAACAGGTTTTTGTTGGCGTCACTGTTTTTCCACCAGTGGTGGTTTGCTTCCCATCATCTGCATTACTTTGCTTTCCAGTTTTCTTTGTGTGGCTGTGCCCATATACACTACAGACAAACAGACAGTCAGATAAGTGTTAGTTTTGTTTAAAATCTACTAATAGGGTTTTTGTTGTTGGAAATCTAAAGCCAGTTCCATAGGCTTTGTGTTTCCATGTTGTATTGTTGTATTGTATTGTAGCTGTGCACATTTACTATAAAAAGCAAGAAACCACTGGTGAATAAGGTAAAAAGTTTCAACTTATCACCATACTTCCCCCGGTTGATTGATTACATTAAGAATTGCAATAATTTTTGTATTACAAATTTTCTGAAATGTTATGTTTAAATATGCAAATGAGGCATTATGAAAGACTTTTTATAAGTTATAACGTCAGTTATAAAGTCAGAATTACAAGATGTAAACTTGCAATTCTAAGATATAAACTCGCAATTGCAAGAAAAAAAGTCATAATTGCGAGATATTGCAATTGCAGCTGTGAGTCATAAAGTCCAATTCTGAGAAAAAAAAAGTCAGCACACAATTTTGACATTTTCTCAGAATTGCGACTTTATATCTTGTAATTCTGACTTTATATTTCGCAAATGTGAGTTCATATCTCACAATTCTGTGAAATGCTGTTGCAATTCTGAGAAAAAAGTTAGAATTGCGATCTAAGAAGTCACAATTACCTTTTTTATTTTTTATTCTGTAGTGGAAACAAGTTTCCATAATCATCTACAGAACAATGGATCTTTATTTTTATACTGTCAAAAAAACTGCCAGGATAAAATTAATTTTCACATATGATAAATGAATGATAAATGATAAATGAAGAAACCCCTCTTTAAAAAACCTTCAGAATATAGATAGGTATAATTCTGTAGAGTTTGTTGAATAAGTGCTGCTGAAGTGAGTGGAGATTTCTTGTTCAGTGCATGAGAAAGAAATCATTTTGAGAAAACAGCCTTTAAAGATATGAATTGTAATTGAAATCTACAGTGCTATTAAGCAACTAGTTAATAGTGAGAATTGAACCCTAAACTAAAGTTAATTTGAAAGAATTAAAAATGCAGTTTTGTGTCTGTCCTTATATTGTTCAACTTGATATGGGATTTAGAAAGTAATAAGTAATCTAATACTTTTTTGAGAGAGTAATTAGTACAGTAATCTAATTACATTGTCGAAGATGTAATCAGTAGCTAGTAATTAATTACCTTTTTTTGGTAACACTGCTTGAGACTAACCCAAATGCTGTGTATTGAGTTGGCTCTGTTTCAGTTCACAGACCATTTAACCAAACATGAGGCAGGTCTCTCTTGACCCTTTAGAAATGTTTAATTTGATTCTGAGTGGTTGACATTGAAACTTCCGTTGCTACTACTGTGTTTAGACCTGGATGTAGGAAATCTGTAGTCTTGTAAATAGTTGTAAATTTCTTTACCTCTTTAACCACTCGCTCCTTTTATTGTCTCTTGTTTTATGATACTGCTCTTGCTCATGTCTGAAACAGTGGTGCGGACCCCTGCCAAGAACATCCAGGTTTACAACCCCACCACAAACACCCTGAATGTGCGCTGGGAGCCGGCCTCCGGAGAAGTGCTGCAGTATCGCGTTGTCTACGCCCCCGTCTCTGGAACCCGGCCCTCTGAATCTGTAAGTCCTCGTTGTTAGGCTCGCGTGAGAGGTCGTACAGGAAATACTGCGGTGACAAATGTCCGTCTCTGAACCTTTTGAGTGCAACAGTCTGTTTGCAATCTGTC